>CM060632.1:18117648-18295148 GCA_030578275.1 Meda fulgida | reverse complement strand
AAATCACCCTCTTATTTTTACCCGATTTGCTTCAAACTTTATGTGTATAATGTAAACACACGGCAGATTTAGACCTGTGAAAGGATTATTGAAATCTTAGATACTGTTGCCGTGGTAACGCATCAAACTTTAAGATTCTTTTTTTATGCTTTTGAGACCCTTAGCATACTTGAAATTGCATGAAACTCGACAGGCACATCACATTTATTAGCCAGTAGACATGTGCAAAGTTTCAGAAACGGGCGTGTTGCCGGGGCTCAGTAGCGCCACCTTTTGACAAAAGAGGGGGATTTAGGTCTATACTTTTATCAACAATCTTAAAACTCAGTATGTATAATGTTCATATCGAGCTGGACATCTTTCTAATTTACACTTATTAGCTCAGACCAACAGGAAGTCAGATATTTTGGCTTGAATGTGGATGTTTTGGAGAATTTTCTCTTCCTCTCTCTCTGACCCTACGTCTCTCCGTGTGTTTGAGGGGAGGGGGGTTTTTCTGCTGAGTGAGAATGCTTTTATTTTAGTTTTTCAAGGTTTTGGGGCCCTTAACGTGCTCGAAAACTCTTGAAACTCTGCACACAGGTCAGAACCCGCGGCCATCAGGGCCGGGCCGAAGATGGTACCCGGGCGTGGCAGGGGGGCTCGACAGCGCCCCCTGGAACGGGATTCGAACACTTGTCCATATATCAAACATGCTTACATGTAATAATATGAAACTCGGTACACTTATAGATCTCATCGGGCCAAACAACTTTCGTGCTCTAAGTTTTACGACAGCTCAACAGGAAGTCAGCTATTATGGGTTGTTTGGAAAATGCATGCTTTAATTTTTGATATACTTCTCCTAGAGAATTAATACAAACACCACGAAACTCGCTCAGCGTGAAGTCAAGACATTGAGGATGCTAAATTGCGAACGGATTTTTGATATCTCGAACGGTTTGGCCGTGGCGAGGAAATGAATTTATGACTAAAAAAGGACACATAAAGTGTGTTATAACTTAGTTAATTTTACCTACAGTTACAAAACTCTGCGTGTATATTGTTCTCCTCAAGCCGAACAACTTTCTAATTTATTGTCATTAGCTCAGACCAACAGAAAGTCAGATATTGTAGTTTGAATGTGGATTCGGAGAATTTTCTCTCCCTCTCTCTGACAGAGAGAATGCACCCTGCCATTCTGTATGTGTGTGTGTGTGTGTCTGTGTGAGGAGGGGGAGGGGGAGGGGGAGGGGGTATCTTCGGGTGATAGTTTAAACAAAGTCATTCATGGGGCCATACTGCCCTCTTGTGTCCAAAATTGTATTTATACGCCCTTTTAGTCATTTATTACCTGTATTACGCACACACACAGTTCGATCGCACCCGCGCCTCTCTCTCTCTCTCTCTCTCTCTCTCTCTCTCTCTCTCTCTCTCTCTCTCTCTCTCTCTCTCTCTCACACACACACACACAGTTCGATCGCTCCCGCGCCTCTCTCTCTGTCTCACGCACACACACAGTTTGATCGCGCCCGCGCCTCTCTCTCTCACACACACACGCACAAACACACACAGTTCGATCGCGCCCGCGCCTCTCTCTCTCTCTCTCTCTCTCTCTCTCTCTCTCTCTCTCTCTCTAATGTGCTATATTAGATCAATATGTTTTCCTTAAAAATTGTATTCTCTCTCCCACACACACACACAGTTCGATCGCGCCCCTTTCACACACACGCACACACACACAGTTCGATCGCGCCCGCGCCTCCGTCTCTCTCTCTCTAATGTGCTATTTTAGATCAATGTTTTCCTTAAAAATTTTATGCACTCTACATTTATTCTCATCAGATTTATAAATTATTGTATAAAATAATACTACCATTAAAAAAACACATTTGATTTTCTATTTTAATCAATGTAGAATGTGTAAGTTAAAAATAAACAGATTAGTGCTCTGTTTGAGGACAAGAAATTAAAACCAATGCAATATGATGAATGTCCAAATGGCACTCACAGACTGTTTTTAAACGAGGTTGGATAAATATTTTTTGCTTTTAAACTGTGTGTGTGGGTGTTGGTGTGTGTGGGTGAGATTTTGGTTGGGGGACAGTTGTAGGTTACAGTTTGAGTTTATAGTTTGACAAAAGCACTTTGTGTTTTATTGTGAGTGTACATAAATATAAGTAAACACTTTGCAGTTTGAATTTACGTCCTCGATCAACAAAATGAAGGAGTATGTTTTTGTGTAACAGTTCAATCGCACCCACACGTCACCCACACACACACACCAAACACACACACACACACACACACACACACACATATTGGAACGTGAGTGAAGTACAAAGCCTATAATAAAGAATAGTTTAGCATCCAAATACATCACAAATGTTGAAACAGTTTGATTCTAATGAGAGAGTTACGTGAGTCCAACACAACTTACTTTGACTTTCGCTTTACATTATTTCGGTTACTTCTTGTTTATAGTTTTTTAAAATTCTTGTTCTGTTCTGAATATCATTACATTTAAACAATTGCTTGTGTAATATTTTGAGTGTATCATCAAATCAGAATAATTATCTCGGTTTCCCTAGTTATTTATTTTTATTTTTTCATTTTACTAAACAGGTAAGGCAAGTAATATTCTCTGTGTCTTTATATATGTATATCTATCTATCTATCTATATATATATATATATATATATATGAATTATAAATAACTTATTTCTGTATAAAATAAAAATTTCCTAATAATCCAGACCAACCAGAGCGCACTATTCCTACAACATCATCAGAGCCGGACAGTAACGGAGTACATTTACTTGAGTACAGTACTTAAGTACAATTTTGAGGGATCTGTACTTTACTCGAGTATCATTTTTGGGGAGTACTCATGACTTTACTCAAGTACATTTGAGAGGCAAATATTGTACTCTTTACTCCACTACATTTCTATCCATAACCGTGAGTACCCGTTACTACTTCTAAAAATTTTTTTTTTTTTTTTTTTTTAATAAAAATTTCGGAACCCCCCAATTTGTTGTTTCCCTCTCAAACGTGATTGGATTGTGCAGGCGCCACTGATTGAGACAGCCTATCAGCAATCACCTTCAGCTTTCCGCCAAAGTCAACTCATGGTCAGATTTAGATAAGAGACGAAACCATGGATGTAACAATGGATGAAGACGCAGCGGGTCCCTCCCGGGAATGTGCCAACCCATGGCCCCACATCGCCAGGCTATTTACATTTTCTGAATTTTCTGAAATTTTCTTAAATGTTAAATAAGGCAACATGGTAAAAAGATGAAAATGACTTGATTTTACTTTCAATTCCTTTTACATTCTCCAAGGTATTAATATTAACATTTTTCATAACTCCATGTAGGACGTCTCTGTAAATAAATGTAGGCAATGTGGCAGTAGTAATGCGAAAATGTACTCTTGTACTCTTGATACTCAAGTACTTTTAAAAACAAGTACTTCAGTACTTTTACTTAAGTAGACATCGGACTGTAGTACTTTTACTTGTACTTGAGTAAAAGTTAGCAAGGGGTATCTGTACTTTTACTCAAGTAATGAAGCTGTGTACTCCGTCCGCCTCTGAACATCATCAGTGCTGAAGCGGAACTAACAGAGCCGTTCGGCAGATAGCGAGCAGATGCAGCATGTGTGTTGTATGGAGGCAGGGTCAGGTCAGGGGAATCCATTTGCAGCTTTTTATTAAGAATGGTCAAGACAGGCAGGGAGAACAATGGCAAACAGGGCAGAACAGAAAAGGCAGAGACAAACCAGGTTGACAGGCAAAGGACAAAGACCTCCAGATAAATACTGGGCTTCTGGATTTACACATTTAAGTGCTGCAAAACATATTGACCTAAAAATTATTCTAAATTTAAATGATCTCATATATGTGGCTATTGTGGTTCACGATCATAGGCCCTGTCCCCAAATGGCACACTTCGAATGAATATGAATTTTTGGTCTTGTGTACTTATTTCATGTGTCTGTTAAATCAATGAGACCATAGGCTGTCTCATTTTTCATTTTAGGTTTCAGAAGGTTGCTCACGCATACTTTGTGGTTGATATGTGCCCTGGATATGCACTTTTGCAGAGGCCACACTGATGCAAGCTCTACAGCACACTTCTATTCAACAGTCAAAGAGGGGTTACGTTTTTGCACGTCGTGCACAATAACCCTAAAGGCACCGGGGCGGCGGTGCCACCGGCTTGGGCCCGCAATCGCTGCTCGCAGCTATATTTACACTTCTTACCGTATTAGTCTTCTTCAAATGGCCCATAAGCGCTTTAATAATTTCCCGAAAAGGGTAATGCACAAACCAAAAAAAGTTGGTATTTATGCTCCTTTTTCCTAGCCTAGAAATCTAGACGCACCCTAGCGGCAGCAAATTTTATTTTGCAGCCAGTGCCGTCTAGCAACTCTCCGTTGGCTTGCGAGCTGGAAAAACAAAACTCTAGTCAGGCCAATCACATCGTGTATAGAGTCCAGAGCCGGCCCAAGCCTTTATGGGGCCCTATAAGCAGAATTTTATTTGGGGGCCCATGGTGCCACCAATATGATTGACTATTGTCAATGCTTAATTATTCACAGACTACAAAACACACCCATTATGAATTTTATTAGTTGTAGCTGTGTTGCTAACATCAATGTCTGCCTGTCTTGTTTTTACCGTCATAGCCTATGGTTTCAAATTGTAACAGTAGCAAACACACAAGAGTGGCCAGGTCTTATTAGGGCCCAAGCCTTGAAAAAGCGAAGGCCCTATTGTTTTCCTTAGGCAAATTAGGAAAATTATTATTTTACTACCTTTTTGGCACTTTTGGGGCCCTTAACGTGCTCGAAAACTCTTGAAACTTTGCACACGGGTCAGAACCCGCGGCCATCAGAGCAGGGCTAAGGCTGGTACCCGGGCGTGGCAGGGGGGCTCGACAGCGCCCCCTGGCAAGGGGTCTGAAAACTTGGTCCATAAATCAAACACGCTTGCATGTAATAATATGAAACTTGGTACACTTGTAGATCTCATCGGGGCGAACAACTTTCGTGCCCTAAGTTTTACGCCAGCCCAACAGGAAGTCGGCTATTATGGGTTGTTTGGAAAACACATGCAATGGAATTTAAAGTACTCCTCCTAGAGAATTGATCGAGATGCCTCAAAACTCGGTCAGCATGAAGTCAAGACATTGAGGATGAAAAATTGCCAGGGGATTTTTGATATCTCGAACGGTTTGGCCGTGGCGAGGAAACGAAATTATGGCGAGAAACGTGAAACAGAAAGTGTGTTATAACTTCAGCATACATTAACTGATCTTGATGAAACTTCAGCAGTGTGTTCGTTGTAAGAGGCCGATCACATGGATGTGACTATTGTGAGTCAAAGTTATAGCGCCACCAACTGGCATCAGGAAGTGTGTCACTTTCAAAATGCTTTGAAATCACCCTCTAATTTTTACCCGATTTGCTTTAAACTTTGTGTATAATGTAGACACACGCCAGATTTAGATCTGTGAATGGATTATTGATATCTTAGATACTGTTGCCGTGGCAACAAATCAAACTTTAATATTCTTTTTTGATGCTTTTGAGACTCTTAGCATGCTTGAAATTGCATGAAACTCGACAGACACATCACATTTATTAGCCAGTAGACATGTGCAAAGTTTCAGAAAGGGGCGTGGTGAGGGCTCAGTAGCGCCACCTTTAGTCAAAAATGGGGGGGTTAGTTTTATCTACAATAACAAAACTCAGTACGTATATTGTACTCATCAAGCCGGATAACTTTCTAATTTACAGTCATTAGCTCGGACGAACAGAAAGTCAGATATTTTGGTTTGAATGTGGTCATTTCTCTCTGACCCTACGTCTCTGTGTCTGTCCCTGTGTATGTGAGTAGGGGGAGGGGGAGGGGGGCTAGATTAACCATTTCACTCCTGTGTGGTTTGGCCTGCATTAAAAAAGAAAATAAATGTCTTAAGCCTTGTTTTTTTAAATATATATATATTTTTTAAATAAAGTTAAGGCATATAGCCAGTTTAATTGTAGTGCATTGACAATAGTTTTATATAATAAGTTTATTAATTAAATTAACTTGGTCCATTAGTTTATTAATTAAATTAACTTGGTCCATAAACTTGGTCTGAAAATTTGGTCCATAAATCAAACATGCTTGAATGTAATAATATGAAACTCGGTACACATATATTTCTCATCGGGCCAGACAACTTTCGTGCTATAAGTTTACAACTCAACAGAAAGTCAGCTATTATGGGTTGTTTGGAAAATGCATGCTTTTATTTTTGATATACTTCTCCTAGAGAATTAATCCAAACACCACGAAACTCGGTCAGCATGAAGTCAAGACATTGAGGATGCTAAATTGCGGACGGATTTTTGATATCTCGAACGGTTTGGCCGTGGCGAGGAAATGAATTTATGACTAAAAAAGGACACATAAAGTGTGTTATAACTTAGATCATTTTACCTACAGTTACAAAACTTGGCGTATATATTGATCTCATCAAGCCGAACAACTTTCTAATTTACAGTCATTAGCTCCGGCAAGCAGGAAAGTCAGATATTGTGGCTTGAATGTGAATTCTGAGAATTTTTTCTCCCTCTCTCTCTCTCTGACAGAGAGAATGCACCCTGCCATTCTGTATGTGTGAGGAGGGGGAGGGTCTGTCTCTTCGGGTGATAGTTTAAACACAAATTCATACATGGGGCCATACTGCCCTCTTGTGCCCAAAATTGTATTTATACGCACTTTTATTAATTTATTACATGCATTACTCACACACACAAACAGTTCGATCGCGCCCGCGCCTCTCTCTCTCTCACACACACGCACAGTTCGATCGCGCCCGCACCTCTCTCTCATACGCACACACACACACACACACACACACACACACAGTTAGATCGTGCCCGCGCCTCTCTCTCTCCCACACACGCACACACACAAAGTTCGATCGCGCCCGCGCCTCTCTCTCTCTCTCTCTCTCTCTCTCTCTCTCTCTCTCACACGCACAGTTCGATCGCGCCCGCACCTCTCTCTCATACACGCACACACACACACACACAGTTAGATCGTGCCCGCGCCTCTCTCTCTCCCACACACGCACACACACAGTTCGATCGCGCCCGCGCCTCTCTCTCTCTCTCTCTCTCTCACACACACACACACACACACACACACACACAGTTCGATCGCGCCCGCGCCTCTCTCTTTCTCTCTCACACGCACACACACACACACGAATATTGGAACGTGAGTGAAGTACAAAGCCTATAATAAAGAATAGTTTAGCATCCAAATACATCGCAAATGTTGAAACAGTTTGATTCTAATGAGAGAGTTACGTGAGCCCAACACCACTTACTTTCACTTTACATTATTTCGGTTACTTCTTGTTTATAGTTTTTTATTATTATTCTTGTTCTGTTCTGAATATCATTAAGTTTAAAGGATTGCTTGTGTAATATTTTGAGTGTATCATCAAATCAGAATAATTCTCTCGGTTTAGTGATTCCCTAATTATTTATTTATTTATTTATTCATTGTTCTAATTAGGTAAGGCAAGTAATATTCCCTGTGTCTTTATATGTATATATCTGAATCTGAATTATAAATAACTTATTTCTGTATAAAATAAAAATTTTCTAATAATCCAGACCAACCAGAGCGCACTATACCTACAACATCATCAGTGCTGAAGCGGAACTACCAGAGCAGTTCGGCAGATAGCGAGCAGATGCAGCATATGTGTTGTATCGAGGCAGGGTCAGGCCAGGGGAATCCATTTGCTGCTTTTTATTAAGAATGGTCAAGACAGGCAGGGTGAACAATGGCAAACAGTGCAGAACATAAAAGGCAGAGACAAACCAGGTTGACAGGCAAAGGACAAAGACCTCCAGATAAATACTGGGCTTCTGGATTTACACATTTAAGTGCTGCAAAACATGTTGACCTAAAAATTATTCTAAATTTAAATGATCTCATATATGTGGCTATTGTGGTTCACGATCATAGGCCCTGTCGCAATTGTCACACTTCATAGCGATGAAGGGCCAAAGCTGGCGGCACCGCCACCCCGGTGCCTCCGGCTTGGGCCCGCAATCGCTGCTCGCAGCTATATTTTGCACTTTAATATTCAAAGTCTTACAGTACTAGGTCTAAGTGGCATACTCAATGTGGTGTACTAAATAGACCAGCAAACTTGTTTTTGGTTAAAAAAAAAAAAAAAAAAAAAAAAAATCCAATTGCATGCAAATATGCAGAACAATTAACTAAATAACTTTAGATAAACAGTATCTTCATTATATATATATATATATATATATATATATATATATATATATATATATATATATATATATATATATATATATATATATATACACACAAGACGGACTATATTAAATTAAATAGCCTACTTAAATAAGACATAAAATGAACAGATCAGAATCAGATGGGCCTGTAACAAGATAACAATAACATTAAAGGGGTAGTAATTCACCCATGAAAATTATGTCATTATTTACTCACTCTCCGTGTATCGATTTCTCTCTTCTGCTGAACACAAAAGAAGATATTTTGACGAATGTGTGTAACCAAACAGTTGATAGACCCCCATTCCATAGTTTTATTGTTTTGGTTTCCTATATGGAAGTCAATGCGGACCTGCAACTGTTTGGTTACCCACATTCTTCAAAATATCCTATTTTGTGTTCAGCAGAAGAAAGAAATAATAATATCATTTTTGGGTGAACTTTCCCTATAACTATCCATGTATAGCCTACTTTAGGCGACTGTCTCTCTTCTAACAAAGTGACAGAGACTGTCACTCTCTGAGAGACGCAACTGGTTACTTTCACTTTAGACACATAACCAACTAGATTTATGTAAACCCTGTATTTGACAGTATTTTCAAAATGAGACGCAATTTCGATAAAGTCCAGGAATCGGGCGCTGTTTGACAGGTTTTTTGTGAGCGGCTGAGCGTAGTCTGCGCACGCTCAATTTGTACGCGCACAGGGGGGAAAAAAATCGCATGTCAGAACAGCACGCGAATGAAATGTTTAGAGCAAGGCTTAGCAAGGCTTTAAAACAAATGCAAATAATAAACTTTTGTGATCGCAAATAAGTGAAGTGTGCCATGAGTAACTCTACCGCTGTGTTAACGTGATGCGAATGTCCGTTGAGTTACAGGATACTCACTCTCACGGTAAGGGTCTATGGTCGGACCATAGTCTGGGGGCCCACTAGTGGTGGCGGCGGGGCCCTAAGCAGTCGCTTAGTTCACTTATAGGGAGGGTCGGCTCTGATAGAGTAGGTGGGCGGGCATAACATGACGACGGCAGAGTTGCGGCGGTTCCGCGTGAATTCCCTGCTACTTGAAAACAAAGAAGATGGCTGCTGCTGCTGGCGAACAGCGGTCTTTCGAATCGGCTTTAGCCGCGACTTGGAGTTAAGCTTTTCTTTCAAAAAGAACAAAGAATGGCACTGAAGTCTGTCGCTCTGACTACGTCACCTTCGTTGCTCTAGTTGGTTGTAGCGCTATCCAATTATGTGCAGAGGGAATTTGAAAGACAACCGTTTATCCCGCCCCTCGGATTGAGCCCTGCCAATGGTGTGTTCCCAGACCCAACATCTTAATGTGAGTCTGGCTTGTCAGGTTAGCTTTTTCGCCCTATTTTTTTTATTATGTAACTCAAGGCAGTCAGAATTTTGACTAGCAAATGTTTAACCAAAAATTACACATATCTGTAATTAGACATTGGCGCCCCCTATTTGACCCCTATATTTCAAGCAGAGGCAGCGCACAGAAGAACTTTAGAGAAAGTTTGTAACTTTAACATTTTGTCTGAGTATGCAAAGAGTTTCTCTGGAAACATTGACATCCATTAAGGTAGACGTTATGTTTCTTCTCCAAAGCCCTGTGCTCTGGCATTCTGGGTAATAACGGGCCTTGGGTGCTTATTATCGCCTTTTGGCATCTGTTATCTAAACAAATCACAGTCATAGTCTTGCTGTGCACAGAAGAGCTTCAAAGAAAAGTTTGCCACAATGCACCGTAAGAATAAGAACTGATTTTAGAAACCTGGCTAAAGGTAAAAAAAAAGTAATTTGAAAGTGCTCTGTGGTTCCCAAACTCATTATTTTACAAATGTTGCCCTGGTAAAGATCATTTAAGAATGCATTTCATTACCCAGATGTCTGGTAGATTTTTACAAAACCTGACATTTGAAACTTAAACAGTCTTGATATTTAGACAGTGAGGATCTATTAGAAACGGGATGCGGTGCTGGTGCATTACAGAACACAGCTCACTATTTTTTTTTTTTAAATCAGTCACAGATACTGTTTATTCAAACAGACAACACTAAACGGGCTATATATATATAGACATCTCTTCAGTGAGCTGGTGTGATCTCATTTACCATCAACATGATGCTATGGGTGGTGCCCAGTTTCCATCCTTCTTCAAAAAACATGAAATGAGATACATCTTAAAGGGATAGTTCACACAAAAATAGAAATTCTGTCATTTACTCACCCTCAAGTTGTTCCAAACATTTATTAATTAATTTATTCTGCTGAACACAAAAAAATTATATTTGAAGAATATGAGTAATCAAACGGTTGATGGACCCCATTGCCTTCCAATACAATGGGAACCAGAAACTGTTAGGCTACTGACATTCTTCAAAATATCTTCTTTTGCGTTCAGCACAAGAAAGAAACTCGTATGGGTTTGGAACAACTTGAGTAAATGACAGAATTTTCATTTTTGGGTGAACTATCCCTTTAAGCTCATGAAATCTTCTCCTCTTTTAAGGTTTTGCTATGCAGTTCCCAAAGTGTTCTGAGTGTTTTATAAATGTAGTTTTATAAATTGTCAGTGTGTTGTGTGTGGTTGCAAGGTATAGTGGTCACCTTGAAGTCTCTATGATATTAGATATGGCAAGACAGGTCCCCTCTTCAATATTAGGACATTTTCAGACACGTAGTTTGTTCACATGTGTCATTAATACAGATTTTCAGAGTAAAAGGAGAACTATTGGTTATAAGCTGATATAGCTTATTTTATCGGTTTTGGATATTGGATATATATCACAATTTCGCAAATATCAGATATTGAATTGTTCATGCTCATTTACCATATTTTTACATTTAATATACATCTTAACATTTACTGATTATTTTTGCTGTCATCAAACACTCATTTAAAGATAAAGTCGGCATAAAGTACGTTACTTAAAAAAAATGTTCATAATGAAAATATAAACACGATCTTCATGGCGAAACAAACTACTCGAATCATTTCGTGTAATTTTAAAAGGTTGTGATGCTAAAATTCAAGCATTTAAATTATTAATTTTAGCTTTTATTGTTTTATTTTTAATGTATTTAGACAAAATAGTATACATTTCCATTTATTGTTTATAGTCCATAACAATAACATAATTACTTGCAAAATCCTCAACCCTATGTATGAGCAACAGTAATGTTGATGGCCTTAGCAAACACCACTGATTAATTGGTGTCCTAGCCCCTCCCCTCACATCTGATTGGCTGAAAAGGATTTAGTCTGCTCAAGGAGACTGGCAGGTTCTCAGAAGTAAGCTGATTTGAATTTCAGATGGGCAGTGGATCCAGAAATCTGTCATGAGCTGGGACAGCGGTCCAATCGGCCACCTCTCCCTCCCTCCCTCTCTCCCTGCTCACTCCAGGCAGAACATTACACTTTCATTAATACAACCCTCACCTTCCTCCAGGTCCATCGCTACACTATCTTCAAAGAGAAATGGGTTTGTCTGCCATATTGATCTGGTCGCCCTTAAAAAACAGAGGACTCTTTTTCAATAATGTCTCTTCTCTCTCTTTCCATGTCATGAACAGCTGAGATGTAGCGAAAGACAAAGAGCTGTGCACCTTGAACGGGAGAATAAAGCCTTTAAACATCTGTGGGATCTTTGCGGGTTTGTCTTTTAGAACTATGAAAGCTACAGATTAAAGACTGTGGAGTTTACACACAGGTCTCCAAGGCAACAACACAATCTTGATCTTGCTTTTAGCTTGTCACCTCATAAAAGCAGATTAAGTATGTTCACTGTCAGAATCTCAAAATCTCCTGTTGAATGTTTAACAAAGGAACTAGATCAATTTTTATATTTTCACAAGAAAATGTGAGTGCCTTTAGCTAACTTACTGCAGAAATGCTAGGGTGTTGCTATATTCAGAGTGTGGAATGTTATGAAATGTGAAACATACGGTTTCTTATTCGATTTTTAGACAGGCACATAAAAAAAATAAAAAAAGGTTTAAAAAATTGATTTGACGTCAGCTACTCACAGAAGGGTTATTTAGCCTAATTAATGAACACATCTGGACAATATTTTTGGTGAACATACTAAACAGATTCACTAATAATCACTGAAATGAATTTAAATCCCCACAATTAATCATCTACCAGATAAAAATCTGATTACTACAGGGACAGCACACAGTCCAGTCACTGTCCTGTTCATCAGAGACTGTGGGATATTTATGAATGTGCTTATGTGTGTGTTTGCAAACACGCTCGGATGCTTTGTGAGTGCTAATTACAACAACCTCCCACAACAGTGTTAACACTTCCATTGAAAACAGAGCGAGTGAAGGAGCGTGAGAGTTTAAACGAGAGGACAAACGAGCGCTGACTCTTCTATATAAACACACACAGTTGGTCAGGAGGTCAGGTGACCACTGCACCAGCTGCTGAGTCCTGGAGGCAAGGCATAATCTGCCCAAGATCCTGTGGGTGATAGAGCAAAAATGTCCAAAAGAAAAAAACACATCTGTGTGTTGACAGATAGCGATGTACATTATGGGCTTGACAGAATGTGTTCAATAGAATTACATTAAAAGATGGTTAAGAGGGATGTGAGGCAAATCTGCACATCAACATTTAGCTGAGATAATATTTGCACTTGTTCTATTCCAAAACCTATGAAGACAGCATGTGAAGACAACATAGGCATGCTCCCGTCCCAACAAAAAACCTGTCCCAAAAATAATTATGGGGCTTCAAGATACGTTGTTTTAGTCCAATTCTGGGCAAATCCAGAATGCATTGCATTGAACTTAAAAACTCAATTGCTAAATATGACAGACTAGATATAAGAAAAGAAAAAATCCATTTATAATATAAAGTAATAAAAATTGATTGTTTTACACAGTATTGGTTTGACTATTTATGTGTTAATTTGAGTATCTGAAAAAAAAACTTCATCCAAATATGAAAATCCTGTCATGATTTATTCACCTTCAAGTCCTTCCAATCGTTCTTTCTTCCATGGGAAAACAAAAGAACATTTTGCAAAATGCCTTTTTCTTATTCTCCATATGATTGACGCTATCAAGCTCCAAAAAGTACCCCCCAAAAAATGTAGCATATATATACGCATTGGATATAGCACATCAAACATATGGACTACAGCTATGGTCCTTTTTTTTTTAGTGCCTTTTTCGAAGCTAAACAGTGTGAATCAATTTAATTGCATGGAAAAGAGCAGGTCATTCTACGTAGCTGTTCCTTACTCACCTTATCCTTTTGACAAGCCCTTACAATACTTCAACACACACACATCTCATGTTTACTGAGACGTCTTTAACACACTGCTCCACCTAAACCTCTGTCCTCCTGAGAATACCTCAACACAATGGAAAGGTTGCAAGTGCAATCCCAGTCATGGATGACACAGGGTGGAAAAAAAATGCTCCTTTCGTAAATGTCCTTGAGCAAATCCTTTAACCTCTGAGAACTAGGTTGTAATAAGTACATAGGAAAGAACATGAGGTTGTGCTGGTATGATGACTCTGTGGTGCAAGCACAAAGGTTGCAAGCTCAATCCTCTATGTGGGTGACTGCATGCAGATGCAGAGATTTATTTCAAAACAAAGAACATCAAGGATTCCACAAACAAAAGCACATTTTCAAAATACCATTGTCAGAAGAATCACCACAAAACAATGTCATACTAACAAGAGCTAAAAGCGTACTAACCAAACAAGTTTGTAATTCAACTAGTAAAGTCAGAATTTCCAAATTATTATTTGGAGTTGTGCAACAGAACCAATTCTGAAGTAGAACCTAAAACTCAAGCTGTTTTCAACTCCGTCTTGCCTAGATGCAAGTGTATAATAATGTCATACAAATATGATGGGAGATGATCATGCAATATGGGGGAAATGCAGAAATAAGTAAACTAAGGCTGTCAAAGATAGTGTGTTAAAGATTTTATAATTAACACATTTATAGTATTGAAATACTGAAAATGATCTTTAAGTTACATGCTTGAAAAATACAGAATCTGGTGGGGTTTTTTGTGTGCAAATGAGATGAGTAAAGCGCACTTCTGCATCCACACAAACACCCAACCAATAACATAAAGGCGTGCTCAGGACCCTGTTTCATGCAAACTGCCATACAACCACTTTTTCCTATTTTTAAGTTAAAACACACACAGTGACAGTGTACAAGCTTGAAAATGGATAATGAATTTTTTCATCATTACTGTAAGCAGTACAATTACAAGGCTGGGTCGACAAGTCAGCGCATTGATTAGAATTGCAGCATGTTGATTAGTCAACAAGGCATCAGATACCTAATGGGTGTTGAGCTCATGGTTGTTAATGATAATGACAAATGTAAGCACAACGATTATCATTACATACAGCATAATTGACTAATTATGGTGGTAATGTAGCAGCTAAGTTATGTGGTGTAAAAAGACAAAAGTGCAGAATCAATCAGGTAAAGCTGACAGTTAAATCCTTGAGGAAAGTAACATGGATGACAGCCCATCCATGTGTGAAATGATGAGCTCCAACATCTGTTTTTTGACTCATTGTTTGATCGGACGGGCAAATGTTAAAACCTTTTCCCACAAAAATAGATTAACGATGCAAAATATGTATTTGCAAGATGATACTTTGAGTTAAAATTGCAACATGTATGAGATAATTCAGAATGCAAAAAAAAAATTAATCATTTAATTTAATGCTTATGATTCACATACAATTAAAAAAAATTAGCACATTACAGTGTATAATATGCAGTATTCAGTAAGTAGTAAGATAATAACCTGTTCTCATCAGCGGATAGCCAGTGACTAACGTTATAGGGGTGGATGAAGTAAAAAAAAAAAAAAAAAAAAAAAAACATTGTGTAGCCTACTTTAGTAAACTTAGGGATAGCCTAAAAAGAATAACTAATAAAGCTGTTTTGTTTTACATGGGGGATTCGGCCGCCATGTTACTTTATTGGACACTCACCGAATAAATAATCAGGTCTGACTGCTAATGGCACTGGTAGCTTAAACTATAGTTTAGGCTATGACACCCGCATTCAAGACTTTGATCGACAACAACCAAGACAACAACCAGCAACATAACAAAACATTCACAGACTACACTGTAAACACCTGTTTACAGTTGTGCACATTAAGTAGGATAAGTTAGGCCACTTAGGTAAAGTTGGTCTTATATTCACACATTCAGACTTTTTTACTTAAGAACTTTCTCAATAATATGTGCAATAAAGCACATTTTTGCAAATTAGTAGCAGCTACATGATCTTGACAACAAATATGGTCAACTACTACATTTTCCACAATCGATCAAAATGGGCAAGTATTGTTTTAATGGCATACTTACTTGCGAATGTCCACTGAATGTCCAATGTAGTATGGTAAACAAGATAGGGACCGTCTAAAAAGTTGTATATCTCTCTCTAATCTCTAATTTCTCTCACTTTGTGTTCTAATCCTATTGATTGTCCTTTAGCAACAATAAAAAGTGCATTATAATGACTGTGTTTAGGAAACCTGCCTCACTGTACACAAATATTTTTAGAATCAAATTACATTAATTCACCAAAGGGATTTTTTATCATCCAAAGGTAGTAGTATATTCCTATTGACCAGACTGACTTACTCCAGGTGGAATTTTGACAATATCTCCCTTTCTGCACGTACAATAATCAAATATGTTTATTAAAAAAAATACTGTAATTCACCTAAAGTATTTTTTCGTGTTCCAAAGGGCGTAGTGATTTCCTAGTGACCAGACTGACTTACTCAAGGTGAAATTGATAATATCTCCCTTACTGTACGTACAATAATCAAATATGTTTATGAAAAAATACTGTAATTCGCCTAAAGCATTGTTTCGTGTTCCAAAGAGCGTAGTGCTTTCCCATTGACCAGACTGACTTACTACAGGTGAAATTTTGACAATATCTCCCTTACTGTACATTCAATTGTCAATTATGTTTATGAAAAAATGACTAATTCACCTAAAGTATTTTTTGTGTTCCAAAGGGCGTAGTGCTTTTCTAGTGACCAGACTGGCTCACTTCAGGTTAAATTTTTACAATACTTCCCTTACTGTACGTACAATTGTCAAATATGTTTATGAAAAAATTACTGAAATTCACCTAAAGTATTTTTTCGTGTTCCAAAAGGCGTAGTGATTTCCTAGCGACCAGACTGACTTACTCAAGGTGAAATTGATAATATCTCCTTTACTGTACGTACAATCAAATATGTTTATGAAAAAATACTGTAATTCGCCTAAAGCATTGTTTCGTGTTCCAAAGAGCGTAGTGCTTTCCCAGTGACCAGACTGACTTACTACAGGTGAAATTTTGACAATATCTCCCTTACTGTACATTCAATTGTCAATTATGTTTATGAAAAAATGACTAATTCACCTAAAGTATTTTTTGTGTTCCAAAGGGCGTAGTGCTTTCCTAATGACCAGACTGACTTACTCCAGGTGAATTTTTTACAATACCTCCCTTACTGTAGTACAGTTGTCAAATATGTTTATGAAATAATTATTGTAATTCACGTAAAGAATTTTTTCGTCTTCCAAAGGGCGTAGTGCTTTCCCAGTGACCAGACTGACTTACTACAGGTGAAATTTTGACAATACCTTCAAATATGTTTATGAAAAAATGTATGTAATTTCACCTTTTTTCATGTTCCAAAGGTTATAGTATGTTCCTAGTGATCACTCTACTCATTTCATTCTGATAAATGTATAAGGGAAAAGTAGGTATTATAACTGCTGTTACTTGTACAACACATTTCTTTAATTGATTAAAAAACTGTAAAGATTTTTGCTTAATCATATTTTCAACGTTATAAATAAGCAATACCCTTATTTTAATGATTCAAGTTAAGTTTTTGTTATGAAGTCCTGAAGAAGTGGATTCTGGAATCCACTGCTGCTTCAATGTATATCTAATGAGGGATCATAATCAAGGTATTAATCTTTTTTTTTCCTTCTAAATATCAAATGAGTTGAATGACTTCTCTCGGCTTGTGAGATTTTACTTTGTTATAGAAATGACCAGTGTGATTATTGAAAATGTTATTTCATGTATCCTTTAAATGTCTGTATTTGATTTCTGAGGTGTGACTGAATGGTCTAGTCCATGCCAAGAATGCAGTAGCAGTGCTTGCTCATTTAGCCCGGCTTCCAAAGATGAAATGTGGACTTCTTTAACAGATACCCTGATAGCAATGGTCTCAGGGATCATTGAAACCTATAGTTGAGAGACCATAGTTAAAGTCTTTACTTTTAGATCTTTACAGTTAGATTTAAAGTGTCCTCTCCTTGAGAGAAAGAACATGTTATCTTGATGTTTTGAGAATACTCTCCTGTTTATTGTTAAAACCTGGCCACATCCAATCTTGAAGAAACTGTCTTTGTATGTTAGTATTCTTGGTTACAGGTTAAGGAACAAGTGGAAATATAGCTGCAAGCAGCGATACGGGGCCAAGCCCCTGAAGCAGCAGCAAGAGCAGCAAGAGTAAAAACAGCAGATATTGAACATATTCAATTTCTGCTGTTTTTACTTTTTGTAAAATTATTTTTTACACTGCAAAAAATAATTCAGGGGCTTAGTAAATATCAAAGTAATAATTAACTTCTCTCTAAATCTTTGAATATCATTTACTTGTTTGTTTGAGCTGAACATACCAAAATAATTGACTAAAAATCCAACAGTTAATTTTTTCTAGAATTTAATTATAAGTTATTTTCACTAAAATAATTTAGTATTTGACTAACCAATTGTTTCTTTTAAATAAACTTAATATATGTGTGAATTTTCTATCAAAATATTTGAGAATGGAGAATTAAACAGATCTGTTTCAAGAACCACAAAAATTACTTAAATCAAGTCAATGTTATTAATGTATTTAACACACTTAAGAAATTGAGTAAGTTTACTCAATTAAAACAATGCACCACCACCCTCTGACGTGAGGACTCAACGGTTGAGTGAGCACGGGCTGTTTGAAAGCTTCAGTCTCCAGAAGAACAGTTCTCCTCTTTCCTTCTCAGTGTCGCAGAATTGGTGCATTTCCTCTATGAAATTCAGGTTTATGTATGTTTTATTTTATCTATAAAATTATTACTGTGCTTTAAATCATTTTATTTAATGCAAAACAACATACAGAGGCATAATGTGACACCTAAACGAGAGTCGCGCCTGTCTTTTCGCGTGATTGAAACGCCTTGCATAAAACACACGACTTTATTCCTAATGATAATGAATATAATTAATTTGGATGATAAAATGTCCTCAGAACTGTCTGTTTATTGGCAGGTTATGGAGTCAGTCGTGTCGCAGCATCTTTCGGGTATGAGTGAAACGCAGGACTGCGGTCTGAAGTTCGAAGTTCCTCCGCAGAGCGCGAGTCCATCTCCGCCACGAGAACCAGCGATGATACGGTGGATATTGGATAACAGACCTGTCGATTACTCTTGAATTAGGCTACCTGAATGTTTAAATGTTTCATTTTTACTTCTAAGATGTTTGTTAAATGAGTTTAAATGTAGGCAATATTGTAAAACAGTGTAAAATGTGCTGTATTGCTGTACTCATCGACAATAAAGGCCAATGTCATGTATACTGGTGGTTGTATGGAATACTATTTTTCAAAGTTTAGAGGAAATAAAAAAGTTAATATTACTCATAAATAAAAACAGCTAATATTACTCACAAATATTGTTTTTTAAATGTTTAAATATTAAATTATTTCTACTCAATTTTCTACGATAATGTATCAGATGCAGTTACTCAGATTTACTTGTTTTTTTTACTTGCATTTACTCAATTCATGCAGTATATTTAATTGATTTCACAGCTTTAAAATTTACTTCATTTTTTTGAGTGTAAAAATGTTTCACCAAAAAAACTGAGTAAATCATGGTTACACTTTTTAGAGCGTGCATTAAAAAACAGCTGGTTCAGAAGTACAAGTGAAAAAGACCTCAAAATGACCAGAAGTTCAGATGAGAATGAACACTTAATGAACAAGACATACTTATTTCTAATCCAAGAGGAATAAAGATTAGTACAACGTTGAATAAGAAAGGAATCAACATGACAACCTTACACACAATTTTATAAAGTCATACCATATGGCCTTGAACCCACTATCTCTGGGACAAATGTCACTCATCTCATTGCGCCACTGGGACGTTGTGGTTTTGCCAAGATGCAGAAGGTCCATAGTTCAAGTGAGAAGCAACTCAAAAAGAATATTTTTTTATAGAAATTTGCTTCACATATAGACACCATGTCTGGAACAGAAGCAACTTTTCCAATTTTTAAGGCCACAGTACCTCTTGCAGTCTGGGCATGTGCCACACAGGATTCAAACCCACAACCGGAATGGTTCAAGGCTCTTGGCACGTGGTTTAGATGCTTACGCCACTCAGTTGACTCTGTCTTACCAATCTGCAGAGGAGAGGCTTCAGTGTAAGAATGAGCACAAAAGCATGTTAACCAGATTAGCATGCTAAGTTGTCTTAATGCTAAAGTAACTTATAATGTTAGCCTGATAGCTGAAGAGCCACATTAGAAAGAATGGCACTGGGTTAGCATGCTAAGCTAACTAGCATAAGGCAACAAATACAGGCTACACCAAATTGAGACAAATATCTCGGGAATGTTAGCGAATATCAAAAATCTGTTCAGTTACTTCTGTGTGGCTCTGTCCAAAGATCATCTGAGCCAATTTCCATAAGAATTGAACAAAATTTGAATGAGTAGCAAAAAAACAACACTGTACTTTTCAAAATGGCCACTACTGTAATGGGCGGAGTCTTAATGTAAGATATAGATTGTGATCAGCATGAGTGGAATAAGGTGTACTAATATTCATTTTTCTAGATCAAAGTTACCCTTTCAATGTTGAATTTTTGAACTGGTGGTGGCGCTATAGAGTTGGTCCTAGAGACTCAAAAATTGGTCCAATTACTATTCATTACAATCACTACAAGTGTGCCAAATGTAATCATTTTCCTATGTTTCGTTGATAAGGCTGCCATAGACTCCCCATATGGAAGAATAATAATAATAAGAAAACGAACAATTACAAAAGGGGCTATCCTCTTAGGGGCTTTGCCCCTAATTATTGGAGATTGACTGACTACAACCAGCAACCCAGATCTGTGACCTGGAAGGTCACAACGTGCCTAAATTCAGGGTCCGAGTGTCAGCCACATAATCAATGGAGATTTGCTTCAGTCTATAGAGGTGTAGAAAATGTCTTTTTATTTATTAGCCAATCAGAATCATTCAACCTGAAGCAATTAGACCTTGGTGAAGGGAATATTGCAATCATTTTTGTACATGTACAGGGAAGAGGCCTACAAACTCCTGACTACTGCCTGATGAAACTGCAAGCTATCTTCAGTAAAATTTCCTTTAATTTATTATAATTCTGACTCTTGTCTTAAATTGACTTCTTTTCTAACTCCTGGTCTTAATTAATCATATCTGGTTCTTGGGTCTTTAACATTAAGTCCCAAAATACAGATATACAGTGGTAATCTATACTGCAACAAGGACAACAAAGCAGAAGTTTCTGCAGATATTCTTTAATGACACAAAGTTTAGCCAACATATTACAATTTTAAAAGTGGCATTTGGTTCCACTGTTTAACTAGGTACACAGTGAGCACAACCAAAACAAATTGCATTATGCAATGAATATTATATAATTTCTAAATGAAAATAAATTTTCAATTTCTTAAATATGTTTGTTTACCCAATAACAATCAGAAAGATAATACAAATAAAACAGTGTTCACATCAACAATGACTGTCTAAGTTACTTTGGTTAAATTTGATGTTGGAGGGGGGAGAAAGACCATAAAAGTTAATGTCATGTAAGGACAAAGTTTGTAATTGGTGGAGACATAATATATTGCCCTGTCAGGTGGCTGTCCATGAAGGACAACTACACTACATAGCCTACAGATTGACAGGAGAGTCAGTGTCAGAAAACATGATGCCAACAGTCAACTTACAGCATCCTCTATTCAAACCTATATAGCATAGGTTATACCAGACCTGGTCTAATACCATTGCATACAAAGATACAAAGTTATACCAGACCTATGTATTGGCTTCTGCAAACCCGTCATTCCTGCTGTACAAGCAGCACAAATTACATGCTCATAAAATTCTAAATTATAGGCTACAGTATCTTGAATGTCTCCATGAGCTTGCTGTTCATTATCTGTCAGATTTGCTGCACCAATGCGAACAGGTTCACTCACTGCTGTTTTTAATAATGTAGCCCCTATTATATGTATTACAACCTAAAAACAAACAAAACCCCTTTTAGTGAATTACAGTAGTATATTTTTATGTAATATAGTATTATTAGGTATTGTCAAAATTTCACCTGTAGCGAGTCAGTCTGGTCACAGGGACAGTACTAAAACCTTTGGAAAATGGAAAATCACTTTAGGTGAATTACTGTACTTTTCTTCCATATGAATATTTGTGTTCTGTATGTACACTAAGGGATGTATTGTCACATTTTCACCTGTAGTAAGTCAGTCTGGTCACTAGAAAAGCACTAGGCCCTTTGTAACACGAAAAAATACTTTTGGTGAATTACAGTAATTTGTTCATTAAGATATTTGACTAGTTTCCTTATTAATTCATTCCTTGTTTTCCTTATTTGAACATCTTGAACTTTTAACAAGTCTTTAATTCAAACGCAATCAAAAGACCGACAAATTACATACATTCAGAGACCAACGGATGAAAAATGTAAACTTGTCGAGAGGAAAGAAGAAACGGATAATGAAAGTTGGAGCATTGTTCCAATATCACAAATAAAAGACTGTATTATACATACATAAAATATATGGGCTAGTTTTATATGTCAATATATGAAATTGTTCCATTTTCTAATAGGTTTTATATATTGGTAGATATGTATGTAGGCTACATGTTTTCACTTTCTATGTATATTTAATATATGCATATTTCATATGTGTACATATAGGGCCTATTACATTTCCGTATGGGAAGTTAAACACTCGAATGTTAAGCACTCTCCAAAGAACACACTACACCATGGGGATTGGCATACATTGCATTTAGTTGACTGTGAAATGCAGCAATAGGCCTACACCTCAAAAGAAGTCAAACACTTGTGTAAAGTTGGTTTTATATTTGCACATTCGCGGACTTCCGCGTTCAATAACTCGTGAGCTGAATATTGTTACTACACAAATAACATTGTTTTAATAATGTTTAATAATTTTCCTCAAAACGAGCTTTCCTTCACAGTGGACAAACTAGCCTACATTGATCTCTATGTGCAGGCTGCTGAGAGATAGATCAATTTAGGTTGTAATCAAATTAGGTTGTAGCTGGTGTAGTTATATACTGGTTATTTGTGTAGTAGGCTAACAACGTTTAGTTAACAATTATTGAACGCGGAAGTCCGTGAATGTGCGAATATAAGACCAACTTTACCTAAGTGGATAGGCCTACTAGCATAGATACAGTAAATAATGCGAATAGGTAACGTTAGCCTATGTGAGTTGTGTCTTTTACAAACATGGATTTGAATAGAAAAGTAATTTAGACAACTTACCTCTCGCTTCGTCAGTCAAATTCGCAAATTCGATCGTTTTACTCCAGATTTTTCGCTCATTTCTAATTGAAGACCAACGAACTCGTTCAGAGAGGCTTTCTCAAAACTCATGACAAGCGCAGTCATACTCCTATTTGTGTTGCATAGCAGCAGTTAAGATGCCAAAGCACTGTGCAGCATATTCCTGCTCAAATCGGTGGACCATCGCAAATAGGGCTCGGGGATTAATTTTCACAATTAAGATTTAAGATGTAACATTACCGTAGTCTACTACTGGTTGTATTTTGTGAATAGAATATTCCATGTGTAGGCTACTGTATTATAGCTACATAAGAACAAAAAAGAAACACGTCAAAATCAGTTTGGTATTCAGTGAGATATGATTAATTAAATGCGCTGACAGCTCATTGCACCAGCCAAACAGATTTGAGTGGAGCGGGTGACCGGTCTAAGATGGCGGCCCCACGGCTCGAGAGCCACGAAAGCGAATCGTAAACATACAGGACAGTCTGCTCTCAGATCGTTCTCGCGGTACTTGATGTCATACACCGATCTGTCTGCATAGTCGTTTCAAGTCGAACACAACTCTCTACTGGAGAACAGCTGAACAAATCGTTTGGAGTATTTTGGAAATCGGTTAAACTAATAAAAAAATAAATAAAGGAAGCCATGAAAAGCCCAATCATTTGTTAACACATCGCACAACTACCAGTCATTTGCTTTGTTGTTGTTTTTTACTTATTTTGTATTTTATTTTTTACTTGTAATGATTTAGGCCTAGTGGGATGACTGAAATGTAGGCCTAGGTCTATACATTAAAAATGTATTTATTAATTCAATTCAATTCATGTTTATTTGTAGCGCTTTTCACAATACATCATTTCAAAGCAGCTTTGCAGAAAGTGCACGAGTCCATATTACAATTTAGAGTGTTCTCTTATCAGGTAACTGTTATGTATTTCAGAATCACAGTTAGCCAAAGGCCTAAGTAAAGTAAAGTAAAAAAAAAAAAAAAAAAAAAAAGTATAGGCCTAAGTAAAACAAAATCACAAAATGTATGTTAGATAGGCCTTCTGGAGGAAATTACAATAGGCCTAGTCTGAAACATTCAAAGAATATTTTTCTGCTTGTTTACTTCTTTACTTCATTGAAATGATCGAATCAAACAATTCTTGAACAAAGCTTCTTGTCAGAGCTTAATTTTATTGTGCAATGTAATTAAATTGGTAAGTGACCAACGGTGACCAATCTCTATTTCTTCTGCAAACACCATTACATAGCAATGAAAACTATTTGCAGGATTATCATCATAGTCTACTTTTTTATTATAGTATCATCACCATTAAATTAAAATTCAATTTAGGTTAAAACAGCATCATTTAACAAGTTCATAAATTTAGGTTAGCAAAATGCCACACCTAAAATAACTAGAAATATCACTGCAGCAGGACAACCAATATGCAGAAAATGGAGCTAATAGATTTTGCCAGATGTGTCCCATATACAGTAGTCATACGAATAACCTGCAAAAACATGCACACCCTCATGTACTCACACTGAAAAGCATGTGTGCACACACAGCAGTTTTTGACTAAGGTACCAAGGGGCCTGCTGTCCACTTGGGAGACACTCAGACGTGAGACATGATCCAGGAGAAAAAACGGGAGAGCTTTTGTCGCCTCCTGAAGAATTATCAGAAGATGCATGGTTAGGGGCCGCTTGAGGCCTATATTACTTCACACACCCACACATCCACTATATTTGTGTCTGAGAGAGCAAGATTTTATACTTTCATCCTAGCACTGTATCTTAGTCTTATGACACTCTTATATATGTGACTCAAATCGGATGCCCTGTAGAAGGATCCGGAGTGTACTGGAATTACACAACGACAATCTTGTTAGCACCAACTGCTTTCAGGGCCTGGAGGGTCAGCTCTTGCGTTACAGGCCTCTTAAAGAGCACATGAGTTTTACTAAGGGTGACAGGGCCACTATTGGATCAGGATTTCATGACCTCACAGACAAAGACATTAGTCAGTGTTAAGATGACAGGAAAATACAAGCAAACCTGCTTGTTTATGCCCCGCTGATCACATGGTGCACAAATCCATACTGACAGGATGACTAATCAAACACACGCACATGTATACACACAATCCAGACAGTTAAAGTTGCTTGGGGAAAAATAGTTTTCAAAATCCTTAAAACAAGATAAACTTATTTATAATTTGAGTAAATTAGCGAGAATATACTGTAAATTTATAGTTTAACTTCAAAGTTTACCAAAGGAACCAAAGTTTAACTTTTTATTTATTTAGCACATTTACAGCAGCCACTAGGCTGACCAAAGTGCTTTACAGAACAACGAGATTAAAAGAAGATAACATAGGCTACATAACAACATATAAAACAAAAAAATAAGAGCAACATATAGCTAAGAGTAACCATTAAACAGTGGCAAAACAGTATCAGACTCATATATAAACTGGTAAAACCATCAATATAATAAAGAAAACAGGTAGGTTTTTAAAAGAGACTTGAAAGCAGACATGCAGGGAAGGGGAATGTTCTAATCTCTAGAGAAGCAGGGTGTTCCAGAGTCGTGGCCCTGTCACCGCAAATGCTTGAGTCTAGAGCGAGGAACTACCAGCAGAGCCCGTCACGGGATCTTAGGCTTCTGGACGGAGTGTAGGGATGAAGAAGTTCAGAGAGATAGGCAGGAGCTATGTAGAAGAGATGTAAGCGATACAGGGTTGTTTCTTTTGATTGGTATATAAATTTGAGTGTCATCCGCATTCAAATAAAAGGACACACCATGTTTCCTAAGTATAGACCCTAGCATGTAGAGAGAACAGAGACAAGGAGCCAAAATAGAGCCCTGTGGAAGGTCACAGGTCAGAGGTGCCGTGGAGGAGGAGAAATCAAATTACCCATCTTTACTAAAAACTTTCTGTCAGACAGGTATGAATGAAACCATTTCAGAACAGTAGCCTTTAGACCCACCCAAGACTCTAGTCTAGATAATAGAGTAGGGTGGTCAACAGTATCAAAAGCAGCCGAAAGATCTAAAAGAATCAGAACCACAGTATCTCCGGAATCAGTAGAGAGATAAACGTTGTTTAACACTTTCCAGAGGGCGGACTCATTGCTGTGAGCAGACCTAAAACCAGACTGAAAACCTCATAGATACAATTACTTGACAAAAGTTGTTTGAGTTGATCCAGCACAATTTTCTCCAATAGCTTAGAAACGAAAGGTAAAACAGAAATAGGCCGAAAACGGTTCAAAATAGATGGATCTAGTGAATGTATACAGTTATACATAATTTCATTTTTCTTACACCATATTGTTTATATTAACATATTAGAGTTGAGCTTTAAACAGAAAATAATATTGGCTAAATATTATTTGATAAATAAAAAAAATATGATATATATTACACACACACACATTAGTCTTTTGAAAAATAGAAAACAAGATTAATACTACAATACTAAATTAATTAATTTAAAACAAATCATAAATAGGCCTACCAAAAATTCAAAAAATACTAAACACAAAAATGTAAATGAATTGAGTGTGTTGGGGCTATTGCTGTTGGTAAGATTAACCAATCAAAGTCTGTTTAAGCATCCTCCATTCATTAGAGATTCAGTCAGCCTAAATAAACCTGGGTCTGTTTTCTTCTCATCTGTTCTGCTGCTCATTAGAGGGACCACTGGACCACACAGATCTCAGATAGAGGAGCTGAACAGCACAGCTGATGGAGAACAGACTCACAGATCTACAGTTCCATGTAATGCAGCCTCTGCAGAAACCAACATTGAAAAGCAGAGAGGCTTGGTGATTTCAGAACTCACGAAAGTCTCATTATTTATAAATGTAATCATTGTTATAGATGTGTTGGAGAATCCTACCTCCTCTATCTGATGCTGATGCTTGAGTCTGAATGCTGTAATGCCCAAATAAAAGTAGGCCATAGGGCAATGAAGAGATGGAAAGACCTAGAAACCCATGAACCCATGAAATACCTAGATGACGTTAGTGCAAGGCACAGAAAGGTACTAAAAAACAGGTATGATGTAATTTTTTAAAAAACTATACACGTGATGTTCCGCCACCAATAGAATTAAGGCCTGCGAGCATGTGATCTTAACTGTGGCGTGGTACTGAGGAGGAGCAAGGTGTAAGAGATAACGGTACGAACACTGGTTGGACACTGGCGATAAGAAATATGTATAAAATCTGTGTACTGACCACTGTAAGATCAGATGACTCAGCTGAACATCTCACTTTGTTGAATTGCTCAATAAAGTTCTTCTTCTGAAACCTGGAACTCCGACTTTTACAATTCTTTGAGGACTAACTCCTACGAGATTTTGAAGATTGCAGACCAGAACCAGAAACCATATTTTATCCACAACATATTTGGCGTCACGGAACAGGACAGACCTGGGGTCAGGAGATCACCGTGGTGTGGACGCTGACGGCGGCATTCACAAAACAAAGGCCGGCCAAAAATAAGGTAAGCAGTTTTTGCTTATATTTTGTTTTGTGAATAGCCTCTGGTAAGCTGACACGCTGGATGATTGCTCTGAAAAAATTAATATACCCCACTGTAAAAGAACCTACAATAACTGAGAGATAAAAAGATAAGGGGAGTCTGATTTCCAGGTCCAGAGAAGTCGCTGTGTGTTTGTTTGTCTGAGAGGGCAAGAAGTGCATAGCGTGGAGATTACGCTCATAAAGTAAGGATACACTGTCTAGTAAAAGAAGTGTTTAAAAGGCGCCAGGCAGGGTAGGAAGTACACTGTCTATTTGTTTGTCTGTCTGTTTGTCAAGAAAAGAGTGGAAAGGTATTGAAACGTGCACAAAGTAAGAAAGGTAAAAACAGATAAAAATTAAAAACATCCAAAATTTTTCAACATAAAATTATTGATAAAAGTTAGGTATATAGACAAAGAGAAGAGAAGTTAGAAAAATTAAGTTAAAAAGTATAAAAGCATACACCTGAAAGTCAAGGTACAGTGAAAAAGGGAGTTTCTTGGTCCTCCTGGGCGTTCAGCCAAGAGGCGCATTATTAAAAGTCGTTAATCAAGGATAGCTCTAGGAAAGCGGTGGACAGTTGGACCAACTAGTGTGGAACAGTAGCAGAAGCAGAAAAAGCCCAAAAAATATATAAATAGAAAAGAATTACAAAGATGGAAAAAGAAAAATGTTAGGAATTAATGGATAAAGCGAAACCAATAAGCAAGAATAAAGAGAAAGGCTGTATCTATCAGGGGACAAAGAACACTCCAAAGAATTGGTTTTGCCGACTATTTGGCCATTTGCCAGACTGCAGGTATTGTGATCCGGACAGAGAAGCCCAGCGTCTGTTAAATAAGAATTAAATCAAGCATTGGAGTTTTCTTTGCATTTTGATATTGAAGTAAGGGTTAAAGTATATGAGTAAAGTTCCAGGCGCATGAACAAGACGGATTGCAAATAAAGCAAATAGGTAACAAACGACAAAATCAGAAGGCTTGAGGAAAGGGAGGAAACAAATGTGGTGCGGACTCAGTGAATACGGGAAGGAAAGATTTAGGAGATGCCTGGCTCAGTACGAAGATAAAGAAAGATTTGAGCAGGCCCTAGAACAAACGAAGGGAATTAAAAATCATTTTTGGCTGGAGAAAGAATTTGTGGATGAGACAGGACAAAGACAGGTGTTAACAGATCAAAAAAGGGATGAGCTCTTGAGAAATTTGACAAAGATTGCAAATCTTGACCAGCTTGACAAAGATTGGCCTCTGTTGAATTGGATAAAGATAATCAAGGAGCAAATAACCTTTGAGGTTTTGAGACCACATTTGAACAAATTCCACCTTCCCAAAGCCATCCTGCTGGAGTCAGCCTTTACTGCATCAGAGATTAAGCTGAATCCAGTTTATGTCCCCTACTTACACAGAAATGTTACGCTCCGCTGGCCCAAGGAAGTTGGCGGGGCAACAATCTTGAACAACCTTTACATGACAGTATGCTCATGTATCAGACCGGTTAAGTGGGAGAGCGACATAATCTTTACGGCAGGGAGAGGAGGAGAGATCAGGCCGGCACTGGTGGAAAATTGGACACTGAAAAAGTTAGTGGTAATGGTAGTACTGAAAAACAACCCACGCAACATTCGTCATATGTGGGTGGAGGTGTGGCGAAACAAGGAAGAGTTAGAAGAGTTAGAGGAGTCAGAAGAGCAACCAGGCACCAGTAGAGATGCTGAGGCTATGGACTAATAGAAAAGGCAAGAGAGGGAACAGGGGGAGGAGACTGTTGGGCAAAAATGAGAGAAAAACTTTAATTGACTTGTTTGAACCATTAACATTAAGCACATGCACTCGGGAAGAACTGAACATTTCAATAACCATGTGGAGAGGCCATGAGGTAAAGTTGACCCCATCTCTTACTTATCTGTATAGGAAAGGGAAAATAACTGCAAGAGGGCGGTGGTTTGAGGACAACATAACCTGGGAGTTCGAATTAATTCGCTTGGGGGAGGACATCATTTGGAAGCGCAGCATACACGACAAGCTAGGAGACAACGAGCTAGAAGACGTGACGCCGAAGCCACTGTCTGAGGTACCAATACGAGCCATATTGAAATACCTTCAAAGAACAAAACAAATACCTAAATTAATAAATCTAACAGAAGCATTTATACTGTACCAATAATTGGTTGCAGCGATGGCTTCGGTGTCACCTCAAGAAGAAACCCCAGTAGAGCAGCTTGCATCACAATATCCAATATGTAGGGACACCATTAAAAAGTTATCAAGGAAGTGGGAAAAAAGGACCAAAAAGTTAAACACTAACTGGCCAGCAGAGGGAACATTTGATTTGGCTATGTGTAGGGAAATGGGAGCACTGATAAAGAATCACAAAGCTAATGATAAAAGCCAAAAAAGGGAAGAAAAAAGAGGAAGGGAGCAGGAGGTTTTGAATTTGTTTAGAAACAAAGCTGTGCAGTTATTTAAGGAATTAAAAGAGAAGTCAGAGAAGGGAGGTAGCATAGTAGAAACCCCACCCCCTTATGCACCACCCTACGATATGACTGGTAAACAGCTCCCCCTGATGGAGGGCACTGTGAGTATCAAAGGCAACGTGACTCTTACAGATACACAGGATGAGGATGAAGAAGAAGAGGAGGGAGAGAGAGAAGACCACAGAAATGCAAACCATGAACACAAGACATTGACATTTACTGACATACCTCCAGTAGCATCTACGCTATGCAAAGACCCATCAAGCCATGGAGGAAGTCAAAGCAGCAGCTTGAGCATGAGGCACCTGACTGATGAACGAAGAAATCCCACTCTGACCAACCCATATTATCACGCACACAAGGCCCTGCAGGGACTTGGGAAAAAGCTGGACCAAGAAATAGATACCAATCAATTACTAGATCAAGAGTGTGACGAAATGCGTCAGGAGCTGAGGGCAGCAGAGGAACAAATCGATCGCAGCCTCAAAAGTCTACGGGAATCCCTGAGAGATGCAACAGCTTCAGGACAAAACGTACCTCAAGGATACCAAGGGCATCAGAAGCGCCGAAAACACAAGTCACGCTCACTCAGCCCAGCCAGACCACGCACAGAAGTCAAGAGTGTGACAGGAACCCTGCTCCTGGAAGATATCTCACCAGTCACCCCATCAGCCACCCCGTACAATCTGAGGGAACGACCACTGAGAAAGCCAAGTATGTACATAGAGGAAGAAGACTGGCAGGAGGGGAATCGTAAGTTCTGCCCCGTACTGAGCACATGCAATCAAGACCCTCTGCAGAAAGAAGGTGTGCAGTGCCCCATCCTGATTAAAGGGCAACAAGGGCAGTACATACCATGGGCGGGACAAGATCTGGAGGGACTGGTGGCCCGCCTACCCAACATACATGAAGGGGCTGGCAAGTGGATCAGGATACTGGAGGAAGAAACGATGGGCAAGATCTTGGCCCTTGGAGATGTCAAGGCCCTGTTGGCCAAATGCGTGGGAGGAGCAAAGACTAATGACATCCTACATGATGCAGGACTAGACCTGGCAGTAGACTCAACTAGAATGGATGCCAGACCACTGGACTACTACAGACCAAAGATATGGCACATTCTGAGAACACATTATCAAGCCCAAATGGATCCAAAGTCGCTAAGAGGAGAGCCAATAGGAGATGATGAAAATCCAGTCATCTATGTGCAGAAGCAAGCTAGGAAGTGGAAGCAGGAACTTGAGAGGGATCCTGAAAATGACCCAGTCATAACAGTACTGTTCAGAACTGCCATAATTGAAGCTATGCCTGCCCCAGTGAAAGCAAAGTTGGAAGACGTGGTGGGACTGACCTCAAAGTCATTAAAGGAATTCAGTGACCACGTGACCCATGCTGTGGAGCAATACAGGAAGAATGAACAGAGACTGAAGAATCAGGAAAGGGAACTCCAAAGGAAATTGACTCAACTGCAATTGGATGAACTAATCAACAAAAAGAAGAAAGTGCAGGCAGTGGTGAAGGACACAGAAAATCAAACTGCCGTGATGGCTGCTGTCAACATACCAAGCCAAGCACCCCAAGTTGTTCAGCAAGCACCCCAAGCTGTTCAGCAAGCACCAAACAACATGACTCAGAGTGTTCCTGCTGCCACAGGCAACCCACAACAACCAGCTGCACCAATTGTGATATACCTTCCTGAACATCAAAACAACAGAGGAGCAAACCCAGGAAGAGGAAGAGGAAGAGGGAGACAAGCTTATAACCAGCAAAGAAACCCTAACCAACCAAGTCTCTGTTGGGGATGCAATCAGCCTGGACACACCAAAAGATCATGTCCAGTCAATCCATGGCCTCTAGATAGGCCCCAGCAAGGACAGCCATGGCAGCAAGAAAATCAGAACCAGCAGTATCAGGTGTCTGGCCCCGTCAACCCATGGCGTGGCCCAGACCAAGGATACTAGGGCTGCCCAGAGGATCCTTCGGGGAGGAGTCAGCTTCCAATGTTGTCATCCAATGCTGACCAAGAACCTATGCTGCGGGTTAAAATAGAGGACAAGATAACACCTATTATGCTTGATACAGGAGCAACATACACCTGCCTAAGCCCAAGTTATGCCTCACACCTCCCCAGGTCTGGAAAATATGTAAAGACAGTAGGATTCTCGGGACTAACGCAGCTAATTCCAATGACAACTCCTGTCAGCATAAAAGTCAAAGACTCTGAGATAAAGATTCCCGTGCTGGTATCAGACCAAACACCAGTCAATCTGTTGGGAAGGGATGCAATATGCAAGCTAAATTTACAGATATGGTGCACCCCCAAAGGAATATACATAGATGATGCAGGTATAAAACAGATGACAGTAATAGGTAAGACTAATCAAGAAGAACCACAAGCTAATGTATTTTGGATAGGGAACTTGGATGAGGGGCTAAGAAAAATACTGAACAAATGGGAAAGATACATAAAAGAGCAATTCTTGAAACCAACCCCGCCAGAAACTGAATACCACTGTACAATGATATATGACCCCCTTAGGGATCCAGTACAGGAACAAGAGTGGTTAAAAAGCACTGAGGGACAGAAAGTACATTTATGCTCAAACCATGTAATTATAGGACCCGCAGGAGCAGCATTACAAATTGAGGACAATGACTTTACCAGAACATGGTTTAGGGTTGATAATTCAGTTCCACATGTTACGCTGTATATAAATGAAGGCTATCAGGCAAAAGACCTAGGTCCAATGATGTTAGAGGCTAAGGAAAAGTTGTGGGAAACCACTGAGAATCCTTTTATTTTACAAACATCAGACAGAACACACCTGAAAATTCTATGTGTAACTGATATGATAGGAACCCCAAAATTGGTAGTAGAGACAGAACAGCAGCATGATCCAATATCCAAACTGAAGGAACTAGTCAAGGAAATGGAGCAGAGAGTGCCCCAACAGTTATGGTCTAAGCATGATACAGATGTAGGCTTAGTTAGATCAGCAAACCCTGTTAGAATTGCTATCAAGCCAGGAGTTCAGTGGCCTAGGAAGCAACAATACCCATTGAGACGTGAAGCAATAGAAGGAATAAGAAAAACAATTGACGGACTAATAGTGGCAGGAGTACTGATTGAAACTACTAGTTATTGCAACACTCCAATTCTGCCAGTTGAAAAGGCTGACAAGTCTAAATGGAGACTAGTGCATGACCTTAGGGCAGTGAATGAAGTAGTAGAGGATTGGCCAGCCGAGGTGCCAAATCCGCATACGCTGTTGACAAATGTTCCACCTGCTGCTAATTATTTCACTGTGATTGATCTCTGTTCTGCATTTTTCAGCATTCCTTTAGCAGAAGAAAGCAGACACCTTTTTTCCTTCACTTACCAAGGTAAACAGTACACATACACGAGAATGCCCCAAGGATTCAAACACTCACCTCACGTGTTTAACCAAATTTTAAAACTTGATCTAGAAGACTTAAGACTGGATAGCACATTAATACAGTACGTGGATGATTTGTTGATCTGCTCAGCAACACTGGAACAGTGCCATCAGGACTCCATTAAAGTATTAACCAAATTAGCAGAAGGTGGCCACAAAGCCTCAAAAGAGAAATTGCAATACTGTTTGCCTCAAGTAGAATATCTGGGTCGATTGATTGCACATCAAACAAAGGCAATATCGCCCAGCCAATTGGAAGGAATCAGCAAAGCTCCCCAACCACAAACTGTTGGTCAGATGATGACCTTTTTGGGAATGACTGGGTTTAGTGCTGATTGGATAGAAGATTATGCAATCAAAACAGCTCCATTGCGGGCCATTATGAAGCAGGCTGGTCACCAAAATCTTAGAGCACCATTGAAATGGGATCCTGATGCACTGATAGCATTTAGCTCACTTAAAAGAGAGTTGCAAACAGCCCCTGCACTAACAATTCCTAATTATGATAGAGATTTCCATCTGTATGTAGCAAACAGAAAAGAGGGATTTGCTTCTGCTGTCCTGATGCAAGAAACATGCAGTGGACGGAAGAAGCAACCCATTGCCTATTATAGCACCAAGTTGGATAGTGTGGCCCAGGGCTACCCACCGTGTTACCAACAAGGCTTGGCGGCAGTATACTTTGCTTATGAGAAAGCCTCTGCTGTTACTATGGGCTATCCAGTCATCATTTACACCCATCATAAGGTTGCTGAGTTATTAGAACAGGGACGTTTCGTTTTGACACAGGCTAGATGTTTGGCATATTCCACGCTGCTAACATACCCTGACATAACAATTAAGAGATGTGCCACAACAAACCCAGCTAATTTTGTCCCACTAGAGGGGGAAGGAACACCTCATGAATGTGTTGCTGCCTCTCTAGCGTTTACTCGTCTGAGACCAGATTTGGAATCAACACCAATTGTTGATGCAGACGTGGACTACTTTGTGGATGGCTCATGCTTCAGAGATCACTTGGGTAATCATGCTGGGTTTGCGGTTGTACAGCGAGATGGTGACAATTTTACTCCTGTGCTAACACAACATTGTAAGCAGCCTTGTTCTGCACAGTTGGCCGAACTAAAAGCACTTACTGCAGCATGCATGTTGGCCAAGAATAGAATAGCCAACATTTATACTGATTCTGCATATGCCCATGGTGTATGTCATCTTTTCGGTGCAGTATGGAAACAAAGAGGGTTCAAAAAGAGTGACGGCACCCCAATCCAACATGGGGACCAAATTACTGCGTTAATTAATGCTATGATGTCTCCAACTAAATTGGCTATTATCAAATGTCAAGCCCACAAGAAGGGCAATGATTTTGTTATCAAAGGCAACAATGCCGCCGATGGCCAAGCCAAACAGGCTTCTGGGTGTCAATCTGCTGTTATGGCACCATCTGTTTTGATCCAGCCTCTCCCCACTGTAGAACATATTGCCCAAATGCAGTCCAGAGCTACACCACCAGAAATACACTTATGGCAACAAAGGGGGGCGACTCGAGATGCTAATAATATTTGGAGGTCTCATGAAGGTTTCATGATTGCCCCCACCCCATTACTTAACATTCTTATACCTGATGCTCACAGTTTCGATCATTGTGGAAGAGGGGAAATTATGAGAAAGATAAAAAGACAAGGGTTCTGGTCCCCATACTTACAAACAAGGGTAGACGAATTTTTAAGTGAATGTGAAATTTGTGCACAGAACAATGTAAGAAAAGGAACAACAACACCAATAGGCTCCATTCCAGTTCCAGAAGGGCCCTTTAAGCACTTAGTGATGGATTATGTGGACATGATAAAATCAGTAAGAGGAAAAAGGTACATGCTGGTTATCATAGACAGGTTTAGTAGATGGGTAGAAGCGGAGCCATCAGCGGAACAAGGGGCACAGACGGTGATTAAATTTCTGACGAGAGAAGTCATACCAAGATTTGGTATCCCATCCCAGATCAGTTCAGACAATGGATCTGCTTTTATTCAAAGAGTAGTAAAGACAGTAATACAACAGTTGAGGATCAAGCAGAGGCTAGGCTGTATATACAGGCCGCAATCGCAAGGCTTGGTTGAACGCGTTAACGGGACTATTAAAGCCAAAATCAACAAAATCTGTGCAGACACTAAGCTTAATTGGGTAGATGCGCTGCCACTTGCACTAATGAGCTACCGAATGCAGACCAACAGAATCACTAATCTGACCCCTCATGAAATGCTGACGGGAAGACCAATGCCTGTGCCTCATTTAAGGGGACCTTATGACGGCCCACCCTTAGAACAGTTACAATTGGAGTTAAGAACATATATGAGACAATTGACTACTATACATGAGGCTATCCATTCACAGGAACAAAGCAGGGGACCTAGAGAAGAAGAGGACGTTCCCTGTCCGGTAGTCCCTGGAGACCAAGTGTATCTAAGAGTCTTTAGAAGAAGGTGGAATGAGCCGAGAAGAGAAGGACCTTACACTGTAGTAAGAGCAACCCCCACGGCAGTACAGGTAGAGGGCAGTACAACTTGGTATCATTTGAATCATTGCACCAGAGTCCCAAGACTGAGACCTAGAAGGCAAGAGGAGGCAGTAGATAGTCCAGAAGGGAACCAAGAGGAAGTAGCTCAAGATGCCTCAGAAGAGCAGGGAACTGAAAGTGAGGATATTAACATTGATGAACCTCATTCTAGGGAAACTGAGCACCCTGAACCAAGAGATGAAATGCCGGAGCGGAGTGATGAACAATCTTCAGAGGACCTGGAGTCTGAAGGTGAGAGAGCTCCTGGTATTGATCTTTCTGCTGATACATCTCATACAGCAGCTTCCCCAGACACAGTGCCTCCAGAAGAACAGTCCCCAAGAGAAGGAACCTCTGCTGATGAACCATACCACTTTGTCACACTCAACCTCCAAGACATTGACCTTCCAGAAGACGACTTCCCAGACATTGACCTCCCAGAAATTGATCTCCCAGACGATGAACTACCAGACCTCTCAGGCTTTGAGTGGGATGAGTCACCCTAACCTGACTAAACCAACACAAGGTAACAAAACAAGCAGACATAATGTAAAAAGATCCCTGAAGAGAGCTGGGACTGTTCGCGAAGACTATACCCTAACTGAGTATTATTCGGAATCAGAACTGCAAAAAGAAAAACTGTTGGATACTGCTTATCATAATGAGTGGTACAAATGGGCAGAATATACCGCAAAACAGGCAAAACAGGGCACTTGTGTATTATGTTCGCCGTCACCTTTGAAAAAACTAAGAGTAGTTCCAAACAAGTATGACTACATGGGGTGTGCTAGATTTAATTCAAAGTATTGCAGCAGACGTGGAAATATAGTCCCCTATTGCCCAGCCGACTGTTTAGCTATGTTAGGGAACAAATATTATCAGAGATTTTACAATCAGAGAGGTTGGGGAAGTGAATGTAAAAAACTTGATGTCAGAGTAGATCGAGCCAATAGAGAAACACCCCAAAACTACATAATAGACAGAACATTGGAGTATGAATGTTTTAATAAATCTAAGGGGTACCGAGACGTAGGTATATTCCAGGGTAAGTGTGCTATCATTTGGCATCTAGATTATGAGATGTACCAAGACACAGATGTGTATAAATCCTCTAGCTTAGTGTATGCTACAGCAACAGTAAATAAAAACATGACAATAATAGGAGTCCATGAGAATTGCGAGAATGCTACTTTATCTTATCCTCTAATTGGACCACTTGAAAACCAGACCGAAGCAGTAGCTGATTTCTTCTGGCTGTGTGGAGGAAGACGGCTAAGGGCTACTTTGGTAGATTGGAAAGGACTCTGTGTAAGGGTAAGATTGGCACAGGAAATAGGAATTGTAAATTGGGATGTAGACGATGTGGGAAAATTAGGACAGCTTGAAAAACAAAAACGTAGGTTCAAAAGGGCCTATACCCCGGATCCTAAGGTTACACTTGATGCAATTGGGCAGCCCAGAGGGATACCACATGAGTTTAAGGCTAGAAGTGAGATATTGTCAGGAATAGAATCACTGCTCCTATGGATACCTGTTAATAAGAACACTGAATGGATAAACTACATATATTATAATCAGCAAAGATTTATCAATTATACAGATGATGCATTTGAAGCGCTGGGCCAACAATTAAAGGCCACTAGTAGGATGACATGGCAAAACAGACAAGCCCTGAATTGGTTATTGGCAGACAAAGGAGGAGTGTGTGTAATGTTTGGAACTGACTGTTGTACCTTTATTCCTAATAATACAGCCCCTGATGGAACTTTCACTAGGGCTATGAAGAAGTTGAAGGCGCTAAGACAAGAGACTGCTGAAAATGCGGGAAGAGACAGAAACATTGGATACTGGTTTGATTCTTTGTTTGGAACTTGGAAAGAGTGGCTGATTAAGGTGGGAATAATAATAGCTGTGGTTGTTGTTGTTGCTCTTCTGCTGTTCTGTTGCGTCATACCTTTTCTTAGATCCATGTTGGCCACTGCAGCCGCTCAGTCACTGACCAGAGCCAAGCAGATGATTAATGTGTCAGTCAACCGAGACAGAGTTGACATTGGATGTAACTCGAACGTCTACCCAATTGGACCAGGCCTGGATGAGTTAGATGAGTTCTAATGGGGTCTTTGGGAAAAAGGTAAAAAGGAATGGGGGGTACCTATTATTTTTGTTTTAAGGTTTTAACTTTGTTTTTAATAGACAGGGAGTTAGCCAAAACTCTGTCTTTCTTTTGGGTAAAACATAGAAAGCTTAGTAGAATACGCAAGGGTAGAGTAGGAAGTTAGTAAGATGGGCAGTTATGCATTTATTTTAAGGGCCCCCGTCCTGTATAATCTATACTTATAATCTCTGCTTATAATCCTGTTGAAGTATATAATCGCACTACTGTCACAGAATTTCTGAATGTAAGATTGAAGGGAAATAGAAGGTTTAAAGCAGATCATTACCCGTGATATGAGGTGATGTAATTGAGTATGGGAAAAATATGGGAATGTTTATATTATTCTTAAATCACTTTATTCACCTTTTTACATTTATAGACATATATATGCATGTTACAGTGATAAACATAGAAACTCTGACATTATGTGCATTCAGACTACTGGAACCATTGTATATATAAGATGTAAAAGAGAAATTATTTGCAAGCGCGGTCATCTACTGTTGATGCAACAAAGGGTAGACTCAACTGGTGGTTTAAAAACCCGCTGTCTACTCCAACACCAGACAGCGCCCAAGGCACTACTAGGGCACCTCTGGCAACGATGGAGCAACCCAGATAGCGCCACAGGCCACCGGAAGCGCCTGCATGGTTCCTCTGGCATCGTGGGACAGTGGTGGCCTCAAGACTAAATACTGTATGGTGTATACACTGAATGTCTGAAACTGCTGTGTCCATATTAAGGATGATGGTTTGACAGGAAGGTGAGATCTTTTACTCCACTCCAGACACATGGGGGTGGAGATGTTTGGTCTCATTCTTCCTCCAGGGTGTACCTCTGTGATAACAGGTCTATTGATAGAATGAATGGATGGTCTAAATTGATCATATTGATTGGATAAGAAAGAGGCTTGCTCATGGAGATACATTCTGGAAAAATTGAAGGTGGGACTAGAATTAGTCCCAAAGGGGGGATGTGTTGGAGAATCCTACCTCCTCTATCTGATGCTGATGCTTGAGTCTGAATGCTGTAATGCCCAAATAAAAGTAGGCCATAGGGCAATGAAGAGATGGAAAGACCTAGAAACCCATGAACCCATGAAATACCTAGATGACGTTAGTGCAAGGCACAGAAAGGTACTAAAAAACAGGTATGATGTAATTTTTTAAAAAACTATACACGTGATGTTCCGCCACCAATAGAATTAAGGCCTGCGAGCATGTGATCTTAACTGTGGCGTGGTACTGAGGAGGAGCAAGGTGTAAGAGATAACGGTACGAACACTGGTTGGACACTGGCGATAAGAAATATGTATAAAATCTGTGTACTGACCACTGTAAGATCAGATGACTCAGCTGAACATCTCACTTTGTTGAATTGCTCAATAAAGTTCTTCTTCTGAAACCTGGAACTCCGACTTTTACAATTCTTTGAGGACTAACTCCTACGAGATTTTGAAGATTGCAGACCAGAACCAGAAACCATATTTTATCCACAACAATATCATGTAATGTTTGATGACCTTCAAATCGACCCACACCTGTTTAGACAACCATTCAGTTACATTAGGATTAAGTCTCTGAAATGACTCCTGTTAGACATCAATGAACAATACATGATGTGAGCCGTCATGATGTTCAGTCTTGAGGTAATGGACACACCTGCGTTTAAAGTAGTAACACACTCTGGATCCCACTGGATACTGGATCCCACAATGTGCCTATATAGCAGTCCATTTCCAATAGCAAATGACTGATTGGACTGCCAAGACTTTAAACATTTATGCATAAAATTAGCTAAAAAAAAACATGAAATAAGAGTATTTATTTCGGCATGAACTGGACATCACAAACTGTATTTAAAAAAAATATGATATTAGCGAACTGTTTTATTTTTACTTTATTATAATATTTTTTCCTATTTTATTATTTATTCTGAATTTTCCATTCTGAAGACTGTATTCTGGTGACTCTTTTTGGTATGTCCTTTTGAGTCACTTCGTAGTATATATTTATTTAATTTTTAAATTAAAATTTCAAGAAAGAATAAGAGAGGCAAAAGAAGTGCCAAGAGAACAAAGCAGAAATAAAGTGCTTTCATAAAAACATAACTTTTTTTTATCTGTGCAGCCCTGCCAGAGACTGCATGACAGATTTTGAAGCTATAATTTAATGAAGTTAGATAGCGCTATATGGGGCAAATATTAGTTCTACTAAGCCCCTTTCACACAGCGCGATGATCCTGGCAAATTGCCGTCAAATTGCCAGAACGCCTTCTGTGTGAACGCAAACACGACCCGGGATTGATACCGGCATCGATGCCGGGTTGAGGACCTATAGTAACTTTGCCGGAATCAGTCCCGGAACGCGCCCTGTGTGAACAAAAGCCAGGACCAATTCCGTAAGGGGTGTGTCATAGTGATGCCGCACGTGCCATCGCGCGCCTCTGTTGCTCTTAGAAGAAAGTTTGTGTTCGTCATCAACAAAGAAAGAAAATGTCTGCAAACTGGAACGAAGCAGAGACCAGGAGCTCCTTACTATCCGCGCTGAAGCTGAGATCGTTCGGCAGCTTTGTGGAACGGTACGCGCGTGTACATGTTTTCGACGCGTACGCGTCTTATCCTGACGTCACGTGTCTTTACGGGATGTGTGTGACGAACACTCACAGATCCCGGAAAATCACTGGCAGTGTGAATGGACCAAAATCAAACAATCCCGGGACAAATCCCGGGTCACATTATCCGTGTATTTTCTGGAATCTCTGTCTGAAAGGGGCTCAAGTCTCTCGCTGTTTCCCCCAGAGAGTGGAGGTATTGATTCCCTTCTCTAAGTGTTCATGCAAGTGTGGGACTGTCTAATCAAAGCATTCAACCCTTTATCCATCCTCTCGTTTTTTTAATTGTTTCTGTTAATGTCTGGTGCAAATAGCTCTGAGAAAGAATGCTGTGATTATTTTGCGTGTGTGCACAGCTTGAAATTTTCATCCACGTCCATGATATCTTTGTTTTGGGACCCTGCTGCAATTACTGCAGTGCTTTTCTGCATTTTGAGCAGTGAACAAAACACATTTTGCTGCACAGGTTCAAAGGGATCAAAAACAAACGATTCCTTGAGCCGCAGCGCCTTTGAGAGAGAGCGAGAATGCAATATCAAAAATACTGTTATTGCAGAGTGCAATGACATATTTATGGAAATTTGTGATTTCGATTTTGATTCAGGGATCTGAGTCCATTGTCGTAGGGGTAACAAGCCATTTCCACTCTGATGAGGTCTTCAAGCTCCTGATTTTACCAGTTCTTGCCCCTCCATTCATCACTAATGCATTTCATTCTATTAGACTTTTAACCATAACGGAAGATTATGCTACTCTTGGTAATTGCTTTGTAGTTGATTGAGCTTCTAATTCATTTGAGTCTCAACTGTTGTTCTTCATTCAGTGGCTGAATGGCAGAATCCCCTCTGACTTCTGGTCTGAGGAAAACTAAAGCCACAAGGAAAATTAGATTTGGGAAAGGCAATGAGGGTGATAATGTACAAACACACACACATATTTTTGTAAAGAGCGCATGCAGCTGTCGAAGGGTCCACTGATCAAGTGGTGATATTACCTGTAAAGGTTTGTGATCAGGTTTTTTAAAGGTGTGTGTGTGTGTGTGTGTGTGTGTGTGTGTGTGTGTGTGTGTGTGTGTGTGTGTGTGTGTGTGTGTGTGTGTGTGTAGGAGAAAGATAAAAATTCTCATAAATAGAAGTGTCTGGCCTCACCTCGTATACTCTCTTGGTAGGTTCAACCACTTTAGCAACTGGTAGCTGGACTACTTGTCCTGTTCCACACATTTTTGCCCAATTTTCCTTAGTGTCACACACACATGCACACACACACACACGCACACACACAAGCACGTAACCCCCGACCACTAATGGAAATCTTAGAAACCTTCACACTGTAATGTACATTCCTGCAGAAGGCAGGATTGATAAAGAGGCTTGATGCTCCAGGAAAGAGAGAAGGAGAGAGAGAGAGAGAGAGAGAGAGAGAGAGAGAGAGAGAGGGGGGGGAGGGATTAATCGATCTCTTTAACTGATCATGGGGAATGATGAATCTTGAGGCGGTCCTTGGAGAGACTATGTGCTCGTCTACCTTATGGCTATTGCAGTGCTGCTGCCGGAGACAAAGAGAAAAGAAGGGAACTGCAGAAGAAAGGCAAGAAAATGAAATGTGTAGGACAGATTTATGATTTTCCAACATCAGTACTCAACACGTCAATCAATAAACCACCCAGAAGGAAGACTGTGCAATACACACAGCCAGAAGCAATGATGGGAAAAAACAAGCTATTCTCACACACTCAGAAACACACATTTTCCGTGGAACATTTTTTAACTCAGTCATTTTCCATTGATTTCTAGACATACAAACATCCTCAAAAGCAACATTATGCATTAGATTTGCACACACACATTCCTGGGCACTGGTGGCTGTAGTGAAGATTGTCATCAGGTTGATATATCACTACACCTTTATCTACCTGCTCTTTAGCTGTTCGGGGTCATTAAACACAAATTGCCCTCAGGGAAAACCCCACCCACCATCAGACCACATTTGACGGCACTGCGGCACAGCAGATGTAGAGTCAGCACATGTGCTGTGAAAAAAATACTCTTAATCAGTATTATTGTCTTAATTTACAAGATAAAATATCTGAACATTTACTTGACAATGTAGAATTGAAAAGACATTCTTAGCCCATTTGCCAAAATAGTTTTTTCTTGTTTTTCTTGTCTGGAATTAATTTTTACTTTCATGCAGCCAGTGAATTTATCTTACTTTAAGGATTTTTCCATATTTTTGGAAATGTTTTGCAATGTGCTGGATAGATGGATAGTGTACGGTGGGAGATTGTGTTGGAGAGCTCATCATTACTTCCTGCAGAGCCGAAAGCTGTGCCACCATCCATCTCTGTTCCCTGCATTCTGTCTGCATCTGCATGGAAATATTTCTCATGATAATTAGTCATGCAGCCACACTTCCACATCGTTGGACGTCTTCCACAGCAAATGTCATCATCAGACATGTTGTCGCTTTGCTGTCACCTCATATCAGATTCAGCAGACTAGTTGGAAAGCTGCAGACCTAGACTGGAGGCTGGGGGTGTCTCCGAGTGAGTGACGACTGCGGTCCCGTGTGTCCTGTATGAGTGCGTGTGGATTGTCCAGCAGCAGGACGCTCTGTTGGCCCAGGTCCAGTGAGAAGCTGCCGGGGCTCTTCTGCTCAGAATCACCCTGATGTCAGAGATCCATGACTGCACCGCCCTCAGGTTGGATGTGGCAGCAGTCTGGGGTGGATATTCAAAACTTAACGACAAAGTTTGTTTAAAGTAGTACCATATTGCTGACTTGGTCCTAGAGAATTTGAAACTTCAGTTCACAGCAGAATGAATAAAAACATGAAATGATCTGTGATTACCTGTGGCACTAAATTATTCATATGTGCTAAAATATAAAGAGAGGGAGGCTGGGTGGGAACATATTTATATATATTTATACAAAATATTGATATTATATTATAATATTATTTATAATATAAATATTTATATTTATAAAATATACATGTAATAATAAACATTTGAGGACTGTGACTGTTGTATAATAACATACATAAATACAGTGACATCAGAAAGATTTTTAGAAATTTCTCTATTTTTCAGGTGGATAGATCAATTGAGATAAGAATCTTGTTTAAAGACAAATTCAAGGCTTTCAAGTCACAACACAGAATACACAGAACAGTGGAAAGCTGTTTTCAGTGTAAACACTCACGTTCTCTTACACATCAGGTGCTCTCTTAGTATGTTCTTTATATTGTTTGTGACACAAGAGGACACACATGCAGCTGGAAAAAAAGTGTATGCTCTGACTTAGCCGATGTATCTTTTGCTTGCACTAAAGCCAAGTGTTTCCCCGTCTCTAATAATGCTGACCGTCTCACCGCAGAGCTGGAAAAACACATTTTCTCTTTGGCACACTAATAAATGGCCATAAAACTGAGGAAGCCGAGATAGAAGACAGAACACAGGAAAAATAAATACACTTAAATATTTATATACATTAATATCAAGACCCTGCACACAATAGCTTTAAATTAGTCTTAAAAGGTTCATACTGGCTACTAACCTTCAGATAAATCAGCTCTCTACGCTTTCCAGTACTCAACAGTGCATAAAGTCAGGATGAGCCATGGCTTTAGAAGGTTAAACCAATCATTGTCAGGCTTTATCATCTGATATACTGCTGTTTTCTTAGAGTAGCCTACTTTGTAAAAACCCACACTTTCTGTCAGTTTGCCTCCAGAGAATTGGTATTTATTTGATTTAGAGAAATTCTGTTCATCTGGTCAGATGGATTTTTAAACCACACTCACACAGCAAATATTTTGGTACACACGTACTTCTCATACTATTTTCACAATTATATTAGTATAGCCTACTGTACACATGTGCTTTTCTGTATGCATGAGACACCTGGACACATATACAACAGAGCACATGGCACTGAAAAATCAGTATCCCATAATCCAATGCACTGAACTTAAAGAGATACTTCACTAAAATGACTCACCCTCATTTCGTTTGAAACCTGTATGCATTTCTTTCTTCCGTGGAACACAAACAACACAAAAGTTTTAGTGTTGTATTGGACCCCATTGACTTTCACTGTGTGGAGGAACATTCTTCAAAATATATATTTTTTGTGTTCTGCAGAAAGAAAATCTTATAGATTTTGAACAACATGAGGGTGGGTATTGGGTAAACAATTTATCGTTGCATAATTCATACTGTTTCATATGCTTTTTACAAAATACACAAAACATGGTTTATAGGGTAAGATGGGGAGATGACCCCACCACCTTCAGTGGTGGCATAAAATCACAGATGGGATAAAATCTCATCTCAACACATTTAATGAATTGCAATGCTCCTCTTAATTTTGTAATTTAATCTGAATATTAAATTTTTTTAGATTTAGTTAGTCAAAACACATTTTCTGTCCCTGGAAAACTGCGATCTGTCACATTGTATTACACTGAATATGAAAAGTTTTTACATTTGTATCTAAATAAAGAAAAAAAGAAAGCACATTCTTTTTGAGGGAGGCATCTTCCTCCACCGTACCCTACTGTTCAGTATGCAGTAAACAGTGCACTGGTATTCCATTTAGAACATACCGGTATGCATGGTTTTGGAATTCATAGGGGAAAGTATTCTAGAATCAGCTGAAGTAAGGAGTAGTACTACGCTCTGTTCTGTAAGTATCAAGATAGATCTATTTTCATTGACTTCCTCTTCATTTGATCTTCCCTCCAGTGGTGAAACCCGCTCTGCAGTGCATGATGCCACCATCTGTCACTCATGCAGAAATGTGCACACACATGCATTCTTATCGCCATGACACAGAGATGTCTGAATAGTCACAGCAGTAGGTGCTGAGAAAGGTCACAGCATTCACTGCATATCCAGAGTTACGTTCAATCTGCAGTCAAAATAAGAAAATCAGTGACAAGTCATTGAATCCGCTTATCAAGTCGAGCCAATCTAAAGAGTAATTTCCAAATCATTTTGACGATTAAAAAAGCTTCTTTAGTGGTTCATTTCACACTGGGTCCCAATCTTGAGACCCCAAATCAAATGTATTATATTATTACACTGGGTATGCTTACTAATCAATTTGATTGCATTATCATAAGGCTTACACTACCTTTCAAAAGTCTGGGGTTGGGACAGTAATTGAAGTGTGTTATCCATTTATTTAATCAAAACTACAGTAAAAACAGTGATATTGTGAAATATTACTACAATTTAAAATAACTGTTTATTTCAAAAGAACAGCATGTATTTGAAATGGATTTTTTTTTAACATTCTAAATGTCTTTGCAGTAACTTTTGATCAGTTTTTAATGCTTCCTTGCTTTATTAAAAAATATTACATTCTTTAAAAAAAGGTACTGACTCCAAACGGAATAATAGCGTTGTTATGCAACTGCTCTGAGACTTGGGTTGAACATCCAAATGCAGCTTTATTTGTAAAATCATGAAGGAATTAAAAAGTGACTTTATATCAGAGGAGAACATTAAAATTGGGATTGCAGTGAATGTTTCTGGCTTTGTGAAGACGACATTTACCCAGAAGACAAAGTAATAATACAGTATTATCAAGGTTAACATCATTAGAATGAAAATCGGACAAAAAATGTATAGATTATGTAATTTGTGTCTGTGCATGTGCGTTCGGCTCGAGTGCACTGTGAAAGAATGCGAATGTGCGCAGGCGTGTAGTCTCTAACTAAGTGACCACCAACTACTTGTGTGGCATGCATAATAAAGCGTTATTAGTCATTTTCACAGATCCGTGTGAACAGGGATCGTTTTGATGACGTTGTCATCTGTACAAAGAAAATAAAAATTCTGTTTTTAGCACATCGTTGTCGTGTAAACATAAAAGTGCATACACAGAGCTTACATAGGCAAGAATAAATGAGATAACACACAGGTGGAAGTAATCAGAAAATGATTAGTCCAGGCAATGGGTCATGGGAAATGTAGTTCATGATGAGATAAAGCAGATGGAAGCACTCCAGCTGGTGGATGTGACAAGTGTATTGTGCGCTATATGAACTGACTTCAGCTGAACAACAGCCAAAATGCATAATTGTCCTGTTATCACTGTAAAGCTGCTTTGAAACAATCTGTATTGTATAAAGTGCCATATAAATAATTGTGACTTGACTATATGAGATTCTTGCATTGGCTATATCATTTTTAAATAGATTAAAAAGTCATTGATGTTATCTTCAGATTGGTCTCTAGGTTTTTGAAAGCACCATTGAAGAAATAAAACATTAGTTGCGGAACTTCATCTCTTATGGAACATTATTATGAAAGGATTCTTTAATATTTTTTTATAAATATTTTATATTATATTTTATATTAAATTATTTTATACAGTACATCATGGAGCATGAAAGAGTCAACTACACCTTGAAGAGGTGTAAATATGAAATTGAACCACTGAACCTTCATTTTCAATAATCCTCTATCACCAATATAGAGTAGAACAGAATCTTGATTTATAACCATGCTATAGGAGCTGGTGGAATTCATTACTATGTCTTTCATGCAATGTTGCTCTAGGACCTCATCATTATCTTATCAAAGGGACTCATGTTATCCCTATAGCAACCTGAAATCCCCCTGAAGTGACCCAAAGGGCACAATGGTTAATGGCTTCTTTCAGGGATCAATCCAGCAAACACAAATGACATAAACCCCTTAAAACTATTAATGGACGATGGCCTTCACAGCTTGATGATGGCTAGCTATACTGGTTTTATTTTCAGCGTGGCAAGATTTCACCTGCAGCCAGTGGCGTCTCCAGAGATTTTCTGTTGCAGGTGCTATGGGGATGCTCAACACTTAAGAGAAGGTGCTTTGAATTTTGGGGCGTTTTACTATGGAGGTCACATCAGACCACCCTTGGTATATATATACACATGCGTACACGCCCGCATGAACTATACTCGTTCCGCAACTATAAGCATATATATATATATATATATATATATATATATATATATATATATATATATATATATATGTAAAATTATTCAACGCAAGGGCTATAGATACAACATACATAAGCCTACCAATGTAAAATTTCACACAATTCTGTCACAGTCGAGCCCACAATACAACAGAGCAGCAAACAGCAGCAACAGAAGGCAACAGACACTGTGCACGCTTCGGCCTAAAATACTCAGATCACGAAATCACACAGCCAGTTACCAACACTATTGTCTAATGATGAATCAGCAGTGTTCCTATTGTTGGAGCATCATAGATGTAACTATGAAGAGCCAAGATTTGTGCTTCAACCACCAAATTAATTAAATTTGTAATAGCCAACAGAGGGGAAATCAAGCACATACCATAGACGTCTTTACATCAAAATAATATGTCTGTTGCTGTGATTGAGTGCGAAAGCATCAATGATGTTGTCGCAGTCAAGGGTCCTCGTTCTCTTTGTGTTTATAGCCAAAAGTGCCAGATTACTGGTCCTAGTGTCTCCACTGCTGTTCCTCAGGTAGTTTTTACACGGCCCAGGCAAGAAAAACTGCGTTCACAGCTCACTGATGTGACAGGAAGTGTCAGGGCTTGTACAGGTCCATAAAAGCATCTTTATATGGCCGCTTTAAGGATAGGAACTCCTGTGTGCTGTGGATGGCACGTCCCTGTTCTTCCTTCTTTTGTAGAAGCCGCCGCACCTGGTAGAGCTCTGCTGACACGTTTTCCTCACTGACATCATAGTGTCGGGCCATGGGCAGCAGAAAATTTTTGTCCAAAAACGTTGTGTGTTTTGGGCAGAGAGTTGGCACACCTCTCAGTACGTCATTTGTCTCTGTTGAAAAGCGTGGATTCATTTCCACCATCAACCTGGATAGAAAGAGTGTGTTTTCATGTCATCGGTGTTGTCTGTCTGTTATCTGGGTCTGCCTTTTCTCGTGTGAAGTATGTGTTGGGCCTGTGTTTGCACACAGAGTCTCTGCTTGTTGTTGGATTTCTTTCCACTTAGTGTCTGTACGCTTTTCTGATAGAGCATTAAGTACAGACTGGGCCAAATCCTCTGCCGCAATGAGGTCTTAATTGGGGGCCTTTAGCTGATCTGACATGAACTTTGTTGTTCTAAATAAATCCTCAAACATGATGAGATGCAAAACAAACTTCTCATCGATGATGGTACTGATGGCTCTTGCCTCTGCCCTCCGATGTGCATTTGACTGAGTGATGACATCACGCAGGGTGGCTCGGATAGCGGGGAGAGTTTTCTTGACGGCGCAGATCGCATTATAATGGCAAGCCCAGCGAGTATCGCACAGTCTCTTGAGTTCCACTGGTTGAGCTGTCGGGGCGAGCTCTTTTTGTTTTCTCATGAATAGATTGTGCACTACAGATCCAGAAAAAAAACTTGTAGAGCATTTGTAGTGTCTCAAAAACTCTTCTGCAGCGCTGACATTATGTACACAGTCCACTAACACTAAATTCAGCTTGTGTGCATGGCAATGTATATAGATGGCTTGCGGCACCTCCTTTCTGAATTTTTCCTGCACACCATTATTACATCATGACATCACAGATGCTCCGTCGTAGCATTGACCGATACAGCGATGTATATCAATATCACACTGACTGAGTGTGTGTTTGATGCTGGCTAGCAGAGAGTCTGCATCCAATCCATCTGCGGCAGTGAAATGCAAAAACTCCTCATGCACTTCCCCTGACTCTGGCTGCAAATACCGCACGATAGCAGAAATCTGCTTCTTTTTACTTTTATCTTTACTCTCATCCCCCAAAACAGCAAAGCACTCGGCATCTCTCACCTCATCACTTATCTTCTTTCTTATCATTTCTGCCATTACAGCAAATATCTCATTTTGAATATCATGGTGAGTGTATTTGGCGTTTGATGGGTTAGTGGCTAACTTGTCCACCGTTGGATCAAACTTAGCAATGACATGCAGCAGCTCATGAAAGTTTCCCAAGTTGTGTGACTCCTCACCCTCTCTGTGGCCTCGCTGTGCGATCCCCTGGCAGGCTGTGAAGCGCAGGCTCTCCACCACAGCTTTTATGTATTTTCCGTTCTCCATAACTAACGCAGAATGTCCCTTATCAAGCATATATCAAGCTATTTTAGATCCACTTGCCTCTTTTTGCTTGAACTCACTCCATCCTTCCATTGCAAATTTGTGCCCCATACTTTCATGATGGCTCTTCAGAGATGCTGATGTTTTCCGCCAGTTGTTAAATCCTTTGCTGGTAAATGTTGGCTCTAAATGAATCCGTGCCCTCGTTTCAGAAAATGCCTACACGCAAAACAAAATGCTGCATCTTTGGCCATGCTGTTTTCCAGCCATGAACACTGATTCAACTTTTGTTAAAACTTATCTGCTGATTCCCAAATTGCCGTGTGGGGTATTTTTGAAGGACTGGCCTTCTTGGGTCCTCTTTAGAATGGTTGCTAATATCCCCTGCAGCACAAACCATAACGTTAGCATCCTCAATGGAAAGCGAGCAGGCGATTCTCATTCGTCTGCATCGCCAGGGTTTTCCAGTTCCTGGGGCGCTGTGACAACGAGCGGTGTGTCTGCACCACCTTCACAGTCTTGTTTCCATCCAGATTGTGACTCAGAACGTGGACGTTTAGGGAGCAAAAAACAATCCATTTTGGTATATTTTAATTTGCTAAATTTCCAAACTCGCTATCAACAAGCTGCAATGCGTTAAGGTCAAAGGTCCACCGAGCGCTGCTCCCATTGGCCAAAGAAGATCACCTGTTTGGGCCTCATGTTATTTTAGACTAAAATATATATTTTAAAATTATTTTTTAATTCCCATTTTTAACAACATGAAAAGACTATTCAAACATTACATTAAAATATAAATTTTTATATAAAATTTACAGACATTTTTCTTGGGGATGCTGGGCAGGTGCTATGGCTATTATAGGGGGAGCTACAGCACCACCTAGCTCCTCCCTGGCGCCGCCACTGCCTGCAGCTCACATTTCACTCATGTGAGCTGGTAATAATGCAGAGGTTGATGGAACGGTTGCACAGTTTCCGTCCCCCATGTGATACATGAGATGACTCCAGCAGGACCCATCACTAGTTTTTAATTCTGCTGACAGCTACGAGCAAATGGGACTCAAGCATGGAAGCAGTAAACAATGAATAATCAGGGTGTCCTATTAGCTGATGAGAATGATACCACACACACACAGACACAAACAAACAAACACACACACACACACACACACACACACACACACACACACACACACACACACACACACACACACACACACACACACACACACACACACACATCTATCATGCAAGGCACTTTCCATTGACTGCTGTTGTTTTTATACTGAGCTAATGTTGTTTCAAAAGGTTTTTAAAATATTGTTTTTTTTCGTTTGGGGGTCAGTATTTTTTTAAATTAATATTATTACTCAGTAAGCATGCATTAAATTGATTAAAAAAAGTGACAGCAAAGAATGTCACAAAAGGTTTCAAATTTCAACTGAAAATTCAGCTTTGCATCACAAGAATAAATTACATTTAAAACAAAGATTCAAATAGAAAACGTGTGATAATTTGTAACCATAGTTATTCTGTTGTATACACCTATCAATATATTCAAAGCAGAGATTGATTTCTGAGGGCATGCAGATCAAAAATGAATTATGCTATTCAACTGTCCTCCCCCATCTTTTTCTACTGAACTTGAAAGTGTGGAATGAGAGTTAAGTGTTTTTGAAGAGCTCTCTTGCAGAAAATCCTTTCACAGTATCTGTTAGACAGTCTCTCTATCCCCCCATCCGCCGAATATAAGGTTAGCCTGCAGAGGGTGTGGCCAATTGTCTGCAGGAGTTATTTATTAAGACTGGCCATTTGGCCAGGGCGAGATAGCTTTCTGCAGTCGTACAGGAGGAGGAGGCTTCTCTGCAGAGGCTTGGAGGTGGGTAAGTACAGCATTAGAAAGGTGGAGCAGTAGATGTCTTGTTGAATTGAGAGGAGGTTAAACTGTTCTAGCTTAACCCTCTATTGCATGAAATATTAATTAGACACAGGAAAAAAATGTTTTGCATGTTTTTATTACTTAAAATGAGCTAAATAACAGATATATTAAAAAAAAATTAAAAAGTTTAAAGGGGGGTCGTTGGTAAATTGTTGCCGTATGGCAACAATATGCAATTGTGGAAAGTACCATAAAATCCACATTTAAAAAAAAAAAAAACCTTTTATTTAAAACAATACTCAACAAATCCATCTCATACTGAAATGTTTAAACAAACATTTATACAGTAAAAACATTATATCATTTCAACAATTATCTGAAATGTCTGGTAGTAATAACCAGGAACCTGGAACCTGTCTCACTGAAATGAACTGTATTCATTCGTTTCATTTCATTCAGGCAGTCATTTTTTGCTGTTTTATTTCATTTAATTCTCTTCATGCCTTGTGAAAGTCAAAAAAGCAGTTCCTCTCTGCAGTGAAGCAGAGGAAAACTGCAAGCTTGGAGCACTTGCTTCTCACAATGCCCTTGCATCCTGGCATTTTGCATCTGCCCTTCTCATATGCATGCAAGGGCCAGTGGTCTGTGCGGTCTCTGCGGACAGGATCAGGTGGGACAAAGCTTTGGGGCCCTCTTTTATTTTTCCCCACCACAACAGCTTGTGAAGGTCTCCCCTTCCTCTTGTTTCTCAACTTGCTCTCCATGCACAAGTATGAGGCCACTTGGATTTTGAAGTCCAACAGCGGGAGATGTGCAATCTCTGGCATCTGGGACTGGCAGTCTCTTCTGTAAAGCAGCCACGCATTTACCAGGGTCATGTCAAGCATGTGGAATACAATGCGGTTGTACCATTTCTTGGACCGGATCTTGGTGCGATAGAGGGCGATTAAAGATTCCAAAAGATCCACTCCCCCCATGCTCTTGTTGTAGACTGCTACTACATTGGGGCGTGAGACACAGACCACCTCTTCTTTTTTTTTTTTTTGTCCCATCTTAGGACTTGTGAGGTGGGGTTTGCTGCTACAAATGTGCTTAGGAGGGTCACAGGACAGTTGTCAAACCATTTGACAGCCCAGAGGTTCACACAAGTGCTCTAGCGGAACAGCTATTTCTGCCCTATTCTCTTTCCCTCTCCCATAGAAGTAGCTTGGATGCATCTTTTATGGAGAAAATGGGATAATATGTTAAAGATAACCTACAAAATTGCTTAAATCACAAAATATAAAACATTCTAATGTTTTTACCTTTAAAATATAAGCAAAAGTTGTAAACATAGTCTCAGAGTAGTTTCTTGATATGTAAGTCAATGGGACTCCATTAGGTTGAATGCACCAGGACGTTTCCATATTTGCATGTAGTTGCTGTATGGCAACAAATGTATTTTAGCATATTACAAAAATGTATCAAATCAAAACTGAATTTAATGTTAAAAAATTAAAGTTTACTTACCCCAGATAGATATTTCATTTTTTTTTATTTGATGAAAACTTTCCAAAATTCTGAATAAAAGGCTATCTTGGGGAGCCCCAGACAGTGATGTTTCCATGTCAATGTCCATGAGCAAAAAGGACTGGCAAACAGAATATCCTGGTCATGTGACTCATAAATTATATTTTCTTAAAAGTAAAAGCCCCCTTTTCACAACTAACTGCAGAAACATAGATTTTATATCACAGCTTTTTAGAAAATTAAGATAAAATAATTGTCATATGGCAACACTATGCAATAAAGGGTTAATGGATGAAGGCTGAAGGTGAGCTGGAATGGTTCCTGCTTCATAACTAGAATGTTGCTGTTGGAATCCTCACAGAACTGCTGTGTTTCCTTGGACCCTTTACCCATGACTGCAACTAGGGATGTACCAATATTATGCTATGGACGATAACCGATAAATGGCAGAATTAAAAATTCTATATAATTTTGTATATAAATTAAAAAATAATCTAATCTAAATGAAAATGATTGGTTGTAATTTTAACATTAAATGGTGTTATTAACTTTATATTAGTGTCACAGGTTGTGAGTGCAGGCGGATGAAAACGAAGAGGGTGAAGGCTCTAATGCAAGAGTTTAATCACAAAATACAATACCACAGGTACAGAGGGTTTCACTCAAAACATGAGTATACGACGACAACTACAGACAACTGAACTGAAGGGGAACTAAATACAAACACAGATGAACAGAAACAGGCGAGACAGATGATGATGATGATTGACATTGATTGAGTGAAGACAGGTGAAACAGATTATGATAATTAACAGGACAGGTGATATAACTGAACTGATAACGACAAGCGGGAAAACTGAACAAAACAGACATGTGGCTGGTGACAACTGTTACAATTAGATGATAGCAAAGGTTTTATAAAAACTAAAAATGGTGGAAATGAGCATGAAAAATTAAATATTCAATACTGGCATGTGAACATATCAAATGCAGACAAAAAATAAATAAACAAATAAATGGTATTTGTGAAAAATTTTAATTCTATACTACTTCAAAGTAAATGTAATAATACACTAAAAACTAAAAATCAATTAATTTAATGTACAGTATGAAATTGATATTAATTTTGAGATTTGCTATTTCTTTTTTAAATTTAGATGAGTGTAATTACAACTCTACAACTCTTGCTCGTCTGCAAGGCCCGCTTTTTTGCAAAGCTTTCTTCATTTGGCACGGTTGGCGTCCTTGGGGACTTAGGCACACTGAGTGTAATTACCATTAGATATTTCTTATTGGGAAACCAATAAAAACTATTAAAATACATTTAAAAAAAATTACATTACAAAATTTACATAAAAAAAAGCTATATGGCTCCAATATCATCATGCCTCTCAAACTCCAACATGTTGCTTAATGAGTGAAAGTTAATAAGAAAATAATGAAGTGTGATAAATAAATACAGTTCAATCACCTTCAAATGCAGCGGCCCTAACCTCTTTTGTGCAGCACTCCTCCTTGCATAAACAAGCAAGTCAACAGTGACTAGGCCAACACTGATATTTCAATTTGAGTGCATTTATAATTTATAGTTCTGATGTCTTAACGCTTGGCTGGTGAATGTTTGATTGCGCTTTCATCACCACCAAATTCTTCCAGGTATTTCTCTTATGAAATGGCCCTGTCATTAATTATTGAATGTAATTACAGTATTTTGAAGGTAAATAATGGATTTTCACCCACTCATATTGCAGCATTTCTTTGGGAGGGCATGCAGACTCACTTTAAATTCTTAAGTACTTAACTGAGGTGAAATAAATCTTGTTCTGCTGTGATCTCACACAGTGGAAAGATAAGGATGAGATGAGAGGACAGGGTGGAGAAATTACTCTTCCTGTACCTATCAATACACTCATCAATACAACTGCAACACAAGATCAGAGCATCACACACACACACATACACACACGCACACGCACGCACACGCACGCACACACACGCACGAGTAAAGATTTTCTGTTTTTGTTTATTTAACCAATGAAAACAAGTTTAAGAAGACATGGTGGAATATAATATGCTATAATACATTTACATATGTTTATTGTGTAAATATGTCTGTCTGTCTGTCTGTCTGTCTGTCTGTCTGTCTATCTACCTGTCTATTTATCTGACATGCAATATGTATTAATACAGTAACCTTAAAAAAAAATTGAAAGCTGCAATGAAAAACCGATATAATACATATAAAGCCCAAAAGTGTAAAAAACACTGCAGTTCTATGGTATTTTCTACATGTTTTTAACTTCCCGACAGTAATATTTACTCAACCAATCGATTGAGTTTGAGCCAAAACTACCTGCTAGCACAATCCATGGCAAACGGGGTAAGTGGAAATCCATTTTCATGCATGCTTCCATCCATTCTCTATAAAGCTTTCTCCTATGGCCACAGGAACACTGGAGCTCAATTCAGCATCTCAGGTCAAAGGCAGGGGGACACACTGGACGGCTGGCCAGTCCCTCACAAGGAAACCTGTTTGAAAACATAATTGTTCATTTATTGGTGCTATAATGCTGCAAAAATGACATAATTGAACTTTAATGAAATGGTCTTTGGGGCAGAATATAACAAGATGAATTCATTATTTCCTTCCTGGTGAAGTGGTAACGGACCAAATGAACCGGTCCACTCAGAGGAAGAGAGGACAGTGCAGGAGGTAATGAGGTCATGCATATGAGGTCATGGTACTCACAGATGGGCAGATTTAGAAGAACTTAAATCATTTCATTTCAGCCCTCAGTTAACATTTTATAGCGGCGGGAGCCATAAAAATCACCTCAAATGCTGATGTAATTACATTCCTGTTCTTATCCTTCCCCAAAATCTGCAGCATTACAGACATGCAAATGCAGAACCACACACACAAAAATGAATATTATTTCAGGATGTGGTGCAGCACAGGTGTAAGAGAGTGTATGCTGCTAGTATGTGTGAACATGTGACAGAGAGATGTGCGATGTTTTCAAGCACAACTACAGCCGTCTCAACATCTGTTTGTGCTCATTAAAAGCTGAGAAAAGCCACTCTCTCTCTGTGGGGAACCCTGTGCACTGCCTGTGTAAAGTAAAAATAAATATTGACATAGCATGGACCTTCATTATAAGGTTTATAGGATTATAAGACATCAGGCAGCTTTTGCCCAGAAAAGATAGTTTTCTTTATCGCCACCTGGAGGAAGGAGCACAACAGTAATACTCCATTTTCCTTGCATTTTATTTAGCATTTTTATTTTGTGTAATATGCAATCAATCAGTACTATATCCGTTGATTCTATATTTTTTAATTGAATTAAATAATTAAATTTGATTTGTTTAAATTAAAGAATTTAATTTAAATCAATCACCTACAGTTAATTAAAAAATACCAATTTAATAACAAATCTCAAAATGAATATCCGTTTTCCTACATTATAATGTGATGCCTAAATTCACTTATTGCACATAAAACGATTGATTTTATTTGTTAATGTTTTATTAATTTAACCCATCGGACACCCTGCTCTGGCTAGTGGGGTACAAATAAAAGTTGTTATTTACATAGCAGGAAAACCCAAGTGGATTTTCTAAATCTCCAGAGCCCTTTTACCCCTTGGGGACAATAATGCTGTCACACAAAGGCACAGTCAGTGTCTCACATCACTACACTCAATTTTTCCCAGTCAAGCCAATGCAGTATGTCTTTTGAATTGGTCAGTGCCGAGGATTGTGAGATTTATAGGGTGATTCCTTCGAGAGTAAGAACCAATCTAAGTAATCCAGCTACACGATGGGATTCTTACCCACCATGTGGAACTTTACCCCTGCATTGAATGTTTAAAATTCAAAATCAATTGTGCTGCAAATGATTGGCACTGCAACAGAGTGCATATTATTTCATTACAGATGTCCTGTTGCACAACTGCCTTTATTTTGAATCAACAGGAAAGGTTTTAATTTGTGTGCTGCTACGTAATTATTCAGACAACTATTATTTGCTCTCAAAGACTCGCTTAGTGTTTATTTATGAGTCTGGAGCCCTTTAAAAACAATTTAAACACGCACTTAAGGTCTTCAGGGTGTGTGAACTGTTATTAATAAAAGCTAAGAGCCCTATTTGCATTAGTAATATCTGGGGACAGTGTGATTTAGAAATTACCCCCCCCCCCCCCATCTGAATTTCGTGTGGCGCATTCGCACGGGATAATCGAAACCTGTGATTTTACTCAAATTTACTGACTTATCTCCCGGATATGACGTCAATAGGCTATTGCTTGGAAAAGTCTTGCCGTTATTATAGGTCTAGCTGTATGATATATCAAAAACAGAATAATGTTCCTTACCGGATACTGCTACACATGTCATTCATCTCCATCTAATCATTCTTTTTGTTTTTGCTCTTCTGATGATTTTCAGCTTTCTCTTTCTGCAAATTTTGTAGTTGGTGCTGGCGACATATGACCCAGCACCCAAAATACTATCAAAACACTCCAACGCAGCCTCCATTCTTCACGAAAGATGGATAAAAAGGCGCGCATGCAAGAAAAACCTTGAAAAAATTAGATACGATCCCGCCAAATCACAGAGATGCCGATTCGCACAGGACTAATATTACCTCAGGACGTCGGTGTTCGGCGAAATATGGTAGGTCATTTGCGGGGGAATTTTTACTTTACAAATTACAGACATGGCCGATTCGCACGGGATTAAGAACACAGACAACCTCCGCAATTATTACAAATGACTAGAGGTCACCAGGCTATACTTATCCTGTGCGAATAGGGCTTATAATACACACTGTGGTAATCTGTTTAAAACTGGGATAGATTGGAGTTGCAATCATTTGGAAAGAGAAGATGAGAGAAAGAGTTTGAAATAGCACACGGATACTATTTATGAAATGTGCAAAATAAAGAAAATTTGTATGAATGCAATAACAGGATGAGTAATTTGACCAATCGTGCAGTATAATAGCTACAACTGTAGAACAATGGAAATTAAACAATGCAATGTGCTGGACTGAATGAACCGGTAAGAACCTATAACAGTAAAATAAGTAATTTTAGACAAAAATGTATTAAAAATGCAAAATAACGAATTATTCATGCAATATCTGGAAACTATTTACCAATAGCATGTTACTTTTTGAAAGGTTCAGCAGAGCATGTTGTTTGGCATGCTATTTCTAAAAAATGTAAAATAAAAAAAAATTAAAAGTAGACTGCATAAAGTATATACTGCACTACGCAGTAAACAAGCATGCTATTCTAAACAGCCAAGAGAGTAACAGCATTACACCATCTCTATCATGAGATGATGGACAAAGGAAGGAATACCCCTGGATGTGTGTGTCTGTGCTCTAAGGGTGTGTGATCAGACAAATGACTCAGGAGTCTCAAACATGGCCTGCTGGGCAACTGATGTGTGTGTGTGTGCGTGTGTGTGTGTGTGCGCGCGTGTGTGTGAAAGGGGAGTTTGATGTCAGTGCTGCAGGTGATATAATGCAGGCAATCCTGTTAAGTGCAAGTCAAAGATTCCATTTAGAAAATGAGATGCAACACCACAGATAAGCTAATCGAAATGACACAGCCTTGGCACTCTGATCAGTAGCACCTTCCCTCATGCTATGGGAAACCAGGGAAATGCAACATTTTGTTTCAACGTTTATAGCTCATTGATTTTTTTTTTTGCGCCATGTGCCTCAACCATTAATATTATCTTCACATATTTATCTGCTGCAAATTAAAGTAGTTTCATCAACAATTTACAGATAAACTGCATAAAATAATGTCATAGGCTACGAAGAGTGCTTTCAACCTGCACATTTTAGAGCTAACAGAAAACATCTTTTTAATTTTTTTCCATGAATTTTCTAATTTCATTTGCTCAAAATAATGTTTATATGGTAATCAGAGAAAGACAGAGATAAAAAGAATGGCAAAAGAGCGAAGATGTGAGAAAAAATAAAATAGTTTTGGATCAGATAACTGTAAGTGTCCACTGGCATTTCAATTAATTTTCTGTCTCTTCTACTGTTGTTAGCTAATTTTTGCAGGTGTATGATATATATATATATATATATCTCTTTGGAATCATTACAATTCAACATTCTCATTCGGATTACTTGTTTTTTTTTTTTTTTTAGAAATGACCTAAACATATTTTACCCTCCTGCTGAGCTGAATATCTCCTCAACCATGTTTATGCATTAAATTGATTTGCACTGCCTAGAATCTTGACCCTCTGGCCCATTGCAACTGAAGCAACGAAAAAATTATGGAACTGATCCATAATGAGTCAAAGGCTTGATGCTTCATAAATCATAAGCCAAGATTCAGCTTTTTTATTTTTGCATGTTTTTGTTATTGGAACAAATCTCAAGGGTTATCTGTCCTTGAACACACACACACACACACACACACACACACACACACACACACACACACACACACACACACACACACACACGGTTTCGCTACTCTCCAGGCATAATAGTTTTTATACTGTACAAACTGTATTCTATCCCCTAATCCTAAACCTACCCATCAAAGACAACTTTGTGCATTTCTGCATTTTTACATTTTCAAATATGCTTAATTTAGTATGTATAATACAGTTTGTGCTCATTGCTTACACAATACCTAGCCTCTTGTAGCATACCTTAAACTCAGTGTAACCACAGCTTAAACACATTGTCAACTTTGCACTTTGTTTGCAATTCTGTAACACACTTATAGCGAAACACTACACACGTTTTCTTACATTAGACACTTTGTTCAAAAACGAAATCACCTGTTATCATTGGGAAAACACTCCGTTCAAAATGCAAAACTCATCTTGCAATTGTAGGCACTTACACACCTGAAAACACTTGCATAGAAAACAGAACACCAATTGGTCTGAGCCTTAGCACTACAAATAGGCCTCAGGTAAGCCATTTTGAGAACTTTGCAAGCAGTCAGAGTAAGAAGACGTCAAAGAGAGAGAGGAGTCGGACGTGGAAGAGGACGAGGACCAGTGCGGAGACGTGTAGGATGACATCAGGGTTACTCTGGTGGACCCTGTGATAAATCATGGCCTGTCCATGAGGGAGGCTGGGCAAAGAGTCCACCCTAACCTCAGTCGCATCGATAATAAGGACATTCTGACTGGAGAACAGGTATATCTTCAAGTTTCTACTCCAGACTGTACCTACTGTATGTGTCACATAATTCTGTATCATATTATAGTATTACTGAACTACACAAAAATGGGTAGTGCTTTGAAGTATATGTAAAGGAATACCATTATGATGTTACAGTACTGTGTACAGTTTGAAAGTACAGTATGTGAAAAAGAACCTAACCAATGACATCTTGTGGTGGCATTTCTACAGAATGGTTGATCTCCTCAAGGTGGAAGGGAACGCCGAACTGCCACATGAGTTCATCTACGTGGATGAGGCAGGCTTCAATCTGGCCAAAACCAGGCGTCGGGGCCGTGACGCAGCTGCACACAGGGCTGTTGTTTATACCTGCCCCCTTACAGCCCCTTTCCAAATGCAATTGAGGAATTATTTTCAGAGTGGTGGTGGAAAGTATATGATCGGCAACCGCATGCCTTTATTTGTTTGTTTTGTTGCTAAATTTGATGATTTGTGATTCAATTTTTTCTTTATTTCTGTAAGAATGTTTTTTTTTGTTGTAAAAACTAGTTTGATTACTGCAGAAATTCTACTTTCGAGTTTTGAGTCTGAGAAAATGACAATAAAAATAGAAACACAAAGACTGCAGTGTTTTATATAAAGCCCATCAGTGTGTTGCTGGTGATATGAAAGAGTAATTCAAATGGTGCTTGTGTGTATGGTTTTGTTGCAAGAATTTCATTTTTAGAAAGGAGTGCTCAGTTTTGATTGTAGTGTTTCATTTTGGCATAGATGTGAGTTGTTAATCTCCAAGTGCTATGACTGATTGGCTTGTGTGTAGAGTTTTGACATAATGAGCCAAATTCTGCAAAAAGTGTGTAAGCAATAGGCAAAAACTGTAATACATTTTCCTTGTGGAGATTGCTGCCTGGTCCCCACAATATAGGTGATCACGGGATTTACCATCCTTGTGGTAAAATGTAATATCTATCTATCTATCTACGCACACACACTGCTTAAGAGAAGCATCAGCCATTTTCAATGGATTTCATCAGGAGGGCATAATAAATTTTGCCTTCTCAAATTGCCATAATACGTGTAAAATAAACCATTACTGCCTCATATTGTTGCTTATGGACCTCGTCTCGTCTCAAAATGAATATAAAAGAATATATTTCTGCAGTGAATGATGAATTGTGGATATTTTACTCACAGGAGTGAAAAAAAAAGTTAATGTTTGTTAAAAAAAAGTGTCAACTTGGGAATTTGTGAGCAAGATATTATGCTTGAAAAAACATAACTATTCATTAAAAAAAGTATATCACAAATTCAGCGGTCATTCATTTCTATCATTTACAACAAGAATGTGTAAAACTAGTAGAACGAAAGAGAAACGACTTCAACTACATATCTCAGAAATTTTAGCCTCGCATAATTGCATTGAGTACCTAGTATACAAATGTTTTGATCAAGGCCATTTTTTTGCCATGTAAACACAGCCAACCTAAATATGGGAAATCATGATGAATGAGACTAAATATTTGAATCAACAGGGTCAAGGGTCATAAAAAAAATACTCGACTATGCAGCCATTGCTAATAAAAGACATCTGATTTCATGGCCAAACCACTATGCAGTGTGTCTAAAGCAGCATTTGACCTACAACATTTGGTAGCCGAGAACTGCAGTAACATTAGCCTGAAAGCACTAGACTGATGTATTTAGCTGCTTTAGCTTGGCCTGACGCCAGCTCTGCTCTCTTCAGCTTTACATTAAATCCATTAGAGCAGAACATGATTAAACTACAAAATCCACAATGTGCCCCTAACTGTTTTTGCCCAAGCATTCCCTTGTTCATGGTGGTTGAGATAAGAAGGGACAGAAAATGAATTAAGAGGGGAAAAGACAACAGGACAGTACTGAGATAGTCTGTGCTAACTTGGAGCTAGTATGTAATGCTTCATCCCACCCTTACAAAAAAAGTACTTGGTATAGTGATGGATTGGAGGATAATACCATAATACTTTGATTTATACAATGGTACTAAATGGTTACTATAAGTGTTGGGGTAACGAATTACAAGTACTGTGAGTTACATAATTAGGTTACTTTTGTCAAGTAACTGGTAAAGAAACGGATTACTTTTAAATTTACAACAAAATATCTGAGTTACTTTTTCAAATAAGTAACGCAAGTTATTTTAACTTATTAAACATTCCAAAAATGTTCGCTATGGCTGGTAAACCCTTTTTTACTATCATTGGTCTATGGTGATTATGTAACAGGTATGTGCGTTGAAACCTTCTTTCACGTGGAAATCTTTTCAGGTTCAATTTTCCTCATGAGTCCGTCGAGGTCAGATGTGAAAACATGAACACATTGGAAAGCTTCTATTAGAAAATGAAGTTGTAGGCCTACTTCTGATGAACGAGACACTGACTCTGTTTTTCATGTTTAATACAGTAAAGCTGCTTGATCTTAAGCTATATCTATTGTATAAAGTGCTATATAAATAAATGTGACGTGAGAGTGCCGAATCACAGAGTTTGAGATATGTGCAAACATATCCACATTGCTATGATCAGATGCTTTTATTATGCTTTATTTTAAAAAAAATGCTTGCTGTTTTCTCAGTTTAGTTGTGTGTTTATTTTATTATTGAGAGAGGAAACCGTGCAGCACATATTTACATATTCATCTCAAATTTGCTCTTCCTAACAGTTACGTTCCTTAACAGTGGGCTATTGGTGCATTCAAGTTATCTCGAAAAGATCGTGTGTACAAGTTAAAAGCAACATGAATGCCACCACAATGTCGTAAATACCAGTGGGAAGCTCGGGATTTTCTTTAAGCCCCGATCTTTACGAGTTGGGAGCGTGTCAGTGAGAAACATGGCGGAAAAGCAATACTTAAAGGTATTTAGCAGTGATATTGTCAGGCTTACAGCGAAGTAAGCTCATTTTATTGCTGAAGTAAGAGTTTAGAAGTTTTTTTCCTGTGTCCTATTTTTCTGCAATCTAGAATGGCATGTTTCTTTGAGCTGCACCTCTGTACAGACGTGGATTTGCATTCCCTTAAGCCTGAGGGTGATTCATTTCACTTTTGGTGTGAATATGGCATTTACATTGATTCCTTATCATGATGTGGACTCTCCATAGACTTTTCCTATTATTTTTGTACTAAGCTAATGATATTTTCTCTGTCAATCCAACTGCTAAATCCACTATACTCTTACACTAAACAGAACACTCACAGAACCTTTCTGCACTTTTACATGTTCACAAAAACTATTTTAATATGTTTTAAAGCCATAGGTGATTTCAGGTTTTACTATCATCATGAGGGAAATTTGGTCCCCACAGTGGGTGTACAATGGGTATACACAAACACATACCGGTAAGGGTTAAAGGAACTGGTTTGCTGACACAAAGAATTGTTGGTTAGCTCAAGTAGTAGGTGTGACCACAAAAAAAAATTGTGAGATCACTATTCTGCCTTATCACTCTTGCGCCCTTAAGAACAGCACTTTAACCTCAGGTTACTCCAGAGGAACCAACCCTGCACTGGAAATCATAGTGGATTTCAAATACATGCTTAATACTACCTAATAGGCACACAGCATCTGTGGCCTACAGAGAAGAATGTGATCGATTCATTTAACAGGCCTTCTGTGATTTTGCAGTCCCACTGGACACAACAGTGAGCACGCTTGCAGCTCCAACACATTAAAAACTACTAGTTATGTGTACATACAGATTAATAATCTGTCAGTGATCCAATTGATAGCTCAATTAAAACCTCAACTAGAGAAAAAAATTATTCATTTGACTTTGATCTGAGTAAAATTATTTGTCCAGCTGAAAATATGTGAATGAGATTTACAGTCAGATTCAAAAATACATTATGCACATGCACATACACAGTATCTTGTGCATATTTCATTCGACTAAATAATATAAATAAGATAATTAGATAAGATAATGTGTTGTTGTTCCAAAAACGAAGAGATTAGATATTCTAAAAACATAATATTTTTTTCTTTTAGCAAAATAAACCCAATAATTTTTTTGCTGGTGTGTGGTAGCTAAAAACAACAACAGCAACAACAATAACTGGATATAAAGATCTACTGTTAAAAGTTTGGGGGTCTGTAAGATTTTGTAAACATTTTTTTGAAAGAAGTCTTTTACGCTCAACCAGGGCAGCATTTATTTGATCCAAATCACAAAAAATACTGATTCTATGAAATATTATTGTTATTTAAAATTACCACTTCTAAATCAACTAATTTTAAAATGTAATATATTCCTGTAGCCATTATTCTGGTCTTCTTCAGTGTCACACGATCCTTCAGAAGTCATTCTAATATGACGATTTGGTGTTTTAGACACATTTCTTATTTCTTATCAATGTTGAAAACAGTTGTGATACGTTGTGGTACAGTGACACACTTTTTTCAGGATTCTTTGATTAAGTTCAAAAGAACAGCATTTATAATTTTGAAATAGAAATCTTTCGTCATTTATAATTTAATTTACCTTTCAGAATAAAATTATGAACTTCTTTAGAATGGTAGTGTGTACACCTATACTGTATATAGCTCAGTATCTATATATTTAAGTTTAACCAGAACACCCACTTTACAGACTCTATGACCTGGTGGTCTCAGTTCACAGCGAGTGTGTGAGAACCATTTGTGAAGGTGATTGTGCATGCGTGTGTTTGCACTCTGAGATACTGCTTATCCAATCTCTTCATCTCCTTTTTAAGTAGGACACTCTTGTGGGGAGTCGAATTCTCTCTCCCTGCTCCTCTGTTCTTTCTGATGACTGCAGCAGAATCAAAGTTTAAACGTGTTCTGGTTTAATTCCAGCATGTTAGACCGGCCTGATCTTTAAACCCATTTTACGTATAGCTTGAAGCTACAACATCAAAGAACCGTTGCCTCCATCTGAGCTCTGCTTTAGCAACCTCCAATAACGCCTTCACAATTGTCATCTGTCTCTCTCTCTTTTCTTCAGTCTCTCTCTATCTCTAACTCTGTCAACTATTTTGGACCACTGGAGTGCTCCATCTATCCTCCTGCTATCTGCTCAAATTGAACCCTGCGAGAAACACCTGACTGGTTTTCCGAAGTCTGCCCAGTCCTGCCGTGATTCAGGGGGCGGGAAATGGACAGGCAGGTCTTTCCCTCTGAGCAGTGAGTGATTTATGGAGAATCTCGGGTGTCTGAAGTGCCTACCGCATTACAGGTATCGAAGGAAGCAGTGCAGAGACAGGAGTGACAGCTGGAATCTCAGACCTAGAGGGAAAAAGATGTCCACACAGCAGAAGGAAAGAGCTGATATTAAATGTCTCCTCTGTTTTCCATTCCTTCCTTGCGCTGTCTTTAGCTTCCCGAGTTCTCTTTTCTCATTCAATCTATCCTCTAAGGCTTTCCTTCCCTCATGTCTATTCGTACTTCCGTTCCTCTGTTTAATCCTTCCTTTCCCCTCTCTTGTTTTCATCTGACAGTCTCTACATAGATTCCATCCATCATCCTGAATCTGGGTGACGGTGCTCCACTGGGCCTTGGCAGGGCTTTTAGTGGATGGTGACGGGGAGCAATTGCCCTAGCCTTGAAGAGCCCCACCGTAACTGTGAGTCTTCACATCCCACAGCACGCGGTTTAATGCCGAGGTCACCTTGGAGACAGGAAGAGGAGGGGTGTGCAACGAAAAGAATCTGGAAGAATCATAGAACACAGTTGAGAGGAATCAGATACTGCTTGCCAAAAGGATTAAAATACCTGCGGAACATTACAAAGCCGAGACTCAATTCAATGATCTTGGGGATGCTCATATATTTTTGCTTGGCAATTACCTTAGAATGAAGCTTAGGGTAAAGGTTACTATGAAAAATATATTTGGCATTTAGCGGACACTTTTCACCCATCCTTGTTTCTCAGTGTGCCAGATGCAGGAACAGTCTGAATCAAGCTTTCAGGAATTAAATGCCTTTCTAATCATCTCAATGTTTAGACAGTTGTTTCTGTTGCACTTCGAATCACAGGATGCCCCATGCTGGGATTGATTCTGCAATTTTTTGCCATCCAGTCTCTGTTCCTAAAATAAATCAAATAATAAAAGAGCACAGCTGGGCACTAGTATATGTTGTGATTTAGATACTTGTCTCCAGAATGGAATTTCCTTGGAGACTTTCTTGGTCTACCAGAAAGCACTGGTTTTGCTGGGGAATAGCATGTCTTTGTGGGTCTACCAGCCGGTCCAGCACCAACTGCCATAAACCACCCTAGAAATTCATCAAATATTTAATTTTAGAAACTGTACCAGCAGGTTTTTACACTGTAACCCTGGGTTCCAACTGCAATTTGGCTAACATGACAGCTCCTCAATAACGTCAATAATCAAAGCGTGTTTGTATCTTTCCGGTGGCCAGTGTGTCTAGGTGAGCAGAGCAGAACAGATTGATGCGTGGCCTCTGTGTGGCCCTCTGCTGCTCTGCTGCAGTGGTGCAGTCCTGTGCTTACTGCACTTTCTGCCAGACTTCAGAGTGGCCAAGTGCCAACATGAATGAATGCCAGAGCACGAGGGCAATGAACCCAGGGGAGACCTATTATTGTTTTGTTTTTTTACTTAAGACATCAGTGAGTGTCTTTGAGTGTATGAGTGTATGAATGTGTGTTTGTATGTATGCGTCTAACTAAAAATGAATATATAAAATTCTGGTATACTCTATATTTAAAGCGATTTGTCAGCTGTGATATATATATATATATTCCACAGATGGACATTCCTTCTTGTCAGACTAAATTTAAGGCTCTTGATAATCGGATTAAACCGTTTCTACAGATAAAATAAGAATGTTGATAACATAATACCATCTTTAAATTGGTCATTTGAAATGGCACCAGAGTGCACCATATTGTATTTTTTTACGTTTACTGTATATCAGTTATAATTTATTGTATTCGTAAAAAAAAAATATAAAAAAAAATCTGCAAAGATTTAGTTGGAGAAGGCCCAGTCTTTGAAACTCCTGTGATTTCATAAAAGTCAAGAGCTCCTAAAAATTCATATTTAATTATTACACTCCAACACACACACCTCAACAGACACACTCTTGGCCATGGAGCCATACATCTTAATGGATCTGTTCAACGTTTGTGTGTCTGTGCATATTATGTGTCATTATTAACATAACATTAATAATTATAAAAGTCCTGAAACAAAACAAAGATTTTGAAATATTACAAAATATCAAACTGAAATACAATCTATCAGGTTCAATTAAAGGTGGACCCCTGGGCCTGCGACCTTCATTAAAACAGTGTATTGAGGATTAGTTAACCAATGGTCTGAAATATTACTTAGTGACTATTAATAGCTAAACAGAAGCAATTAAATCAAATATTTAAAATTCATAAAAGCTTTTTTAAATACATATAAAAATAGTATTTGTTGTATTGATAATTCTATGGTTAAAGGGATAGTTTAACCCAAAAATGAAACTTTGGCTGTTAATTTACTTACCCTCAGGCCATCCAAGATGCAGATGTCTTTCTTCTTCTTCAGTATAACAGTAAAGAAGACTTGAAGTTGAAACTGTGGTCCTAGGTGATTCGTATAGTGCAGGTCAATAGCTAATGTCACTTTGAGAGGCAAAAAAAACGTATACAGGCAAAACAAAATTAATATCGTGGTTCCTGAAGATCCGTTGAGGTCTTCTAAAGCAAAATGATTGCTCAGTTCAAGAAACGAAGCATTATTTACAACAAAATTACCTGTAATCCACAGTCCTGAGTGCATTCATGACAGTCTGGAGCGTGAGCTTCCTGTCACATTATGACGTACTTCTACTGAAGAAAAAAAGTCAACTATATCTTGGATGGCCTGAGGGTGAGTAAATTAAAGAGGTTCCATACGCCTTAATCCCAGAGACCATTGAAACACTGGAAACTGGAACTTGAATTTACACTGTATAAGCAAACAATAACACAATAATCTTTGGACCTTTTAGAGAATAACCTCCTAGAGAATTACCTCCTTTCATTAAGGTCAAACACCCAATCTCTCCATTTCGGTTTCTTTTTCTTCCTGAGCAGGACGAGAGCAGTACAGTACGTGCAATAACATCTTCAGGAGACTCGAGAGACGAGCAAAGTGGGTGGAATATTACAGACAAGCACAAGACAGAGCCAATATATGGATTCCCTGATTTCATTTCCTCTCCTGCTGGTGTTCTCCCTTTCTGCTCAACCCTTCCTGCCCTGTCGTTTAGACTCTATCACACCTTCTCTATCAATCTGAAGGGGTGAACCCTCTTCACAGGAGTAGTTTTAACAGCCGGTTTGTGTGGCGTGGGTCTGTGGAGATGACAGTGTATGAATAGGGATAAATAAAGGTGGTCTTTTATAGATTTTACTGTGGTATTATCAGCTGATGTTTTACATTATCTCACAGGGGAATGCAGCATGTTGTGCAAAACATTCTAGAATGCAAGATTCAGAGAAACGGCAGTCTTCTACAGGGCAGAACCAATAATAATAATAAAAAAAATGTTAGCCATTTGCACTAAATCTGTGGAATTAGATAACTCTTCTGAGATGTCCTCTGTTCTTTTAGTTGAAATCTGTTGTTCTAAAATTGACAGTGTCTGGTCTCAAATTGCTGATTAATTCCAGCTTCTGAACCAGAAAAATTGTATAGCGTTAAATTGTAATGTAATACATATAAACAATGAAACCAGGCTAAATATTCAAGTTAAATACAAGTTTCTGATCTAGTATTCTATTTTAATGACAGTCTCATTCAGTATTCAAGGTCTGATCCAATATTTTATCTAAAGGGCCATTTCTGGTCAAGTATTTCATATTAATGTCTTTCTGTGATTCAGTATTCCAGATGTACAAAGTCTCACAGCGACTGGTGTAGAATCTTCATTAGCTGTTGATAAATGACATTGCTGTAATAATGTCCTCCCAGCTATAATGACTCGCTTATTAGCGACACTGCACGCAAATAAGTGTGTCTGTATGTGTGCAACTCTAAATAGCAGTTGATAGTCGAGTATCTGCTGTGAGATTAGAGTATGTGTCTATCTTTCGCTTTATCTCTATCTCTTTTTCACTCAGTCCTCAGATCTCCCTCTCTCCCTCCTGCTTGACTGACATCTTATGTCAGTTTCCAGGGCCTGAAGCCAGAGAGCAGAACTGTATGAGTCACTTTGAACGGAGCAACCATGCATTTACACACCCACACAAACATGTTTGATTTTTATCATGGTGAGGACTTTCTATTGACTTCTATTCTTTTAATTTTAAGAGACATGACAGAAAACGTTCTGCTTTTCTTCATTAAGACACCATTTAATATGTTGGTTAGGATGTATTTTGTTGTCGTATTTTACTATTTTTTTCCTCTATTTAAAAAAAAAAGAATATTCTGTTAAATTCTGGAGAAAAATGTGCCCAAAAGTATAGCTAAGTAAACCCACACACAAAATAATAGCCTCTCTCAGAGACTTCCTTTTCCTGCAGACACCAGCAGTCACCATTTCCACTTTCCCAGACATTAAACAGATATATTTCTGCCAAACACTTTCTCATTATTGCTTTTTGTGAATATAGAGGAAAAAATAAGTTTTATTGGCAAAACTACACCCCAGGTAGTATATGAACTGGTGTATGAAATAAGAGATTACAGAAAATGCAATTAATTGGTCAAAATCATTAAAATCATACAGAGAGTGTAAATATGGTATTGTGGCAAGAAACTACATGAACACTAACAGGAATATATGTATATTACAAACAGCACCGAGTGTTGTACATAATGAAATATGGAACTAATTATTCAACTATATTTGAGTTTCCTGGGTTTTATTTTTTCCCTTTTTTTCTGTTGGCGGCACACATGATTTTCTGTTATCAACACATAATGTCTTTTGCAATGTAATGTGGCTAAGTTTTATTTAAAACCTGTTAGAAAGGAAATACCAATCATAATTCACTATGCATTGCAGATGTTACAATGATGTTGTCAGTTAGATTTTGAATGAGAGATTTTAAAACTTTAGCCGAGAGTTTATAAAACCAATATGAGGCACACTTTAGGCTGAGATTATCTACAAAATTAAAAGAGGCTAGCAATAGCAAGCTAGCTTTGAAAGCATGAGATCCCACCCTCCCTTCAGAGCTTCTCCACCTTCTTCAAAACACATGAATGCGTACAGAGTCTGCAAAGTGTCATGCACACTGTTACATTACCTTAAGCAGAGAGCACATAACATTACAATAATAATGAATGTAAACAACTCTTTCAAATAAGAGATCTTATTTGTCCACCTGACTGCTGCAGATTCATTTGGGCATTGATAGTGTTGCCAGAGAAACGCAAAAATCTGTGAAAAAGACAACGTGAACAGCTCCAGGTAGAATGTTAAGGGTTGCCATCTCGTAATTACAATTATGACATGGCGTGAACGCAGCATGAGCTCATTGTTTTGGTTCAGGAGGAACTGTAAAATGCGGCTGCTGTTTGTTTGCGCCGCTCTGTGACTGTTTATTACAACTCAGCAGCCTTACGCTAGCAGGGTGCAAGGAGGTATGGAAATACATGTTGACAGGCAGGTTGGACATCCTATTAATGGATTCGGACCAAATGCAATGATTGGACGAATATTTTTTGATAATGAGAATTCCACAGTAGTTTTAGGTAATTATTTTTAATATTTAGACCATTCCTATTATTGATTGCTATCAGGATGTGAAGAGAGTTTCAACCAGGATAACAAAAAGTGTCTATATAAAATTGCCTACCCTACCTTTAAGTTTGCTTTTTGAGCTGAATTGTGAAAAAAAATATTGGATAAGTAGATGAAAGGAATTAAAATACAGCACTGTCTTGCAAGATATATAATAAAGGAAAATACAAAAAGTCCAAAGAAAAAACAGCAAAATACGCAGAGAAAAAGACATAAGAGGGCCTTAAGCCTATAGACACCAATTTGTGTAAAAGAAAGAAGTGTAGTTGTCAAGATATGTTCCTTTACCCTGGTCATATAGATTAGAAGCTTTTGCACAAATAAACAGGCATGCGGCGATGAAGCAAGCCAAGTCAGCACTTCCACTAACATATTTCCTCCTTGGAAAAGCGAACCACAGGAAATAGATTTCAGACTGAAATAGGTAGTGTGCTGCATACAAACATACCTCATCATCCAGGGGTCTCTGTGTGTGATTGTGTATATTATATAATTTTTTTTTTCAAATAATCAGTTTTTTTATTATTGTTTTGCAGAAGAAGAAAAAAAACTGAACATCCTTAAAACAAGATAGTACTTGAAAAATAAAACAAGCTTATAAATTCGTTTTAAGCATAAATCTATTATAATGTTGAGAAGCAAGGGTAAAATACCTTAATTCAGATTGCAGTCATAATATCACATTATACTTTTTTCTGGTCAACAACACATAACATTCATTAGGAAAATATTTTTTTTCCCAGCGTGAAATACACTCATAAGGTGGACCAAGTGTGACTCCATGTGGACACTTTTTTTTTGTGGGACACAAGATGGCAGAAGACCGAATCCAAACTAACTGAAATCTTTCATTGGATGAAATGAGGAAGCAGAGCTTTCCATCCATCCACACACAGACACACACACACACACACACACACACACACACACACACACACACACACGCGCGCGAGCACGCACGCACGCATGCACACACACACACACGCACGCACACAGATTTCATCTGCCCTGGCGCTGCCTTTAATGCATTTTTACAACTGATCACATCATTATATCAAAAGCATTAAAATCACCATCAAGTAACACACGTTATGCAGTTGTGTGTGAAAATGGTTCGCCCGGATGAGATTTTTCCTCAATAGCTGTTCCGTGGACTCTGTAAATGAAGGTCTGACGGGGAGGGACTCGCTTTGCCTCATTCGTGAGGGGAGTGTTAAAAACGCTATAAAGTTGGTAATGGAATGAAGGGAGCATAAGAAAAATAAATGGAGGGTGAGAAGGAGAGGGAGTGAATCCCACTTGGAGTGTGACGGTTGAGATATGAAGGTTGTTGTTCATTTGTGTCTGTAAGGCATAGAGGGTCAGTTTCATTAAAGGCAGTGAGGCATTGAGGTTACATCGCCATGAAAATAGCAAAGATACTGATCATACACACAAATACAGTTTATCACTGGAGATGCAGAAGAAAAAATGTGCAGTGACAGAATTAAAACATGATATACTGTCTGACATCAGATGATACAAAAAAATAGATAAGGAGTTCAGAATACTAGCTGGGAAAGAACAAAAACTGAACAGGTAAGGATATATTCTCCAAAATATATTTTGAAGAATTTTCAGGTTGAAAGCAGCAGTGACCAGAGGTTGTCAAGTTAAAAAAAAAAGGACAACAAATCATCATGAAAGAATCATACAAGTAAAGTGCATGTCTATTGCTCTGTTCCATAGAGCTTTGCGTGAGGAAATGAGAAAAAGGGATGGATTTATGTAGGGATGGACCAATATGTTGACGTGAAGGATTCGCACGGATTCCTGAAATGATCATGAGAATTTGGCAAACAATGGTAAATGTGACCGTGTTTGGTTGGTTGTGGCAAAGAGACAAAGGTAGGATCTAATGCAGCAGTCATTTTATTTCACAATAACAAACGCATGAGAACTGGAGGTGCGCAGCAGCACAGGATAAACTCAGGAGAATAGGATAAACAAAACCAACTTAACATTGCTGTGAGAAAGGACAGGGATGAACTGGAACTAATTAATTGGGACAGAAACAGGTGTGTACTAATCTGGAACCATGGAAACGCAAGCAAAGGGAACACAGGCAAACAGGAACAACAGAACTAAACCAAAACACAATGAACCAAACACTCCTAACAGACCACACCTTTACTTCATATAACAGACAGAATCCCAATTTACATGACTTCAGACATCTTGAAATGATCTTCACAGAGCAACATGACATGCTAACTTGGCTAAAAGCACTCTCTCTTTCCACGTCACATTTACATTCACTTTGTACAAACTGAGACACGAGAGACTTGTTCTGCATTTTCACATAACAATAAATGACAACAAATCAATAACATCCATTTTTTCAAGTCATTAACATTTAAATGATTACTCACTGATAATCTTCCACCCTAAATCCCTCTCAAATATAATTTACTTGAGTCCAGTGTGAACTAAATCAAAGGCTGTCAACTGGCAGGTCATGATATAAAGTAATATATAAAGTAATATATCATATATACAGTATCTCACAAAAGTGAGTACACCCCTCATTTTTTCAGCAAACATTTTTGTATATCTTCTCAAGGGACAATACTATAGAAATGAAACTTGGATATATTTTAGAGTAGTCAATGTGCTGCTTGTATAGCAGAACATATTTACTGTCCTCTGAATAACTCAACATACAGCCATTATTGTCAAAATAGCTGGCAACAGAAAGCATATTTAAGCACAAAATACATTGATCCAAAGTGCTGTATATATAGTACAAAGCAGGTCTACACTATAAAAAAATAAACACTACAGGTTTCCAAAAGCTAAAGAATAAATATGCATTTTAAGAGTAGATTTAAAAATGTCCAATGAAGGAGCAGACCTCACATGATAAGGGAGACCATTCCAAAGCTTGGGCCCAGCCACAGAAAAGGCCCGATCACCCTTTGATTTGTAGCGACACCGAGACACATTTAAGAGCAAGTGATTGGAAGATCTAAGTGCCCTACATATGGCACAATAAGATTACTAATATACCGTGGTGAACGGCCAGACAATGCCTTATATACAAACATAAAGATCTTAAAATCAACTCTAAATTTAATGGGAAGCCGGTGAAGGGATGCTAAAACAGGAGAAATATGATCCCTCTTTTTAGACCCAGTCAAAAGTCTTGCAGCCGCATTTTGAACAACCTGCAATTGAGATAGTGAAGATTGAGGGAGACCAGAATAAAGAGAGTTACAATAGTCTAATCGTGATGTTACAAATGCATGAATCGCAACTTCTAGATCTTTGGTCTCTCAACTTTGCAATAGATCGTAAATGGAAAAAGCTTCCTCTAATAACAACACTAATTTGTTTATTAAAAAATTGTGAAGAGTCAAAGATCACTTCAAGGTTTTTAATTTGTTTGCGTACATTTGTTGAGAGAGGAGCTAACTGGGCTTTTAGAGTAGGAGAGGAATTTGCAGGACAACCCAGAATTAAAACCTCTGCATCCTCATTTAGCTGCAGAAAATTATTTGACATCCACCTCTTGACATCATTTACACATTCCAATAACACACCAAATGAAGCAGTGGTGTCAAGCCTTACTGGATGGTAAAACTAAGAATCATCTGCATAACAGTGATATGAAATGTTGTACTTCTGAAAAATGGACCCCAAACAAAACAGGCCCAGATGATGAGGAACAATTTCCTAAATGTACAGAAAAAGTCATTTTTTAAAAAAAAAGTAGGAAGCAAACCATTGTAATACAGTGCCTTTGACACCTACCATGCATTCTAGCCGTTCAAGAAGAATGTTGTGGTCAATGGTATCAAATGCAGCACTCAGGTCCAACAAAACCAGCACAACACAAGAGCCTGAATCCAGAGCAAGCAAGATATCATTTGTAACCCTCAACAGAGCTGACTCGGTGCTATGTAATGATCTAAAACCGGATTGGAAGGTTCAAAATATTAAAAGAATCCAAATAAGACTGGAGCTGTGAGAAAACTACTTTCTCTAAAAGCTTAGAGATGAAAGGCAGTAGAGATTGGTCTTACTGAACGTTTATGGATCAAGTTGAGTTTTCTTCAACATAGGTTGCACAATTGCATGTTTAAAACTAGCTGGAACAACACCTTTGGCTAAAGAGCGGTTTATTATAGCGGCCGGTTACCATAGGACTAATAGTATAAAAAACATTCTTAAAAAGACGAGCCGGGATAATAACTTATTACCAGAACACTTCATAGTAGAGATTACACCAGCTAACTGAGTTGGAGAGACAGATTGAAAGTTAGACAAACAACTCATAGAACAAGGCAGTTGCAAGTGACATGGTTCAGAGGAAACCATGGAGCTTCTAATATCATACATTTTATGAGTGAAATATTGTAAGAAATCTTCACAAAGCTCTAAAGAGGCGTCAGATAAAATATTTGTAGTAGGCTTTAGAAAAGAGTCAATTGTATCAAACAGGACTTTTGGTCGCTTTGCTTTGTCAGAAATTAATTGAGAAAGGAAATTAGATTTTGCCTTCTTTACTGCCGTTTGTTGAACACTTGATTTGAAAATGTCAAATTAAACCTGTAGCCTATCTTTTTTCCACTTTTGCTCCGCTTTTCGACACTCTTGTCTGAGAGCGCGGGTGACATCATTTAACCACGGCTGGCCAGTAATCTTCATCTTTTTACGCTTAAGCGGAGCAACAGCGTCCAGAGGTATAGAGGATGCTTTATAAAATATCTCAGTCAAGTCATAATGGCCAGATATCGAAAAACCACAAGACAGTACCAAAATAGTGTGTGACCCAGATTGTGAGTTGGACCGCATAGAGATTGTACAAAGTTCAAAGACTCTAAAATAGTCACAAATTCTTTGACCAACGATTTAGAAGGGCAGCAGAGATAAATGCTAAAATCCCCAAGAATCAATAGTCTATAAGCCCGAGTCACCAGATCAGAGAGAAAATCAGAAAATTGTTGAATAAAACCTTTATTGCATTCAGGGGGTCTGTAAATCAGAGCACATAGCATATGGCCATTTAAATCAACCTTCAATAACTGGACTTCAAAACTGGAGAAGGTGTCCGTAGAGACAGGACAGTCTTGCATTTGAAACAGTTTTTAAAAATTGTTGCAACTCCATGTCCAGAGGCCCGTGGAGAACTGAAAAAAGCACAGTCAGGAGGATCAATCTCGGCAAGAGGCATCAAGTCATAAATAAAAAGTCTAAGAAGTGAGATGTAAACAAGTCATTTAAAATGAAAGTTTTATGACCTTGCATTCACTAAGGTCATCTTTACAGTAGCAGGGCAAGCAGACAGCCGAGAGGTGCATGTTTGAGCAAACTAATGTTTCCAAGATTGACACTCTGATTCTTACCAATTGACCTGATGACGGCGATGTGGCGACCAGATGACCGGGATGTAATCATTATCCTGAGACACAGTCGAAGTCCTCGAAAAGGGGTCAGGGCGAGATCCACGATGAATGTACCTCTGGCAGCGTGTAATTCCAGCTAGATCTCATAAAAGTGCGTATCTATACCACGAATTTAATTTCTCGTACCATTTATACGCCAAAAATGTTTTCTGCGTGCATATGCTACGCAAAAACTATTTTTAGCGTATAAATGGCACGAGAAATTAAATTTGTGGTATAGATACGCAGTTTCATGAGACCGGGCTGGTAATTCCCAATGCGGCGCAGCGGTTGTATATTCTGCCGGAGAGACGGCAGAACGAATTTAGTCTCTGTAAGTCCACCGAAGAGTATTTAAACACCATATTTGGAGAATTGTCCATACTGGGATTGAATTTTTTTTTTTTTAAATAACCAATTTGGTATTATATTGTGCATCCCTATTTGGTTTGTATGTCTTTCTTATTAAATCATAATTTCATCAACCTGCTACAACCATGTTTTCTTATAAGAGAAAATTAAGCATTGTGTTATGCTTCTTTCCGCACTTTATTCAAATTTGTTTCTAACTGCTCTGAAATTATCACTGAAAGCACTCGAGATGAAGTCTCTGGTCAGTGGGTTTCTATATCGTCTTATCTTAGTCTCACTCTTCAAATTGTGAGTGATGAATGGGTATTTACCAATCGCTGTAAACAGTGGAGCGAGGGAGAGCAAGGATGAGCAAGAAAAAGAGAGATATAGAGAGATTGAAAGAGTGTCTAGCAAATATGTGAACTATCACAAAACAATAGGCTACCATCAATCATGCTCTGAACGTTCCACTCACCCACACAGACACTGAAGTTATAGCGGGTGAATGACTATCCTTATCAATAAATGACAGTGCTTTTATAATAAACATCATTTCTCAAATTAAAGCATTACATTCTTTTAGCTTTAAAAATCACAATCTGATTCGTTGCATTTGAGATCTCCATGGTGCATCTACACAGGTTCACTTCAGGGATTGTTTATGCTAAAAGAAAGATGCTCAGTATTTGGCAAGCTCTCAGTATTTTTGTCAAGTATATTTATATATATATTTTATAGAGACCAAATCCCAAATCTAATAACCAACATCAAATAACAGTATACAGCAGTAAAACAGAAAAACAAGAATAAAAGAAACTCGACACCAGTGCAGACAGCACAGAGCGACTGTAAATAGCAGAACAGCTGCAATAATACTAACATGGGCCATTGGCATTGACCCTATTTTCTGGGCTGAGAATGGAGACGAGAAATATAAACATCCTCCTCTGTCTTAGTTTTAGCTAAGCCTAATACATTGAAACAATACCAAGCTAATACAAGACTAAAAGTCTTGCTTTTTGTGAATAAAACGGTTCATGTCTACAATGAACAGCTGAGTGTTTCAAAATGTGACATCACTACATGAGTAAATAATAATTATAACTTAATTCTATATGTTGCAAAAAAATAATGTTGCACTATCATATACAGTGGTGTGAAAAAGTTTGGGCACCCCTGTACATTTTCATGATTTTCTTTTATAAATCATTGGTTGTCTGGATGAGAAATTTCAATTAAATATATCATATGGGAAACAAACACAGTGATATTTGAGAAGTGAAATAAAGTTTATATGATTTATGGAAAGTGTGCAAGAATTATTTAAACTAAATTAGGCATGTGCATAAATTTAGGCACCCTTGTCATTTTATTGATTTCAATACCTTTAGCACTAATTATTAGAACTCAAAATTGGTTTGGTAACCTCAGTGACCCTTGACCTCCATACACAGGTGAATCCAATCATGAGAAAGGATATTTAATGAGGCCAATTGTAAGTATTTATTCTCTCTGCATCTTCTCTCAAGAGTGGCAACATGGGAGCCTCAAATCAACTCTCAAATGACCTGAAAACAAAGATTGTTCAACATCATGGTTTAGGGGAAGGATACAGAAAGCAGTCTCAGAGATTTAAGCTCTCAGTTTCAACTGTGAGGAACATTGTGAGGAATTGGAAGACCAGAGGCACAGTTCTAGTTAAGGCCAGAAGTGGCAGACCAAGAAAGATCTCAGATAAGCAGAGGCACAGGATGGTGAGAACAGTCACAGTCAACCCACAGACCAGCTCCAAAGACCTACAACATCATCTCGCTGCAGATGGTGTCACTGTGCATCGTTCAACTATTCAGCGCACTTTACACAAGGAGATGCTGTATGGACGAGTAATGCGGAAAAAGCCTTTTCTCAGCACACGCCACAAACGGTGTCGCTTGAGGTATGCTCAAGAACATTTGGACAAGCCAGCTTCATTTTGGAGTTATTTGGGCAAAACAAGGGACCATGCTGTATGCATGGCGGAAAAAGAACATAGCATTCCAAGAAAAACACTTGCTACTTACAGTAAAATTTGGTGGCGGTTCCATCATGCTGTGGGGCTGTGTGGCCAGTGCAGGGACTGGGAATCTGGTTAAAGTTGAGGGTCACATGGATTCCATTCAATATCAGCAGATTCTGGAGAACAATGTCCAGGAATCAGTGACAAAGTTGAAGTTGCGCCGGGGCTGGATCTTTCAACAAGACAACGACCCAAAACACTGCTCAAAATCTACTAAGGCATTCATGCAGAGGAACAAGTACAACGTTCTGGAATGGCCATCTCAGTCCCCAGACCTGAATATTATTGAAAATGTATGGTATGATTTAAAGCGGGCTGTCCATGCTCGTAAACCATCAAACCTGACTGAACTGGAGATGTTTTGTAAAGAAGAATGGTCCAAAATACCTTCCGCCAGAACCCAGACTCTAATTGGAAGCTATAGAAAGCGTTTAGAGGCTGTTATTTATGCAAAAGGAGGATGCACAAAATATTGAGTTAATTGTTATTTTCTGGTGCCTAAATTTATGCACATGCCTAATTTAGTTTAAATAATTCTTGCCCCCTTCCATAAATCATATAAACTTTATTTCACTTCTCAAATATCACTGTGTTTGTCTCCTATATGATATATTTAATTGAAATTTCTTATCCAGGCAACCAATGATTTATAAAAGAAAATCATGAAAATGTACAGGGGTGCCCAAACTTTTTCATACCACTGTATACATTTGAAGAAATTATTAATATACTTTTATTCAGCAAGGATGCATTCAATTGATCAAAAGTGACAGTAAAGACAGTTAGGCCTATAATGTTACAAAATATTTATATTCCAAATAAATGATGTTCTTTTGAAATTTATGTTCATCAGAGATTCCTGAATTTATATGTACAAATCTGAGTGTGTCAGTAGCTGAAATATGATGTACAGATTTATGAGTCAAAGCTCTTTGCACCTAGAGATGACTTTAAAGTGTGTCTAATGCCGCGTACCAGGCAACCTGTAAACCGTGTTTTTCCAACCTTATACCCGTGAAAGTGCACTGGAAAGGCAGTCATACCCGTGACTTCCCACCCATGAACTCGTACTAGATCGATGTACTCCCAGTTACAAGCTCTGACGTCACATAGCCTGCCAAACCATACAAAACAACAATGGCAGCCCCTATGGATGCAGTGTTTCTGCAGGTGGTACACGGTGAGGATACACTTTAGGACAATAGAACGTTGTGCAAAGGATAAATGAATACCAAATACATTTCCAAATATACAAATAAAGTCAAATAAAAGGTATAACAGCTTATCTTGCCTTATGTGCCGTTTTTCCTCCTCCATTTCCCTCAAATAAACTAGGAGTAAGCACCTTTGGCGTCAGAAATTATTACAAATGCGCATAAGCCCCGTAAGGTCCGCCATGCTGGTTTGTTTACACCTAGCTACCACACCTAGCTTCCTTGCGCTCAGGTAGTTTAGCGTGACTGCATTTGTGAGTTTTAATACTAAAACTAAAAGAATGAAGTATTTCAACAAGAAATGGGGGATTGTGGAGCCAGTGCAAAAAAATGTAGGAGGATTTACTATGATGACTTTGAGACTGCTGACCCACTGGGTTCAAAACGTGGTGTTCACAAAGTTGGTGCTCTCTATTTTGTCCTCCGAATTCTTCCTCCGAAGTTAAACTCTGTATTGATGAACATCCATTTGGTTGCATTGTTTCATGCAGAAGATGTGAAAAAAATATGGCTTTGATCCTATTTTACAGCCTATGATTGATGACATCAAAATATTGGAGAGTCATGGCATTGATTTGCCTTTCTCATCTGAAAAGGTCTATGGCACTATATGTCAGATAACTGGGGACAACTTGGGGATGCATAGAATAATGGGTTTTGTAGAGTCTTTCAGTGGATGTCACTTCTGTCGTTTGTGTTTGATTGAAAAAGATGATTCTCAGAATGTTTACAAAGAGGATGATCCAAAGATAATCTTGCGTGGAAAAGAGCTTTTTGAAATGCACTGCAGTGAGTTGCAATCAGATCCACAAAAGCTGTGTGTGTTTGGTCTAAAGAAGAATTCAACTCATAACAGCCTACAGTACTTTCATGTTTGCTACAACTTTTCTTTAGACACAATGCATGACATACTTGAAGGGGTGGCTCAGTATGAGATTACGCGACTGTTTGAATATCTCTCTGAAAATGTTTTGGCAAAACCTGTTCTTTTGTCATGAATCTATGCTTTTGACTATGGCTACTTGGAGCGCAAAAATCGCCCGACATGTGTCAACTTGGACAGTATAGGCAATAATACAGGACTCAACTCTATTCAGACTCTTTGTCTGGTAAGAAACATTCCTTTGATCTTTGGTGACATTGTGCCAGAAGGAAACCAGAACTGGACTTTGCTGTTGCTCTTACTGCAGATAATTAACATCAGATTCTCTCCATCTGTTACACTAGGCATGACTGTGCATTTGAAGCATTTAATAATGGAACATCATGACTTGTTCAAACACTTGTATCCAAGTAGGAACCTGATTCCTAAATATCATTTTAAGTTACATTACCCGTCTTGTATTCGAAAAATTGGACCCTTAATTCATATGTGGAGTATGAGATTTGAGGCAAAACACAGGGTTTTCAAAAGCACACTTAAAAACTTCAAGAACATCACAGTATCACTTGCCAAAAAACATCAAATGTCCATAGCATCCAATTGAAACATCTCCTTTGACCCATGTTGAGTACGGACCTTTGAAAACATTTTATGTGGACAATGAGGAAAATGGTGAAATCTTTGCCCAAGCTCTGCCCGCTGAACCAAAAGACATCTTCTCTACTAGATCAGTGGGGTAGAGTACAGAGCCGGGTTAGTCATTTGCAGTGGCACAGAACAGGAAATGCCTGTGTTTTGCAGAATAAAAAAAATGCTTTTAGTCAACAGTGTGATCTACTTCATAGTGAACAAGCTTATGGTTGACCATTTCAATGAGCACTTTCATGCCTACAACGTGTTTGAAAGTGATGCAAAAGATGTGATGAAAGCAGACTGTCTTCAAATTTATAAGCCTTTTGTCTTACAAAGTGCTTATGGTGAAGATGATAGCCTTGATATTGTACCATTATTTTCTCTGTAAATGTGCATAGAGTTCAGTTGTATGATGCTTGGATATTTTGCCTTTATTAAAAAAAGTTGAATTCTTCGTATGTTTATTTTTTCCTATAGTGAAAAGACATTTTCAGAACATTGTATGTAACAACTGTCATGAATATACTTCAGAGTTATTATAATAACACTGGATGATTTAAATTAACACTTTTAAGAGTAAGGGAGTAACACGATTAAGAGTTAAAAATACTATAAAAGTGTCATTAAATATCACTGAATGTTAGGAATTAACACCACCCGGTGAAAAGGAATAACACAAGTGTAGTGTAAAAATTACTCTTAAATGTGTTAAGAAACAACACTCTGGGTGTTACATTTTTAACACTATCATGGAGTTAAAATATTATCACTATCCAAAGTGTTAATTTAACTCTAAACGGGTGAGAATTATATAAACTCTGGGAAAGTGATAAATTAAACACTATGGGAGTTGAAATAACACTGACGTTTTTGTGTGCCCTGGAAAAGTCGTGAGTCGTGGTTTGAAGTCTTGATTTACGTGCTCAAAAACCTGCCTGGAAAGCAGCATAATCTCCTTATGGTTAGCGCACTGCTAATCAGTGCCTCAGAATGTACAAGGCGCTAACACTTTAAAACTGCCACACAGGAGCAAAGGTTAGCTCTATAGAGACTGAGTTTGATTTTAAAAGGATGAACTGTCAATCACAGCTTAAAGAAAGAGTCATCAAGAAATGTTAAGTGTTTCCTCTTAAACCAAAGGACACACACACACACTGAGTCTTTGCTATTCTCTCTCTCTTGTTCAGGCACATCACTCCAGACACTCATCTTTTCTCTCAGCAGGATGTCTCAACAAAGAGTGATTCTTATAAGAAGGGCGGTCAAGAGTTTCCAGCAGCAACAAAGAAGACAGAAAAATGAGAACTGAAGAGAGTGAAAATGATGGAGAATTATACTCCCACATTGCTACACTTCAGTCACTTAGGAGTTTAGAATCAACACTTGTTCTGTTCCAAAATAGGGGTATTCACTTTTTCACTGCATTTACGGAAGTGCAAAAGTCTTCCAAGACACATCTGAAATGTTTAGACAACCTTAGGAGGTGGTTTGAAACAAAAGATGACTAAGTAATAATGAGTTATGAGTTTATAACATAATGAGTTTTATTCCAGTGACAGTACGATTCGCACAAACAGACACCCAAAAGGCTTTAAAAGAGAAACAATCATGCAGGACTCAACAGCAAGCAGAGACTGCTGGATCAATGAGATACATGCTCAGTTTTAATCCAATACACTCACACTTCTGTCAAAGGTAGAGAAATTTATATTTAGAGGAATACAGATGTCAGAAATGATTCGACTGAGATAACACACTGTCACCAAACATTGGATGGTTTATTTCTACATGCAGTAAACAAACTGTCCAATTGCTGAGATCCACCCTCTTGGTTAATGTTGCTTGTTCAGAGAAATCTTTACAGAACGGCCCACAGAAAAGAACTAAAGATTTCTGTGCATGTTTTATTTATTATTCTTTTTTTTTGTCAAATTAATAGACATTATTATTTTGTGGACTGGAATTGAGTGTGAAACTACAAAGCATTTTTTATCTGCCATTTTGTTAAATTACGCAGTAATGTGATTAAACACTGCAAAGAATCGAGGCAAATTCTTATCACAGTAAACTGAAAAGATAGAGGCCTAATTTGAAAGTGATTACAACTGATAACACTGGTAAGTGAACAGAATTGCTCCTAACGTTTCTAGAACAGACTCAATATGATAATGTGAACGCTCTTTATTGTCACCCGGAAAAAAAAAGTTTTATCTCAAGATTTCAGTAAAATGCCATTTAAAATCATGCAAACACACATGATTTCAATAGATATATATATATATATTTATATAGTTTGTCTGATTATATGGCAACATTAGCAAAAGAAGGATTGGTCAGTAAGGTTATTAAAATAGCCAATCATATAGCCATTGATGTAACTGTGACCGATGGACCATGGAGAATTCAGCTACATTATTTCCATGACTAGATTACAATACATTTTTTTGACAGAAAATCTTTTCTCCCTTGTCTCGGTTCAGTGATGTGCATTGTTACACTGCAGCTAAACTATATTGATTTTGTTTCTCAGCACATAAATATCAATGTTCGCCATGACTTTTCATTTAAACACTCGCTCAATGACCCTAAACTTAACTTGTAAGCAATAATATGTCCTGCAAGCAAATATATGTGATGTGGCATAAAGTTGTTTAAATTCATCTCTTCAGCTTTTTCAGTCTGTAATTTTAGTTTGAAGCTTTCAGTGTGTGACAAACTACCCTGTGTCTTTCATTGCTGTCTGCCTATCGCCTATATAAACCACACAATGCGTACATCGCATAATCAAGGGCTACAGTATACGTCAAAATCTTCGTAATAGTCTTTAGCAGCTTATAGCAAATATAAGGCAGTGCAAAACATAGCTGAAATGCCCAGCTGCGTTGTTGTGGTCCCTAGGTACTGAGCAGCTTCTAGCTAGCTTCATCTCTGGAAAACAGCACTGCAGAAATCTACTGCCTCAAGCGGAGCTCAATCTCAGAGATGAGCAGTTCAGTGCTGCACGGCCTAGAGTCTTTAGACTGAACTTCAAAACAGGAAAGAGGAAGGAAGGAAGATCAGTTTCACATCCTTTGTCAACAATCTCCATTCAATATTCATTAAAGACCTTTCACATGACCACATCAAGTCTTTAACAAATCTCTTAATGCCTTTGTGCCATAAAAGTCAATGTAACTAGATGCACGTTTCTCTTTTCTGAGGCTTGTGATAACACTGTAGCTTGACGCTTCGCTCTTTGAGTTCAATGCAATTTGACAGAAGTTATATAAAAGGGCATGTCGCCTTGTAACAAAAGTAGCGACAAATCATTACTTCCGTATTGTGACTATACATTTGAGTGCAATGGATTATCGAAAAGAATAAAATGTAGGGCATGAACTTGGTTCTATCCATCAGTTGTTGATTGGATGGAGGCAGTATTTCGCTGGTCATGTGATCTTAACATGTCTGCCATGAAATAGTGTACAATTATTTAAGGGGATAGAATTTGAAATAAAAGCAGTAAGAATGCAGCTATTTGAGGAGTAACCGGCTGTTGCCAACAGCATTTACTGTACTTAGAAATCTGCCATTTCACACTGCTGTCATTAAACAATCACAGTAATAAAGCTTACAACTACTACTATAACAATTAATATTCATACAAAAGTTCATTGAGTAACTTTCAACATTTCCAGTTAATTTTCTGGAATTGCGAATGTAGAGCTTTGCGTATTTCAAAGAAACACCTTGAATGAGTCTGTATTTTTTTAAGTCTTTTGAAGGAATTGTTTGAGTGAATGATTGAACGACTCACTCATTGGGTGATTCTCAAAAGGAAGACTGCGGCCAAGGATGGAATTAAATGATTGAACGAATATTTGATGCCCCTACTCCTTCCACAGACGATATATATTTATAAAAAATACTTTTAGACCGCTTAATATATTGCTATCAGGATATGAGGAGACTTTTAATCAGCATAACAAACAGCATTTCTGTAGATAATCTCCTATGGCACATTTAACACCAGGTGAATACCACTGAATACATGCCATTTAGTTGAAAAAAATCCACATTATGTTATTTTTACATTAACAGAAATGAAACAAAATATAAAAAAACTGAAACTTATTTTTTTTTCTGCTAGTTTCCAAAGGAACATTTCTTATTTTAGTTTAACTTGATGTAATAAAATAACTAAAACTAAAAAAAAAACATATATTTAAGCATATATTAAAAAAACTGTTAAAAACGAAAAAACACATTATAAAATTACTAAAACTTTAAATAAAATTACAATGAAAACAGAAAAATAAAAATGGCTTCATAATATTAATAATGCTGCTAACAGTATCAGTGATCCTAAAATAAAAAACAAAATTCCTCCTGTGTTTATGCATTTTATGGGACTTCCGGTGTGGTAGTAAAATCTGAACCTATAGGGTCTAGTTTGTGTCTTTGTTTGTTTGTGTGCGTGCATGTGTGCGCGTGTGCGTGTGTGAGTGTGTGTGTGCGTGTGTGAGTGTGTATGTGTGTGTGTGTTCGTGTGCGCGTGGAAGGACCTCATCCAGTGATGTGGATTGAAGTCTGTCTCAGTGGTGACATGCTTGATGGCCGTTGGTTTTAATTTGGCACCTTGTTTGTGGCTCTGATAAATGGAAGTGACTAGACTAGAGCAAACGCACACATCTATTAGAGGACGAGCATCACGCCACTCTCGCCCTGCTCACACTTTTCCTTCCAATGCACCCTACATCTCCGTTTATCTCGTTTATCTGTGTCTGATGAAAGATGAATGCTAATGAAAAGTGTGTGTATGAGTGTAGTAAATAGAGTATGTTTGTCTGCTAATTCATTTCCATGGTAACTAAGTGTTAGAGATTACCACACTTTGTAGTTACTTCAGTTACCAGGTGTTTCTTGGCAGACTAAATGTACACTTCGAAAATATTTTATATTATCAGTTTTTTCTCAAGATGAATTTACTTGTGAAGCAAAATGGCATATATTAAAACTTATTTTCAGAGACCATATCTTGGTTATCAAATTGTAATTATTTTTATTTATTTAAAGCATAAATGTATCACAATTAAGTGTGGTCTACGATTAACACAGTACTAAAACTATTTGCCAACAGAGTAAGAAAATAAAAGTTAATTCAAGACAAATTCCCTATACTGCACTTGTACTTAATTGTAAGCTAATTTTTGTTTTGAGGGTCGGCTAAGTAAAAAAGCTAATTGCTTAGCTTCCTACCAATATATTTAAGATGTTTGCAAATTAGTATCACATTTACTAACAAAAATGGTCCATAATGCAATTATGTTTCATAATGTGTATTACATTATGCAAATTACATGACTTCACATTAGACGACAGTTATAAGCTGCTAATGGATCAATTGAGCTTACAAATTCATATTTCAGGATGCACGGTGTTGACATTTCTGGTCACCAAGCAATAACCTTTGCTTTAGCAACCCTGTTACAGTAATATAATTTTCCTCTTTGTATATGTGCATACTACATTAAATTATAACCCTATACATATGGACTCTCATTAGCATTGTTTGTGCATCACCAATTAAAGACTGAGGAGAAAATGCATTAAAATGTACATTAAGTGGAAGAATTGACAGGTACTGTGGATATTTACATCAGGATAATGTCTGGCAATCTGGCTTAATGTATTTAAATTCACTCTGTAACGACAGTGTTGAATAATGCATGAATTTTATTCAGCTGGTTGACGTGCTGAATAATCAAGTAAATATTTCACACAGGGATTATGGCGAAAAACGATAGAATTTGGAAAGAGAAATTAGAAAATTACTTTCCACCTAATGCAATTAAACAGTCATGAAGATGCATATCTGAACTGATTTGTACACGCTATTTCTCTCACATACTCCCTCTCCCTCTCTCTCTCCCTCTCCCTCTCTCTCTCTCTCTCTCTCTCACACACACACACACACACACACTTTCACACGCACACACCGCCTTCTGTCACATTGCTCTGGAGATTCATTCATAAAGGTGCTCATAAGCACACATACACACATGTAATCTCAGAGGAGATGTTGTGGGATCTTTGCTCCGCGCGATGCAAGCACTCGTTTAGCTAATTGAGCTCAATGTTAATGCTGAACCATTTTTATGTGATGCTAAATTATTAAAGGTTCATTCAAAATTCATAAAACGTAATAACCTCTGAATGCAAGCTTGAAAAATGGAGGGGGGAATCGTTTCAAGCACATTTTTTTCCAGCTACAACTTTGTCTGGGCCCCAGTATTAAAATAGAAAAGTACAGAGAGAGGAAAAGAAAGTGAAAGAGGTGCACAATATATTATATCAGTCAACGTTGGATATTGCTTGGGTGTTAACTGTTAAGTTTATTCACTTTGTTGTTATTTGAGATGTTTTACAATGGAAGAGAGTGATAGGATTGAAGATTTGGGGGGAGCAGTTGATGGAAGCTTGGAGAAAGTGGGATGACATAAGCAGTTTGGAGAGAGAAATGAGGGACACACTCCTCATCTGCTCCAGGCTTTATGCCACATGCTGAATTATAGTGATTTATATGCCGATATACCGTATCCTACAAATCCATCTCTCACTGACATTCACACCTCCATCCTTGTGTGTCATCCCTTTAGTCTTGATGTTTTCTCCTCCCCTCTCCTCCCTCATGTTGTGATCTCTTTCCATATGTTTAGAAACCAGGGAGGAGCAAAAAACAATGTTTGTCATGCAAATGAATAATTCACAGTGTAGCGTCTGAAGGTAAAACCTTAAATCACCTACAGTACGTGGTGATAATATAAAAAAGGGCTTCTAATATTACTTATTTGTTTAGCAACTTTCACACAAACACAGCTCAAATGCTTCAAAGGTCAGGGTATAAAATGTTTAGAAAAAAGAAAAATAATACACAAGAATGACAGTTAAAGCTAATGAAATGTAGTAATAGATATAATTAATTCAATACGATGATTGGGGGGGGGGGGAGCTCAAAAAACGAATTTAAACATTTTCTGAAATGTCTAAATGAAAAATGCTAAATGGTTTCTTCGAGTTAGGCCTGAAAATATGATAGCAATAGGATAAACTCTTAAAAATAAAGGTTCTTTATTGGAATCTATAGCTTCAACAGCTATAGCTATAACATCCATGGAACCTTTCCAGGTTCTTTATAGCGGAACATGGTTCTTTAGATTTTTACAATGTTTTTCACACTAAGAAAAATGGTTCTTTTAAGAACTGTTCACTGAAAGGTTCTTTAGGGAACCAAAAATGGTTATTCTATCTATGGCATCGCTGCGAAAACCCTCTTTTGGAACCTTTATTTTTCAAACACAAAATAAGTCAATGGAAAGTCCCCACCATGACAGAAAAACATACACATGAATGTGCGCACACTACAGGGTCACCTCCTATCCCGTTTCATTTATCTGTCCTCTGCTCGCTGTCAATTCGAATCTGCTGTAATGGTCTGCCTCCACTCTTTTCTTTGCTCCCTCATTTGCTCTCTACAAGGGTCACCTCTCTCCCACCTGTCTGCCTTGTAACTGCACGTCTGCTTCCATTTCCCTCCTCTTTTCTCTCTTTCCCTCTGTAATAGAGTTTGTCTGTTACTTGGCCAAATTCATACCTATAGAACTTGACAGAATATAAACAAAGAGATCTGTATGCAGAATCTAGTTCACTTGTATTGATAATTAATTCTATGCTCAAACTTCTCAAACTCAAAATGCTCAGGTTATTTCTTCTAATATTCTCTCAGCCATCCTCTTTTGGAGGTCAAGCATTTCACTTAAAACTGCCACAATTAAAGTTACATCATCTGACCTCATAAATATTTAATTGGACACTGAATCTTTTTCATTATTCATGTGCCTTCTGCAATTTTCTCAAACTCTTTTTTAATTATTCAGAACTATGTACTATTTTAGGGCATTGTTACAGTTGTTAATTTCACTTTTGTTTGACTGAGGCACTTTAAGTCATCATGAAGTCAAAAATGATACTATTTACTTTCAAAATACACATACCAGGAACTAATTTGCCAGTCCATGTTATTCCAAGGGGGGTGTTTTCTTAACCTTTTATGAATATTTAATAACTTGCTCTGCAACCACCTTTTTGGCCCTGGCTTTTTGGCCCTTGCACCAATCTCTTTTAGGCTCTGTCCCAGATGACATAGCCTACTTGATGTGACTTGCAGCCTTAAAGGGATAGTTCACCCAAAAATGAAAATTAGCCCATGATTTACTCACCCTGAAGCCATCCTAGATGTTTGACATTACTCTTTCAGACGAATACAATCCGAGTTATATTTAAAAATGTCCTGGCTCTTCCAAGCTTGATAATGAGAGTGAGTGGCTGTTTGACTTTAGAAGCCCATCTATTCTTGATTAGAGTGCTTGAGACGGATCTGCGAGGGTTAATAAAGGTTTTCTGAAGTGAAGCGATGCATTCGTGTAAGAAAAATATCCATATTTAAAACTATATAGACTAAAAAGCTTTCCGCACGCATCGATTTACACCAAAAGAGTAACCCTTGAACTTGACGCACAACGTAATGACGGCAATTGACGCCTCGGTTCAAACCAGAGCCGTTATGTTTTTCAATGGCTCTGGTTGAAACAAGTAGGGCTGCGTTTCCCAATAGCATTGTAAGCCTAAGTTGATCGTAGTGACCATTGGTGGCAATTGTTCTACGATTAACTTGCTCCGATGCTTTTGGGAAACCCAGCCCAGAGCTGGGCAACTGTGTTCGTCATTGCGGTTGTGCGTCAACTTCAAGTGTCGAGCACTTTAATCATGAATACTGCCATAGTCAAACAGCCATTCACTCTCATTATCAAGCTTGAAGAGTCAGTACATTTTTTAATATAACTCCAACTTTATCTCAAAAAATGTCAGAGGAGTAGTACTGCAAGGTCTTAGGGTGCAACCTGCTACATCTCAAATTGATGATTCCTCGCACCTCTGTCCTCCAGTCTGTGACCCGGAAACAGCAAAGTTAGCCATGAAGGACTTTTTTTTTTATGCTTCAAAACAAACAAACAAGGTACATTATCAAATTTCTGAACATAACCACAATTGTTCAGCCTTGGGTTGAGCATAGCTAGTACAAAGAACATGAAACTCACAATAAAACAAACAAATAATTAAATAAAAGAAATACAAAAAAAAATGTTTTAAATAAACCAAAAGGGGCTTTTTAAATTAATTTCAATGTTTCCAAAAGAGAAATCAATTTAAGGGCTTTCTTATTTTTAACAAATTTTAAAGATTTGCACAAGAGTTTAACCTCATTCATCCACTGATTAAAGTTGGGTTTAGATTTAAGCCATCTGCATTTATGAATGAAAAACTTTCCAAAACATAACATGAAATTAATAACAATATCACACTCTTTGTTTTCAAATCCCTTTATATTTCCATTCCTCAAGATATACAGATTTTCTGCCAAACTTTATTATGTACTATTCCAAACTGTAGTGTTGTGAGGCGTGAAGTTGTGTTTGAACAATAGTTCTACCAGAAAGACTCGGCATTAATTTATTGACAGCCCAGCAAGCAATTATTTATAAAGTTCTTTGGCGTAGGCCCCGTCCGTAGTTTATAATCCGAGGGTAGTGGATCTGAATTTCCTGCCTGAGGACGAATTTAACTTCCCTTTTAATTTGTATATTAGATAATGACTGCAAAGGAAACTCATGCAATGTTAACATTACACATTTGTTTAGGTTTAAATGTAGTCCTGAATCTATAGAAAACTGGGCCCGTATTCATAAAGATTCTAAGAATCCTCTCAGAAAACTCTTAATTTAGCTTAAAAACTTTTACATAGGAGTCTTAGTTTAAGAGCGATTCGGGAACGATCTGAGAGCAACTCTGAGTAAGGAAAAGACAAAAACTCTCATCTTAGTGAGGAGGCGGGGTTGACCCCGTCGCTATGTATGACACAATCTTCTGAAGACTGTGATTGGTTGGTTGTCCAAGAAGGAAAAATTAGAGCCATTTTAAGTATAGAGTTTACTCACACACACACACACACACACACACGCACATTATATTTATGTATATAAATCCTTTTTTTTAACTTGCTGTTAATTTCCTAAGGTATTTGATTGACTTAGAATGATAAAAAAAGTGTTCCACTCTTTCCAATTACACTGATTGATGTATTTAAGTGGTGGTTTGAATGTTTGTTTTAATATAGCAAACATGGAATAAAAAACAAGAAAGACGAGAAAGCCCGACTGGTCAGAAGAACCATGTTTACTGTTAGCCCAGTTAGTGGATGAACACTTGGCCATCATTAAAGGAAAATTCGGGCCGGGTGTCACAGCATGGAGCGAGAAGCGGACGTGGGAGCTTATAGCGCAAATGATTAACGGTTCATTCCCCTGCTTGTGCGCACCAGTGAAGCCTGCTATTCACAACTATAGTTTTTTTGAGCCTGCAAGGTGGGAATGTCCAGTGGAAACTAAATGAACTGCGACACAATAAGAGGTTCTGAAAGTGCTGTAATGTTTGTGTGATGACTGCTTACAGAAGGTTGTGACAGACCCAAATCACTGCTGCTTTATTGCATTTTCCCATTTGCCAAATATCTTAATGTAGTGATTACTTTCATTTCTGGCGTTATGGCATTCCTGCGCTGTGTCTGAGATATTAGCGTGTCTCTAATAAGATTAGTCACAAACATGATCCCTGCACGATCTCATCTATAGCGTCTTATTAACTCACTGTCATCTATTGTCTGCATCACATTTCTTCTCCCTCTTCATCGTTCTGTCATTTCCTCCTCTGCTAAAGAAACTCTTAAGCCTCTTAAAAGTCCTCATCCTAACAATTTTGACCTTAAGACCTCTTTTAAGGGTTAAAATGCTTTCTGAATTACTTTTTTCTTTACTAGGATTTTTTCTTTAATTTTAAGAGTAAACGCCCACATTTCTAAGAATTTTCTTAGAATTTTGTCACAAGGAGCTACTCTTTGCATTAAGATTCTTTATGAATACGGGCCCTGGTTAATAGAATGTAAAGCTATTGGAATTTGATATTCATTTTTTAGATACAATGTTGTGTCGTCAGCAAACTGACTTATACTTATTTGTCTATCCAACACTGTTACACCTTCAATACCATTATTTTTAATCAATATAGATAATAACTATGTAACCATTATAAATAATAATGGTGAGCTACCACATCCCTGACAAATCCCCTTTTTAATTGGAAATCTTGAGCAGGTTCCATGCCCTAGAGCTACAGAGCTATTGATTCCATTATATGAACCAAAATGATGCAAGGTTTTCAAATAAAAGGATGCTAAACAGCATCAAATGCTTTGTAAAAAAAAAAAAAAAAAGAAAAAATCTAATATTATTATGGATTGACCTTCCTCACAAAAACCCTGATTGTGTCACACTAATTATAGTAGAAATACCCATTTTCAGCATGGCAGCGATAGCCCCAGAATTTTCTTTTATAATCAATGTTAAGCAAAGTGATAGGCCTCAAATTTCTAAGACTCTTTATCTTTACCAATACCAGCTTTTGGAATCAATGTAATCAAACCTTGCTTTATACTTTCAATTAATTCTTTTTTTTTTCAATACCTTCTTTTAGGGCACAGAATAATAGATTTCTCAAATCTCCCCAAAAATATTTTTAAAAAATTATTTGTGAGCCCATCTGTCCTTGGGGATTTGTTTTAAGGCATCTTCTCAACAACTGAATCCAATAATTCAATTTTAAGATCCGAATCACATAAAACATTGAAAGAGTCCTGGAAAACCCCAGACGAACTTCCGGCAAATTTAGATTTGCTCTGCAAGTCAGTCTGACCAAGAGCCCATTCAAGCCCATTTCCAATCTTTCCAAATCGAGACACCAATCACAAACGTTAAGACGGCTTTACACAATGACGATCAATCTGATTGGTTTTAGGTCTATCCAATTGCGCCCATAGGCATTTGAGCGACGTCCGTTGGAAATGGGCTGTGAATGAACCTTCCCCAGACCCACTCTCAGTTACAACTGGTGGAATATTGTTCTGAATTTGAGCAAAAAAAAACATCTGACTCATAAGAGGAGAAGTCTGATGAATATATTTTAGAATAGAACTGAAACACTTCTTTTTCAATTATTTTAGAGTCTTGCATTCCTCTTCTTGGCATTAAACTATGATAGAGTTCCTTTGCTGTCTATATTTCTAAATTACTGAAATATGAAGAGTTCTTTTCACCTTCCTCATTCCACTTGGCCTGTGATCTTATATACGCACCCTGTGCCCTCTCAAGATACAAACTATCGAATTTACTTTGAAACTCTATCACCTTTTCATAGCTATTGAAAACAGTTTTGTTACAACACTGACTTATTTCACAAATTAAATTCCTTTCATATTCTCTTTTATTAGTTTCTTAGAGAAACTAATGGAAAATTCCCAAATTTCAAATTTTAGAAATTCCTATTTACTTATATTACAATCAAAAGAATCATTTATCTCTATATCTCTTATTAATTCCTTAATTTTATTGCAAAATTCTTCATGTTGTAAGAGAAGGGATTGAACTTCCAATAACTTTTGTTTCTAAATTGCTTAGTTGTGGGCTCTAAACAAGATCTATGAAACAATAATCCGTTAACAGAGCTTTAGAAATTGTAGATTTAGAAGCATCTTTTGGAATGTTGTCACTGACCATCCAATAATCAATTTTAGATTTGCTCTCGCCATTTGGTTTAAACCATGAAAAACATTCAACCGGGGGATTTAAATATCGCCAAACATCATCACTCAAATTATTTTCTGTCATCAAAAAAATCAATATTATCATTAAGCCGGCTCTTGTTAAGTCTGGGAGGCCATCTATCTTTCCACTTGTCAGGAACCATATTCCAATCCCCTCCTACTAAAACATTATCAGATGGGTACCGCACTTTAGTTTCTGAGATCATATCTTCTAATAATTTCTGGTTTTGAGCTGCATTTTTAAAGCCATAAATATTAATTAGAATGAAAAAAAGACCATCACTTTTCAGTACCACCATCAACTAGTGACAACTTCCATCAGCTTTATGAACAATGACTTCCCCAGGACATTTGTTGAAGCATATTGCCACTCCTCCAGAACGGTTAGAACCATGGCAGAAAAAAATCTTCTCCCCCCATTGATTAGACCAGAGAGATGCATCCAAGTCCGAAGAATGAGTCTCTTGTAGAAACACAATGAGCTTTCTGCCCTTTACAAAATAAAAAAAACTGCTGTCCTTTTAACAATGTCCTTTAAGTCCCTAACATTCGTAGAACCAAAAATTTTGTCCTTAATTAAGCTAAAACAGAAAAAAAGAGAACTATAGATAAAACCACAAATCGAATCACCACTTGTGAGCTCACTCAGTCACTATATGAACCGCGACTTTCAGATAGAGCTCAGTGTCCCATTGAAAAGTTTCCAACTACCTGACTGACACTTAGAATAGTATCATTTCAACAATGTATCATGTCAACAGCCTCTTCCATCTTTCCCTCCATCTCAGGTGCAAACTTACTGAGAATCTGAATGACGTGATCTGATATCTTTATATATTTTTTCTTCTATGCCTTTGATACGGAGACATCTCATCCTATATCTTTCCTTTTCTCTCACCCTCTCCTTAAGATCACAGTTATCCTTGCGAAGTTACTAATTTTGTATCTACAAGTCTTTGACTCTTTTCTTGCACTCATTCACCTCTTCTGTGTTGAACTGAATCACCTTTGTTAAGCTTGCAATCATGGCGCTGCTTTGCTTATAGTAGACTACATTTCATTTCAATGAAATTTGACGCTGGGATCCTTCTGAAGTCAGAACAGAGACTTAAATGAGACGCGTCAAAGCGAACGTTTTCACTCTTCTATTTGTCCTCACCATAGACTGTAAAAAAACAACAACAAAAATCCTGAGAGACTCGAGTGTGTGGAGCTTGTCAGAAACTGAATGCACAACTGTATACTGTATCCATTGTAGACAATGTCAGTGACAGGTTCTATTTGTTTTTGACGGGACGCGATGCTCACATCTAGTGTAGGCAAATTTTAGGAATTAAGCGACTGAATGTCATGGGGCCAATGGGGGCGCTGGATAGCCTAGCTATTCGTCGATGTCGTATGATGTCTGGAGGCAGGTATGTAAAAATGTAATTGCCCGTGTGACGTCAACGGTCGCTATCAAAACTAGCTGTTTTTCGAGCTCGATTAAATAAATGCTTTTTATTTTAATAATGCATTTAACTTGCAGGATGTTTTAATGGTAGCCTATACAAAGATCAAGGTAAATTTCGTTTCTCATGTCATGATGACCCCTTTAATATCCAATGACACATAATGAATTGAGTTAATTTCACATATTACTCAAAGTTCATTGTACTTAAGTATTAATTGGTATTAATGTTATTAATAAGTATTAATAACTTATTAAGCTGAACTTAAACTGAATGAGTTGTAGCAGATTTCTAGTTCCCAGTATCTCAGAGGAGAATAAATGTTGAACTTAAGTGATACATTGTGTGTTTTTGCACAAGATTAATATAGATAGAGACATGTTATTGTTTCAATGTTCTGTTATGTGGTTAGTTAGGTTGAGGATGGGCTGCATGTTGAGGATTTTTTGCATATGCTGCATATAGCACATGCAAGTGTACAGTGATAGTCTCTTTGGCATATGCAAATGTGCTTTTGCTAGTTAGAAATTAATTGGAAAGTTTTGAGTTCAATGTAGGATAGGCAATTTCGGATAGGCTAGCAAACTAGCTTTGAAAGCATAACATCACCCTCCCTTCAGAGCGTCTCCAAAGCCATGCCTCCTTCAAAACACATGAACGCGCACAGCCAAAGCAGAGTCTGCAAATTACCTCATGTCTCAAAGCACATTACATTACAATAGATGTGTTCGATTTTTGAGTTATGCCAACTTATTAGGGTTACAGTGAACAGAATTAAACTATAAAAACAACGAATACATAAAGTCATTTTTGGAAACTTATAGATGAAAACAAATGTTTTGTGCTTTGTTTTTACAATACCCCTGTTGCATTATAAGCAACTGAACATCATATGTTTCTGCATGTTTATGGGCTATTGAGTTTGTTATGGTTGTTTTGCTTGGCAGCTAGAAATAAGTCAGTCTATTCTCTAATAAATAGAGGACAAACATCTCCTTCTTTGTCCCTCTCTCTATGCACACAATTACAGCTGTTCCATAAACTGATATTCTCAAAACAAGTCTGAGTTGCACTTTGTGGTAAGCACAATTTGTATTACTCAGAATAATATAAAATAAATACATGAGCGTACTCGCACTCAAACATCTATATTTGTGTGTGTAGGAGATTGAAAAGCTCCAAAGGCCAAAAAACTCACTGACTGAGAATGAAAATGTCAGTTTATATTTACACCAACGCCCTGGCTCTTTCAACGATGTTCTTTTCCATGTCAGCCTTGTAGAATTTATGCTGATGAGAGCCGCTCTGCAAAAGGCCCATCAATATCACGCTAGAACACATTCTCAAACAACACAATACTTTCGCCTAGAAATATCTCCTCTCCTCTGAAGGCCCACCTGGAAATTCACAGGTTGTATATTTCTTTTACAAGTAACAGTAAAAAGCCACAAATTATCATAAATGCAGACGCCGAAATGCATTAAGCAGTAAAAGACTCATTCCTGTAATTTCCAATTGCGTTTAACTTAACAAATTTTAATTAAATGCCACCGTTGTAATGTGTCTCATCAGTGTGATTAGATCAGACTGATAATTTATGGATGTTTGGGAGTTTCTAAGATGTGTTGCCATGTGCCTAAATCTCTCTAGATTTATAAAATCACATACTTTTGATCCTCTCTATCTGTGGTCTGTAGTTTTTCTCCCCGAATCTGACTGCTGCTCACAGGTAAAGTATAATTTCAGAGATTGCATGGACCCACAGGTGTGAGAACACGCTTTTGGCCTCTATCTCAGATGATTATGTAGCCTAGAGGCCACCAATTATGTTAGGTGGCACAGGTGAGTATGTGATTGCAGACCCAGGTCCCAGCAGAGAAGCTTCACCACAAGAGCCATTACCTGAAGACACACTGGGTTATGTTGTAAATTAAAATACCAACAAAAAAAAACAAAGAGGGTTACTTAAAGGTGCTTAACGTTTTGACTGTACTAAAGCATAAAAACACCATACTATCTCTTCATATTTAGGATGCTATGTTCACATACTTGTTTCTCTGAAAAATAAAGCTACAGCCAGTTATTTTACTTTGAAATGTGCATTCCGTGTCGGAATATCTGTTTTTGTTTTCGGTCCGTGTGATTTCGCCTGCTGCCAATTTACCTAATAGTATTTCGACACCCGGGTTGCCAAGTTGACGGAAAACACTGCGTATTGCATGGAAGCCAGCAAACAAAGATCACAGATTCTACCCGACCTGAAAAACCTCGGCATCCATCTAATCATTATTTTATACTAATTGTATCACTAGTAAGGTTGGGAACTATTAAAAAAAGAGAACAAATTATGTTGCTTTCTCTTTGGACATGCATTCTAGCACCATAACAGATGGAACACTGAACTAAAATACATACAATCACTGCTTTGCTGCTGCTTAAATCTATACACAATTGTTTTTTTTTTTACTTTGTAAGAAAAAACAAAAACATACAGCATAGCCACTGTAGTCTGATTCCTGAATGGAATAATTATTTGTATTGAATCAAAAACATTTTGTGCAACAGGTGTAGCACGATTCCCAAACAAATGACACTTTTTTAAAACTTAATTAACTTAATAAGCACGAGAAGTGTAGTCCAATTCCAAAACAAATTAATCTTATGAATCTGTTCTTTTTTTATATTGAATTAAAAATTACAGTACATCTGGTGTAGTTTTTTTTTATGTAAAAAAACATATGCCAACATGTTTCGGCCTCTTTGGCCTTAAGAATTTGACCTGAGGAAGGCCAAAGAGGCCAAAACATGTTGGCATATGTTTTTTAATGAATAGCCAAGTTTAAATAAAAGCTTTTTAAACTTATATTCCCTTTGAGTGCCTCAGAATTAATGTCATGAGTCAATTCTTTCATTTGAATCAAAAGCATACAGAATTGCCCTGTCCCAAAAGGCAAGCACTTGCAGTCTTCCTACGAGTCCGCACTTTCGTGACGTAACGTCGTTTTTACTGTCGGGAAGCACTGCATATCGAGGGCACATATCAACCACAAAGGGATCACTCACGAGCACCCTTCTGAAACCTAAAATGACAAATGGGACACGGTCTAATGGACTTAAAAAACACACGCACACAGCCATTATAAGTCCACAAGACCGAAAGTGCATATGAAGTGTGCCATTTGGGACAGGGCCCATGAACAGTGTAGTCTCGAGCGAATGACTCTAATTAGTCGGTTCTTTAACCAGAATCAAAAACAGCATGAGCATTACAGTCCGAATCCCAATTTTATTAACCTCTGATGGATCTTTTTAGTGAATAAAATTTACTGTGTTTTCTTGTACTTTCTTGTACACTGTGTAATCTTGAGACTCAAGTAAACAGTGTTGGTGGTAATGCATTACAAGTATCGTGAGTTACGTAATTGGATTACTTTTTAAGTATAGCCTAAGTTGCATTACTTTTAAATTTACATTGGTCATTTGGCATAAACGTGTGTAAACATGGTTGTTAATGTAGTTCTAGACTAAATGTGAGCATGAATTTATTAAATCTTAATTGCATAAAAACAGATTCAGTAATAAGAACAGTGAAATGTTAGAGTATTGAACTTTCTCCTACTGCTGCAATTCAGAATGGCAACACAGCTTATTCATTTCACTTTTGGAGTGAAAGGGTCTTACATTTGTTATTAAAAAAAAACAAACAAACAAGCCCAGCCAAGATGATAAAAAGTAACACAAAAGTAACAACACATTGCTTTCTATAAAAAGTAACTAGTAACACAATTTGTTACTTTTGTAAGGAGTAATACAATATTGTAACGCTTTACTTTTAAAGTTACTTTCTAAGTGACTGGTGGTTCAAAATTACGTTATGAGTTTTACTGTGGTTAAAATTAATTACACTTGTTTTCTTTTTGATTATTATTAGTATGTAATATAAGACCAAATATTGTACTGTGTTTATGCAGAGGACTCAAAAGTCATTAAAATATATATGTAAACGTGCTTTGCAAGAATTTATATAAATTTACCAAATTTATCTTATGATTTGTATTTCAACAAAACTTTACAATTGAAACTAGACTTCCATCATAAACTTCATTTTTCTTCATTCTACATTTCTTATTTTCTTTTAGACACCAAGTTATGTACGCCTGAAAGAGACTGTCTCCAACCTGACCTCCAACCTGACCTCCAACCTGACCTCCAACCTGACCTCCAACCTGACCTCCAACCTGACCTCCAACCTGACCTCCAACCTGACCTCCAACCTGACCTCCAACCTCAGATGTGCTAAAGCAGTGGTTCTCAAACCTGTCCTGGCGTACCCCCAACACTGCACGTTTTCTTTGTCTCCCTAATCAAACACACCTGATTCAACTCATCAGCTCATTAATCCATGTGATTATGAGCTAATGAGTTGAATCAGGTGTGTTTGATTAGGGAGACAAAGAAAATGTGCAGTGTTGGGGGTACGCCAGGACAGGTTTGAGAACCACTGTGCTAAAGCTTCTAGAAGCCAGGACCAAAACTCATACAAAGTGTGATTGGCCATAAATAAGACATTCTGGTGCTCTGATTTGACATCACATTGAGGCATTGTAGCACCAAAACTCTGAATGGATTTTATACTATAGCCTAAACACAAATGTTTTTGGGTGCTGATTTGTGGCTGTAGCCTGCTGTATAGTCTGTTGGATCGGAGAGATGAAAGCAATCACCTCTCCTCCCTCCCGTATAATCCATCAAGATTATTCCACTTCTGCAGATATAATGATTAATAAACATCCACAGCATGCTGACAGAGCCCTTCCAGAGGCTCCTTAATCGGTTTCCTGTCGCACTGACGACAGCTCGGGCTGTCACACGGGAAATTGGAAAAGCTTGTGTTTGGATGCATGCAGGAACACCACGCTAAGATTTTAGACAGCATTTATCAGCCCGACAGCTCTGCAAACTCTTGTCCTCTCCTTTTCTTTCTACTGCTTTTTCCCATCAGCTGCCTTTCTCTGACAGCCTGGTTCACACTGTCACTTCCACTGAAGCAAGAGTCTGCATGTTCTGTATGAGTTTTCTCCACTACTTCCCCTCTATGACTATCCTGTCATTCATGCCTCTCCTTGCTGTCATCTTGTGCCGTCCCTCTCTCCTGCTGAATTGAATGAGTGGTTCTTCACCCTCTGTACTTGCCCCCTCGCTTTTCTCTCTCTCTCTCTCTCTCTGAGTGCATCTCAGTCAGCTCCCTTCACTGCCAAGTGCCTACGGAGTGAGCCTGCCAGAGGACAATCAAAAGTGGAAATGGAGAAAAAGCCTTTTTTTTTTTTAATTACACATAGCCCATGAATTTTTTTTCTCTCTCCAGATTTAAATTATTTATATATATATATTTCCTTCCTTATGTGCATTATAGGTAAACAATCCTGCAAAAGCATAAACTAATTAGAGCAGTTTTATTTTAGTAGTGTAGTTTTGTCAATAGTTAAAGTTTGATATTATTTTTATTTTTTTCTGTTTTCACTTTAATTTTAGATAAAAGTTTTAGTAATTTTGTTTTGTTGTTAAAAAATGGCTATACATTCATTTTTATTTATTAGTTTTAGTTTTTTTATTAGTTTTATTTATTTTAGTAATTCAAGTTAAACTAGTCTACACAAAAATGAGAAATTAAAAAAAACGTATTTTATTTCAGTTAACGTTTATTTTATTTCAAGTAGCGAAAATGTTATGGTTTAAATTTTAGTAAACAATAATAATCCTGAATAAGAGTAGAAGAAGATAAGATATACCCTACCCCATTTTATTTCTATTTATTTGTTAATTTATGTTCAGCAATTTGGCCTATTTGTTTTATGGCTTGCATTTTATTTGCGTAATGTCTGAATTCATTTTAATGTGCAACCTAATAACCATGCCAGTTAAAACCAAGTCACCAATGTACCATGCAATTTTTAAAAGAAGCCGCTTGCGCTTGCTAGTGTCCAAATTTGTGTTGTTCACATAACCTTCTGCTTTACATCATTGCTAACTAGGAGTGCAATGTGATGCGGCCTCTTACCCTTTTCATTTCCCATCATATCCACTCTCTGAATTCCTGTTTATGAGCAGTTTGGCACTGATTCACTGACCTGATTCCTACACACCAATCTCCGACTGGTTCCCCCAGATGAACCTGAGCAGGACAGAGTCTGACTACAGCTGATAATGGAGCTGCTAATTAGAGGATCTAGGCTCTGAGCAATGTATGCAGGCGTCAATCCTCCACACGGCCGTTTCACACCGCAAGCGTGAGCGACGCTTGAGCAGCGCGTCAGCGTAACTGGGGTGTAACCACACTGGGGTTTGGGTTAATTGTGCTAGCCTATGTATCTGTCTGTGTTACCTACATAAACCAAAATAAAGTTTATATATATTTTCTGGCTAGTTTACTTTAGTTATATATATACACCACCCAAACTGAATAATTTAAAAAAGATTAAATAGCCTTAATCTTCTATAAATATTTTTTTGAGTCTTCATTTTCTTTTTTTGCCTACTCCAGTTATTGTTAAAACTCACTAGACATGCTTATTCGGTGCATTTTGGGCACTTTTTGTGTGAAATCTTTTTTTCTTTCTTTTTTTTTTTTTGTCCATCAAAAGTGTGCTGTCACTTTAATTGAGCATGAGCAGCGCAGCAAAAATAGACCCGGCTTCGAAACCATAGACATAATAAATACATAGACACACTATTGGCTGCTGGAGCGTACGTCAACGGCGCCGCCATATCAAGGAGGGCAACTTGCCCATACCTCTCATTATGGGAATTGAGAAAATGCCTGTTTCGTGCGCTGCTTGGGGCTGTACAAGTCGCCACACAATTGAAAACAGGTCTCGGGGAATTACCTTTCACAAACAAGACTGAACATTTTTTTCTGGTTGTATTTGGTAATTATATAATTAGTAATAGTAACGTACACCAAGTGCAAACCACTGAAATCGGCTGATAAATGCAAACGTTATTATTGTTTTTATCCAGGAAAACCGCAGCTCACCCGTTTAGTTGCATTTGTTCACAGCGCAGTATTGCCCTCCGCAAAATGGCGGACACGTTGACGTATCGCAGCAACGCTCCAAAGCGGCCAATAGGGCGTCTATGTATTTATTATGTCTATGTTCGAAACTCCCGCTTCACTGGTGCTCACGCGACGCTCCTGCTTGACGCGCACGCGCTACTCCTGCTCCCGGTGTGAATGCACTCATTGATTAACATGCATGCCGAAAAAAATACACTGATGCTTGCGGTGTGAAACTGGGTGTAATGTCTCAGAAGGCACAGCCTCAGATCATAGCCCTGCAGCTCTTTTGCCAATGTTACATTTTTTACTTTTGATGGGGTAATTTCATGCGTGGGCTTAAACATCCAAAATTAGGCCAATAGCCTATAGATAAAATAGCCATAGCCTAAAAAAGGATTAGGCTACTTTATATATACAGGTCCTTCTCAAAAAATTAGCATATTGTGATAAAGTTCATTATTTTCCATAATGTAATGATAAACATTAAACTGTCATATACTTTAGATTCATTGCACACCAACTGAAATATTTCAGGTTTTTTATTGTTTTAATACTGATGATTTTGGCATACAGCTCATGAAAACCCAAAATTCCTATCTCAAAAAATTTGCATATTTCATCCGACCAATAAAATAAGTGTTTTTAATACAAAAAAAGTCAACCTTCAAATAATCGTTCAGTTATGCACTCAATACTTGGTCGGGAATCCTTTTGCAGAAATTACTGCTTCAATGCGGCGTGGCATGGAGGCAATCAGCCTGTGGCACTGCTGAGGTGTTATGGAGGCCCAGGATGCTTCGATAGCGGCCTTAAGCTCATCCAGAGTGTTGGGTCTTGCGTCTCTCAACTTTCTCTTCACAATATCCCACAGATTCTCTATGGGGTTCAGGTCAGGAGAGTTGGCAGGCCAATTGAGCACAGTAAAACCATGGTCAGTAAACCATTTACCAGTGGTTTTGGCACTGTGAGCAGGTGCCAGGTCGTGCTGAAAAATAAAATCTCCATAAAGCTTTTCAGCAGGTGGAAGCATGAAGTGCTCCAAAATCTCCTGATAGCTAGCTGCATTGACCCTGCCCTTGATAAAACGCAGTGGACCAACACTAGCAGCTGACATGGCACCCCAGACCATCACTGACTGTGGGTACTTGACAATGGACTTCAGGCATTTTGTCATTTCCTTCTCCCCAGTCTTCCTCCAGACTCTGGCACCTTGATTTCCGAATGACATGCAAAATTTGCTTTCATCTGAAAAAAGTACTTTGGACCACTGAGCAACAGTCCAGTGCTGCTTCTCTGTAGCCCAGGTCAGGCGCTTCTACCGCTGTTTCTGGTTCAAAAGATGCTTGACCTGGGGAATGTGGCACCTGTAGCCCATTTCCTGCACACGCCTGTGCACGGTGGCTCTGGATGTTTCTACTCCAGACTCAGTCCACTGCTTCCACAGGTCCCCCAAGGTCTGGAATCGGTCCTTCTCCACAATCTTCCTCAGGGTCCGGTCACCTCTTCTCGTTTTGCAGCGTTTTTTGCTACACTTTTTCCTTCCCACCGAATTCCAACTGAGGTGCCTTGATACAGCACTCTGGGAACAGCCTATTTGTTCAGAAATTTCTTTCTGTGTCTTACCCTCTTGCTTGAGGGTGTCAATGATGGCCTTCTGGACAGCAGTCAGGTCGGCAGTCTTACCCATGATTGCGGTTTTGAGTAATGAAACAGGCTGGGAGTTTTTAAAAGCCTCAGGAATCTTTTGCAGGTGTTTAGAGTTAATTAGTTGATTCAGATGATTAGAATAACAAAAGACCTGAAATATTTCTGTTGGTGTGCAATGAATCTAAAATATATGACAGTTTAATGTTTATCATTACATTATGGAAAATAATGAACTTTATCACAATATGCAAATTTTTTTAGAAGGACCTGTATATATATATATATATATATATATATATATATATATATATATATATATATATATATATATATATATATATATATATATATATACACTACCGTTCAAAAGTTTGGGGTCGGTAAGATTTTTATGTTTTTAAAAGAAGTCTCTTCTGCTCACCAAGGCTGCATTTATTTGATTAAAAATACAAAACAAACCCAGTAATATTGTTAAATATTATTTCAATGTAAAACAGCTGTTTTCTATGTGAATATATTTTAAAATGTAATTTATTGCTGTGATCAAACCTGAATTTTCAGCATCATTACTCCAGTCTTCAGTGTCACATGATCCTTCAGGAATCACTCTAATATGATGATTTGATGCTCAAGAAACATTTATGATTATTATCACAGTTGACAACAGTTGTGCTGCTTCATATTTTTGTGCAAACAGTGGTTAATTTTTTTCAGGATTCTTTGAAAGTTCAAGAGAAAAGCATTTCATTAAAAAATAAATATTTTGCATTATTATAAATGTCTTTACTGTCACTTTATATCAATTTCATGCGTCCTTTCTGAAGAAAAGTATTAATTTCTTTAAAAAAACAACAACAAAAAAAACAAATTGACCCCAAACTTTTTGAACGGTAATGTATATATATATATATATATATATATATATATATATATATATATATATATATATATATATATATATATATATATATATAATAAACTTTCATGTTCCAAAACCATATGACTTTATTTCCTGATAGGTTTCGACATGTCTAAAACCAGTTAAAGTTATATAAAATCGGTTGTTTTATGGGCTACTAAACTGGTTCTCATACTCACTAAGTGTTAATAAAGGTTCATTTAACTCTGAAAATAATGAAGCTATGTGAAATGTTTTGAATCAGATACTGCTACAATAAATTATATAATATATTTCGGAAAATACCCTATAAAAACGGACACTGCCATTCTCTTAAAAAAAATCACAATTGTGTTTCTCGTAATTATCAAAGATCAACGATCTCTTCTGTAATTCTGGTCAGGCACACCTTTGAACAGCCCGCTTACGCTTAAGGACCCCTCAGCATCCGAACATGGCGGCGTTCACAAGGCTGTGCAGTGTCCTCCGGTTGTCATTTGAAGGTGCGTTTTGATTAGAACTCTTGTTGAATTAACTTTTTTTTTATAACTGTTGAGTGTATATCTTTATGTTTGGTTAGAGATTATGTAAAGAGTGTGTAGATTATAAGAGGTTTGAAGAAAAACTAGTGTGGACATGCTAGCGGTCCTTGTGAGCAGAAGAAATATGATGATTTGCTTTATTAAAATATTGTAGTAAATACATAACTCTAAAATGACATATCATCATATAGGTAACACAAAATATCTGCCCTAAATTAATACCACCTTAGACATCCCTGCTAGAGCTTTCAGTCAGTTGTCATATTGGCCACTGATATTTGAAGCATTTTTAATAGTTTAATGTGTCATGTTCTCGTTCAATTGTTATATTGTGTACAATGTCTTGTTTATATTATTTTAAATATGAAGTATGAAATGACATTATGTGGAGAACTTCATGTAAGCAGTTGCTTAGTATTTGAAGTTTTCATGTGATATAATATGTACTATGACTAGTGTGTTTTATATAGCCGTTTCAGAAACTTTGATATCATATCTTTGGGCTTTCCTTGTTTTTATCAGAAGTCTAAAGAGTACCTGAAAGCAATACTTCAGTAAAATTACAGATACCTTAACCTTACAGCGAAAATGACTCCATTACAAGTTACTTAAAAGTCATTATTTCCGAATTGACTTGAGTAAATCAGTGTGCCCAAGTTCACAGACAAGGCTTGAGCCTAGTCCCAGACTAAAATACATGTTTGAGCTGTCTTTATTGAAAGCAACCTTGCACTGTATTTTAAAATGTGTCAGTGCCACAGTTTTGTCTCAGTATGCACATCAGTAATGTTTTATTAACCATATTTTTAAAAGCTACTTAAATGTCCTAATTTAGCTAAAGCTTAATCCTGACTTAAAGGCACACTACGCAAGATATTTTAATCAAAATATCCAAAACAACTAGAACAATGTTATATATTTTGTTGATTTGTGTACTTGCATTATACTAAAGGTTTATATGAATGTTTAGGCCTAAATCCAGAGAAATAAGCAGTTTTAACCAGGACACGGACCGTGTCCGTGTGTCGCCTATCAATGACATCATAGACAGAGCAGCTAAAACAGAGCAGCATTATAACAACTTTCAAGTTTGGGTAAGGGCAAAACACACACAGTGTCTCACAAAAGTGAGTACACCCCTTACATTCTCAAGGGACAATACCATAGAAATGAAACTTGGATATATTTTAGAGTAGTCAATGTGCTGCTTGTATAGCAGTATATATTTACTGTCCTCTGCAAATAACTCAACATACAGCCATTAAAATAGCTGGCAACAAAAGTGAGTACACCCTAAGTGAACATGTCAAAACTGTTCAAATTGTCAATATTTTGTGTGAGCACTATTATTATCTAGAACTTTATTATTATGTAGCACCTTAATCCTCCTAAGCATGGAATTCACCAGAGCTGCACAGGTTGTTGCTGGGATCCTCTTCCACTCCTCCATAATGACATCACGGAGCTGTTAGACACATGGTGCTTCTCCACCTTCCGCTATGGTCCTGTCAAGCAGACAAAAACATGAACATGATGAATAGGACATGTGGCTTTGCATGGTTTAACGACATACAGCTATTATCACTTAGAGGTGTACTCACTTTTGTTGCTATTTTGATTATAATGGCTGCATGTTGTTATTTTCAGAGCACAGTAAATATATACTGCTATACAAGCAGCACATTGACTACTCTAAAATATATCCAAGTTTCTTTTCCATAGTATTGTCCCTTGAGAAGATACTAAAATGTTTGCTGAGATGTGAGGGGTGTACACACATTTGAGATACTGTAGTACCTTCAATGCCCTGTAGATGGCACTTCTTTTGTGGCAAAATAAAACTGCTGCATTAGGTGCCATGCAAAATGTAAAGAGTAATTGCATTAAACTGGGTACACTGTACGATTTATAAGTCCATAAGGAGTGTTTCTTGTCAGACTGTACGAATATGACAACCATGTCAAACTGTAGGATCTCAGTTGTCATTAAAGGGATAGTTCACCCAAAAATGAAAATTCTGTCAGTAATTACTCACCCTCATGTTGTTCCAACCCCGTAAGACTTTCGTTCATCTTCGGACCACAAATTAAGATATTGCATTAAACTGATCTGATGCTGTGATGGTTAACAGTTTAAGTGTTTGGAATAGATAGTGAACTCTTATTTGTGCTTTTTTTTAAAAAAAAATGTCACTACAATGAAATCTAAATTGACGATTCTATTTTATTGAAGATGGCAGTATTTTTATAAATTATTTATCTGTGCACATTATTATTATTTTTAGGTCATGATCTGCCTTTCTCATTTTTAATCAAAATAACTTCCCTTTTGCAGAGACATCTCTTCTCTGTTGGTGTGTTTACTGCTGCAACGGCAGGGCAACCTGCCATTCACGTCACAATTGCAAACCACAATCGTTTCCCGATGGACTAAATCAAGACTCCTGCCCTACATTTTTACTCTTGTTTAAGAAGCCGCTTCACTCTGATATGCGTCACAATAGGGAAGAAAAGACTATTGCAACTTCTGTTTTAAGCCGATTTTAAGAAATGTCCTGTCCTTTGTTTCCCTTGTCAACAGGTGTCGGAGCACTGAGAGCTCTAGGGGGCGCTGCTCACCTCTCCCACTTGGCAAGACCCAGTCCCACCCAGTATGCACCAGTCACTGTCGCCCTGCAGCAGAACAGACATTCAAGCTTCTTCAACAAATGTAAGCATGCTATTATATGCTTTGTTTAGATGATTTTAGACGATCCCTGCATGTACTGTACCATAAGTTGCTTTGAGCATCTGCTAAATGACGATTGACAAGTTTCCAATCCTCATAGCGCAAAACATCTCAGCACAGCTTTACAAATAATGTCCCCTAAATATTTTGAAATGGTCTGTAAAATGATACATTTTTAATGGAATTAATTACATCATATGCTGTTTAATTGCATGAAATGAAGGGCCTCTCATTAAATGAAATGAAAATAAATTATTCATTTAATTTTTATTGAATTATCATTTATGTTTCCAATCTACTGGTCACAAATGAAGAACTCAGAAATTACTTGTATCCATCGGGCAGGCAATAATATATAGTTATTATAAATAAGTAAATAAATAAATGAAAGTAATGGAGCAGCGGCCAAATCAGACAGCAGGACACTGCTTTTTTTCCTGACTGACTGTGAGGCTGCAGGCTGTGGTCACGTTAATGCCGTTTACTTTCTGATCCAGTCTGGTTCGAAAATAAATGGCGTTGGGTCGGGAAACTTATTTTTCCGATGGTAGTAAAATTATTTATAGGTCATGGGGCATGATTTGCTGCTACACGAATCTTGCTAGTATGGAGAATATTGTTGAAGTGATGCACAGACAGTGTTTTACAAAGTCAACAAACCATCTTTGCTGGACCATGAAATCTGAATATAAATTTGACTCCTAATTTGAGTGAATTAAACAAAAACATCTGCTTAACAGCCCCTTTATTCTAATATATGCAACATCGTTTGTTCTTGCATCTCTTTTGCTTGTCTGCTTTCATAAGGACCTTCTCCTTGAGACATGAAGAGTTTTTCATTAAAATAATGCAAGCTTAAGAAAATGATACAGTTATAAAGAAAAATCTGTGCATCCAAAAACCTTTTTCGTGTTTAAAATTTTTAGAACTGCATAGGGATGAGCATAAATCAGCATTTCTTTTACAGATGGTATGGTTGAGTCTACCAGCATAAGTGTGTTTTTAAATGCTTCGGTTTTATGTGCGTCAGTGTGTATTGGGGATGTTTGGTTGTCAGATAGAATTATGAAATTTTTTGAACTGCTTTTGTTGGAATTGGATGCTTCATTAGGCCTGGCAGGCCTCTCGGTCTCATCTAATTAAGTCCTAATTAAATCAAAACTACATCAAACAACTCCCAATGCCCCAGATCACCCAACCCCTTTATACACACACACACACACACACACACACACACACACACACACACACACACACACACACACACACATAATATGGATAAAAGTTCATACTTGCATGGTAAAACCAACAGCTGAAATTTACATTTTAGTGTGCAGTTGTTAAATACACAGGTTAAAACGATACCATGGGTTTATTATTTATTCTTCACCTTATTTGAGCATGTTCGAGTGTTAATATACTGTTAGTGATGTGGCTGTAGGTGTGAGTGATTTTTATTCACATCCATTTATTCCCTTAGTGACAGCGGATGAGCTTTGGCGGGGTGTCTTAGCCGAGTCTGGTGCTGGTGCCAGAAAGGGTAGAGGAAAGAGAACCAAACGTAAAATGAAGAAAGATCTCAACAGAGGCCAGAACCTTGGAGAAGGTACATTCTTTTGCTCAATTTACTACTTCCTTGCTAAATAAACATTTTAAAATCTTACTGACTCTTAGCCAGTTTAAACAGTAGTGTACATTGCCATTTCTAAATTTCTAAATGATCTCTGTTATGATTGTCTAATCTTCACCATTGTAGTTCACACTATCGTTCATAGAAACACTGTATAAGCATTGATATATAAGTGTGACTAGTAAATGGTGACATACCTTTTTATGACCTGTTTTTGCAGATCGTTTGCAGATCTGAGTGAGCTTGTGTTGTGAACTTTTAAGGCAATGTGAAAAATCAATTTATTAATTTTGGATAAATGAGAATCACAATGTTTTTGTTTAAAATACAGATCACTATTCTGAATATACAACTAAACAAATTTACTAGAGGTTCTGACAATGTTAATTGCTGCTGTCTTTTTAAAAATATTTAATTTGAATTCATTAAAAAAGCAGCTTGAATGAATGATTCAATGATTCGCTCTTAAAGACTAACACTACCGGGTAATGAAGCATTTTGGAACAGTAACTTGTTGCTACGTACTGTAACAATGTAATTTATACGATGTTTATTTGAAGTGTCAAGTTACTTACAAAAGGTGATTTACTCTATCGCTATCGTAGACATCAGTGCTTATGTCTGGACTATAAACTTTTATCCAAGTACTTGATCATTTGAATGGTTTTAACACATAAATAATGATTTTTGCATTTTTGAAAATACATAGTTTTTTAGGAATAAAAGCATGTGGGTGTTTGAATCAAGATTGTGATCTTTTAATCGTGCTGCTCTGTTCTGCATAGTACATCAAACGTTAAGGAAAATGCTGTTTAATAATAAACTCTAAAAAATAACTACTTTAATTACCCCCACCAGATTTGGTTTTCTCTGGACAGATTTAAGGCCAACACTAGATTAAAATGGCTATAAACGGCAATAACCATTAGCTGTCCATTTCTTGAGGTGTTTGCGCCCACCATTCCAGTTAATGAATATCAATAACGGCTTCAAGTTTAGAGGTTTATATCTGCCGTTGGAATCTAACAATCTCCTAAGCTGACATCACTCACTGAGTGCCACAGTTATCGAGTGGCATTATTTACTTTCACTTAAAAAGACTTCAGGGGAATCTATCGATTTATTTTTCTCCCTCACATGCTCTCATGGAGGCTTTTCTTGAAAGAAGGTAGAAGCCTATAGTAATGTTAAGTCCATGCACTTAAATGGTTTCTTGTTTCCTCTTCAGGTCGTGCTGGCTACCTGTGGCCCGGTCTGAATACTCCGGTGTATAAGGATGGGTCCGTCCAGAAACCCTCGCAACGGGGAGAGGCAGAGCAGAAGGAGATGGCAGCAGCCCTGCAACGCCAGAGGGATGAATGGGAAAAACGCAGGAAGACCAAGATAAAGAAAGAGAGAGGCTGGACTGGCTTCTCCTGGGGTGGGATAAGCCTGGGCCCGCTGGATCCGGGCCCCAACGGAGGTGTGTGTGCGCACCTTTTTGATTTGTCCCATTCTACTGAACATTCTTGGTCAAGGAGATGTATAGCTGTATACTTGATTTATAATGAATGTATCTGAAATAGACAAACACTTTTATTAAAAAGGGTGTGTACACAATCTTTGACCATATAGTAAGATGTATGACGCAACACCTGCATCTACACGCTTCGGTTGCTTTAACACTCAGGCACGGCGAAACGAGATCCAGAAAGTGCAATCTCCTTGTAATTTACACAGCTGTTCATCTCTGTTCTGCTGCTCACCATCTTGCCGAGCAAATGTATTTCCTGCCGTCTGATTGGCCGATTGGTTGTAGGTGCAATATCTAGTAGTTGTGGTGATGGATTGCCCAGTGACGGTGAGGCCTGGATTCTAAATCATGTCTAGATCTGTTCCAACAACTCCTCACCCCTGAGACACAACAGCAACACCCCCTCCTTTAAATCGAGGAAATATGCTTGTCTCTCACAGGGAAAATGAAACACCTGTAATTAGTTACTGCAGCAACTGCAGAGCCCTGGGGTTAGAGGTCATAACAGAACACTCACCTAATCTCATTTAACACGTTGGCTGTCCCTAATCAAAAACAAATGGGTTGTGTCCTTTTCACAATCTCAAACTGTGTTAATGACCCTAGGTGTTTATCAACATTTATAAAAATGTGTGACTGTGCTTTGTCCTTTTTTTTTTTTCTTTTAGAAACTTACGAAGATTTTGATTCGCGCGTCATAGAGGTGAGTACGAACAGAACCATATATTTTGTAAACATGAAACTGTTTACAAAATGTACTCAAATGTACTCATTTATCCCCCCCCCCCCTTTAATTTGTTTTAAATTTTTGTAGTTTATAAAGGCCGTTCTACAGATGAATGTTGCAAATTAGCTTTTGTACAAACACTATGATACCGGCATCGAATGGCAATGGCAATTTTGCAGTTGTATCTATGTGTGTCGTATCTGTCCCTGTTAAAATGAATTCATGAGTGAAAGGGAAAATACTTGATCAGGATTTGATTGGATTGTGAATTGTTATTATTAGTTAATATTATTTTCCTCTACCTACGACAAGTGATTGAGTTTTTGTGCTGGTTTTGCCTTTGGGGGGAAAAAAAAGATTTTTCAAATTCTGTTCTTTTAAACTTTTTATTCATCAAAGAATACTGAAGAAATGTAGTCATCTGTTTATAATTAAGCAGCACAATTGATAAAAGTAAGACATTTTTCTTAAGCACCAAATCAGCATATTAAAATAATTTCTGAAGGATTATGTGACACTGAAGACTGGAGTAATGATGGTGAAAATTCAGCTTTGCCATCACAGGAATAAATTACATTTTAAAACAAATTTAACACTTAAATATTCCCTTGGCTTCTTTTCTCTGAGGTCGTCACAGTGCATCTTTGGATTGCTTAATCCACAAAGGATACACACTGTGTTGCTTTAGAATTGCCAAAACGAAGTAAAATGCTTCAGGAGGCAGCATCATTTTGCCTACTATTTGGAAACAGCCTTTTTGTCGAGAAAAGGCCTTAAAATGCTTCCTAGAAAGGTAGCTAAATAGGTTTGGAACAGAGCTAGTGTGTTAGTGATGATGTCAAAGAGATGTTCTTTGGAGATATTTGCAACATTTCATCTTTTTTGAATTCAAGTGAATCGTGTTTATTGTTTGGTGTGTGCATCTCCCTCGTGTATGTGATTGCATGTGTGTATTTCAGAGCTTCTGAACCACTCTCTTGAACTCCTAAATGGGAGGCAGTCGGGGCACAAAATCTGCTCAGCACAAAATTATCATGTAGTGTGTAGTATCAGGAGAATTATCTAATTATACACAACAATGAATGTTTGATAAACAAATCTCTGTATAGAGCCCCTGGCTGGCACCACAAGACTCATTTGGCAGAGAAATGTTGCTGAGTTTAGAAAGGAAATCATTACAACAATTCACCTCGGGTCCTCGTCTCTCTTTCACTCTTTTTGCTCTACTGCATTCTCTGTCTTTCTTTTGTCCTCTGATTCTTTCATTTACATAAAGCTTTGTTGGCAAAGAAGTGGACAGCTTTACAGCCACAGCTTTTTCTTCCCTATCTGAACACTGCAAGGAATCAAAATGAATGATTTAGGGGAATTGTCCACTTTTTCTCTCTTTCTCTCATTAGCTGTGTTTCAAAACCTTGTGAACTGCCTCGGTGCTGTGGTAGCTGTGGAAAATATAATGCTTTTTTTTTCAGAATTCTTTGATGAATAGAAAGTTCAAAAGAATATCATTTATTTGAAATGCAAATCTATTTATAAATGTCTTTACTGTCTTTTTTGTCTTTTTCAATTTGATGTGTTTAATGCTTGCTAAATGAAAGTATTAATTTCTTTCAAAAAAAGAAAATCTAACCTCAAACTTTTTTATTTTTTGTGCAAGGTGGAAACATACTTCCATGGTGTCAAATTAATTAATTCGATAATTACTGAATCAAATCCACCTTGGATTTATTTTTCCACTGAGCTTGTCAACGTGCATTATAGGATTACTTACTATATAAAGGTTTCTTACGATGCTGCCAAAAGGATGTGTTTTAAGAGGTTGCGTAATTAAGTTACCTACTTTTTGAAACAGAATTCACATCAGGAACGTTCCTGTGATGCCTTAAAATACTGCCTACAAAGGCCGCTCTCATTTTGATTGACGTTTTAGGGCCGCTGGCAAAAGCAACTAGAATGAACCACCACAGACTGTGAGTCAGACCCCCTCAGTCTTTTGCAGTGTCCAGCACATTAGCTCTGAGTCTGGAGAACAACATATCGCATGTGACCGGGCACATGGTGGCGTGTTGTCCTCACATTACCCCCAGAGCTTATGAGAGGACCCAGTACACACACAGAAATGAAGAGTTTTTGCTGTTCTCCAGGACCTCCGTCTCTGTGGATGCAGATCATTTGAAGTGGTTTTAAAAAGCTTGGTGACTTTATCAGACATGCATTTAAAGTGCTGCGCTTTTCCTTTCCTCCATCTCGCAGTCTCCTGGGTGTCCTAGACAAGGTACAAGTATAGTCTGAAAGAGCCTAAGTACTTATGAAGCCATATTAATTAAGCCAAATATTTCCTGTAAACCCAAGAACCTCTCCCAAGGACACACGATGTCTGCCAAGAGAGAGGGAAGAGAGCCATAGTGCTCTAGAGCGAATGATACATGAGCAAGACAGAGAGAGCGAGACAGACAGAGGAGCGCAAGAGAAATGGCTGATAGTTAAAGGAGAGTGATAAAAGATAGAATGGCTATGAAGATAAATTAAAGCAAGAGGAAGAATTTTACAGTTTTAGGCACCCATGTGCAGTTCATCAACTCATTCCCCTTTGCCGTTACACACCATTTTACAGTCACACTTAACATTGTCAAGTTAATTACATTGTTATTGTCATACTCCTCTTTAGATACATTTTACACCTTAAAATTGACTGTCTAATGTATTAAAAAACCTAACAAACAACCAATTTTAGATTTTTAGGAATCTGCAAAAATTTGCAATGTTTTAACTTTCGTTACAATTATTTATGAAAACAATGCATTACAATGTATGTTATAAAGTACCGTCATAATTCATTATTATTCAACAAAATAATAAATGTTACTATAAGAAATATTACTCACTGAAAAAAAATTATTTTTAAGAAAAGTAATATAACAGTAAAATTTTTACAACTGTAAGATACAAATACTGTTTTCATTTCTTTATTTTCAAATGTTGAATCATAGAGCTCTTGCTTTGGCGGAAAACTTGGTTTGAGCATGTTGTATTCCCCTAATGTGGTTGTAAGCGATCCAAACTCAGAACATGCAGAGATGGGGTTTGTGTGGGGCAGCATTTACTGTGAACTGAGACACTCTACTACAGTGAGAACACCTGATGTACTGTAAAAGAACACAATCACACTGTAATTTGAAACATGCATTAAAATATGTCTTTTATTCATTTTTGGTAGGTATATGGAATTTATTGTGTAGTTCTACTTTACACTGTAGTCAAGTTTGCATTGTGAATATTATACACTTTTCTTAACTTGTTTGGCCATGGGCCCCACATTTTCCCATAGTCATAAAGCCATGTTTTCTTTTTGGATTTTAAACCAAGAAAATGTATTTATAAAAAAAATGGTTAAAGCACAAATACTGTCCCACTTAACATACTCATACATTGTAAGAATATCACTAACACTGATGAATAAAACAGTATTTTAAGGTACGGCTATTAAATGGCAGTTCCAAACTAGTTTTTGTTAATACAATAAAGTTAAGTTGGTATGAATTACCACACAGTCATCAAAAATATAGAATTGGTGGTATTTGGGGTTAAAGGGATAGTTCACCCAAAAATGAAAATTGTTATCATTTACTCACCCTCATGTTGTTCCAAACCTGTATGTGTTTCTTTCTTCAATGGGTAGCCATTGACTTCCATAGCATTTTTTGCCTACTATGGAAGTCAATGGCTACCATCAACTGTTTGATTACCAACGTTCTTTAAAATATCATCTTTTGTGTTCAACACAAGAAAGAAACTCATACAGGTTTGGAACAACTTGAGGGAAGGTTACAGAAACTACAGTTGTCATTGTAAATACGCAATACTAACAAGGACTGTTAATAAAACATATGGACGCTGATCCTGATGAATAGAATAAATATCATATACCTGCATGCAAACCTGGTACTTTTTGATAATTTCATAACTCACGAAAGGACAACGTAACTATGATGTTGCATTCTCGTAATTTAACCAGTTCATTCATTGTGAACTGACCCTAAACAAGTTAAGAAAATATTGTTAGAATAATGATACTGTCCATAATAACCTAACCTGACAGATACTGAATCAGGTCAATGCAAGATGTAGGCTAGTGAGCGTCACATTTTAGGAATGCCGTGTCAGACTCTAGCGCATCGGTCAAAAACGTCCTTATAGCGGCTTACATAGATAAATACACTGTAAAAGTAGCACAGTGGAATGGAAAAGTGTTTTCTGTCTGACAGAAGAGCAAAGTCTTTTCAGAAGAGGCAACCACTTTCATGCACTTCTTTCAAAATAAGTCTTGTATTTAAAAAAAAAAAACATTTAGAATTAAGTTTTGTTGTTGTTTCTTTGACTACACTCCATGACCCACTCAAAACAGTCTCGCGACCCACTATTGGGTTGACCCACCGGTTGAGAAACACTTCTTTACGCTGTAGCCACTGTAGTCAAGATTACTTTAGACATTCTTTTCACTCTATGCTCAGTCTAATACATGCATCATTTCATTACACATACAGACAATTTCTCAAAGTGGTTTACATTGTGCTATGCTCTTTAGCATTTATTAGAAGATTCAAAATTAGCACGGTGACAACAATATAGGAAACAATTGGAAACAATTTCTAATTACTAATGGGATTTGGGAAGAGCTAGCTAGATTATATAATCTTGGTTCGCTAATATGACTGACATATCTTTGTTGTGAGGATGTAGTATATGTAATTTACAATGGCTGATTAGCAAAGATAGACACACTAAAATGCTTTTTTTTTTTTATCCCTGAGCAGCATACAGAGGGGGAGTTGTTGCATTTCATTAAAATTATAATTGTGGGTTAGGACAACGGTTGCAGTGATTGCATGATGACATGACCTAGACCAAGTACAGCTAATGAGCAGATGTGCACAGTTGTCTATACAAGCCTCTGTCCTTGTTTGGAACTGTTTGTGTTTTCCTTCAGATGAACAAATGCTTTGCTTTTACTGAAGGTGGTGTGTATGTTTGTCTACGCAGTCTGAACAGATGGCATGTATTTCAACATCACACTGACCAAATGCAGGTGGGAGTCTCCCCCACCCATCTCTCCCTCTCTTTTTAAGTAAACATTGTTCTTTTTTTGTCCCCTGTCATCATTTTTGTTTAGTGCTTAAATTTGAATAGCACAGTGTGCCATTACTGAGACCTCAGTGATCTAGAAACCGATCCAACGACTACAGTGGATTTTAGAGAGAGTTTCACCAATTATAATATCTAGCGATTTAAGTAAGTGTGAGATAATGTAGTAGTCACATGTATTTCGTTGGATGCACATATGCAGTTTACCATTTATCGATAGACCTTTTACTGGCTTGTATTGAGGTAAAAATAATGATTAAGTAGTAAAATTTAGTTTTTTGTACATCTTAACAATGTACATGGATCATTTGGGGTCAGTATGATCTTACTGACCCTAAGCTTTTGAACAGTGTTGTATTTGTTTCAGTTGTAATGAGATCCCAAAGTGTAGAGTTTAATTGTATGGAGTCTTATTTCAAAAAGTGACCAAAAGGGTTGAGAAGACTCACTGATAAACAGAAAAACAGCTGAACATGTTAAATTAAATGATACTGAAGATTTAGGATCACCCTTGGTAATCTTATGCATGTGTGGCATGTAAATTTGTAACAATTGGCACAAACATTTTTAACGATTGGCACTAGAGAGCAAGAGAGATACTGTTTTTTTATTTAGCTGTTTACTATAGAGATGTTAAACTCCCTTGTGTTTGCATGCGGAAATACCTCTTGTAGTAATCCTTATTCTCACACAACCATGTCTATTTAATTCTGAATTGTATGACAGCCAAATAATCCAAAAGAACCATGCAGTGTGGATTAACCATGTAAACTGGCCTAGTGGGTTGCACAGGGGCACTTGGAGTGATGTAGTTATTTTGCTGTCAGAATAATACTTTATAATAAAAAAGAGGAGACTCTACTGCAACCAAGGTTTTAAAGCAAGGTTTTTTTTGCAGAATATGACAGGCATGTATCGACACAAATATAATGGTGAAACGAGATATGGCACTTCAAAGGAGTGCTGACTGCTGGTTTAGGACATAATCAGCTATATAACTTTTGTGCTTGAGCTCTTTGAACAGTCTTAAATCCACCCTGTAACTTCCTCTGAACATGTTTAGTTCTTGCCCGTGGGTAGCTTTTTCTTTCAGCACAAAGATCTCATCATATCAATAATACTCCTACAGCAAACCTTACATAACCGATTTTAGCAAAGAGCGGGAGCAAGAATGCCTTTATTCTGTATTACTTTATACTATTCAATTACACACAGACATCTACAGCCTGTGTGTGTCTCTCTCTCTCTCTCTCTCTCTCTCCTCTCTCTGTCTCTCTCTCTCTCTCTCTCTCTCTCTCTCTCTCTCTCTCTCTGTGTCTGTGATTACGACGACTGCAAACATTTTATTTTTGCAGTCGTCTCTCACACACACGGTGTCGTGTAAGCGGAGTCGTTGAAAAAATATACATAATTTATTTCCAAGACCCTTGTGATGGTACATCGACTTACATTAGGTTGAATGACACGTCTGCCATAGCCTGACGGGGTCTGTATCGCTTTAAGTAACCCGAGCACAAAAAGAACTACAAAATTCGACTGCTTTACGGCATACCTCACTTCCCCCACCACCCCCCACTTCCTCAAAATCAGACGGGAGAGCCCAACTAGCGTTTGTTTGCCAGCTGGTATAGCGTCTGTATGTTGTCATGGCCGAAGCAGCAACTAAACTGAAGAAGGCAAAGGTTTTGTCGGAGGAGACTAGGAAGAGAAAAAGGGAGAGTGATAAAATCAAAGGCCGGACGAGGATCAATATTGGAGGAGGCTTTGTTCAGCCTAATGTTGGAGTAGTGTATTATGATGAAGCCCCTTTTTTTAGGACAAAAAAAGTCATAAGTAAGCCTATGTCTAAACATTCTTGCAAGGAAATAATAAATGATTAGAACTATCCTAATGACTGCAGGCTTATAGTAATGTTTGTTTATTTTTCTGGTGAAAGTGTCTTGCCTCAAGCTATAATGCAAATCGATTTTTCAAATTTGCAGATTCATGGTAGCTTGATAATATAATATTGACGATAAATGGCTATTACCTACCACACAAACATTGAATTGAATATAATGACACTGGCTTGTAAACGTGAGCTACGCGATCTTTTGGCGTTTGAAAAAAATAAATAAAACCCATGAAATTATATTCATATGACATGATGAAATATATGCCACTGTACCTGGGATGAAGACATTTCACACGCAGCGCAGGCAGTCTGCCCAAGACGTGAGAACTCCTGCAGAGTTCGAGGGTATCGGCTTGTCAACAAATGCACGTGTATCCCCTGGTGTAACCATGAAAGATTTTACGACCGTAGTAGAAGATAATACTGTTTCTCAACTGTAGGGGGACCCCGAGAGCAAAAGTTACATGGTGTTGCTTTAATAACTAATGATCTTTGCAACGGAAGTGAATCAATCAAAACTAACTTTAGCTGGACAATAACTTTATTCTAGAGCTGCTGTAAAGCCAAGACAATCTCTGTTGCTTTAATTTCCTATTATAACTGTAAAGCTGCTTTGAAACCGTCTATATTGTTAAAAGCGCTATATAAATGAAGGTGTCTTGCCTTGACTTGCAGTATTTGAGATGCGTTTCAATGGAGCATATTAGCCTTTTCCAATAGGTTTTTACTGCCTCCTGCTGGTTGCTTTAAGGAAGTACACTTAACAGAAATCGAGCCCCTGCAGCTATTGGCAGTCATATGTGATGTTTGTTATTTGATTGACAGGTCAAGAGTGTGTTTAACGTCACAGCCAAAGAGAGCAGGAAGAGATCCATCAGTGCTCTGGTCGCTGTGGGCAATGGAAATGGAGTCGCAGGTAAATCCGGACACGGCACCTTTAATGATGATTCTCTAGGCTGTATGTTATAATCTAGACTCAGGTCCTGTATACATTTTTTGTTGTTGTTTTCAGCATTTTTAGCAATAAATTCACTCATGTGAAAATAACAGCAATCCATATCATACAAATTATGATTATTATTTATAAACAAAACATAAGATTAATAATACAATAATCATTTATAAATAAAACATTATAAATTAATTGTCATTCATAATATTAATAATAATTATTATTGTTATTAATATATTATTTATATCACACAGTAAGTGGCTTATAATATTTTTTTACTATGTATTTTGGATATTGTTTTTTTTCTGTTATTGCTAGTCTATATAGTGACCTTGAACTTGGAAAGGTGCTTTACTATTAATTAATAATATAAAATATTGTTATAAAATTATCAATACATATTTACACTGCAATTCATGTCCTTCATAAAGTGAGAAAGCCTTGTGTGTTCACAGCAGGTGTTCTTTATCAAAGTAGCCTCAACTAGTCAGATAACTCACTGAATAGTCGTTTTTGAAAATATGCACTTTTGGACTTCTTAAGTCTGTAGTATATGGAACAATGCAGTAGTATGAGGCTGGGAAAAATACAATGGACATAATCAGTGTCAATGAGCTGTTTTGTTCTCTGCAGGGTTTGCACTGGGGAAAGCAGCAGACAAGAACACTGCACTTAGAAAAGTAAGCCACAAGTCACATGCATACATTATTTTACGCCCACCCAAAAACAGACACTCATTGCAGGCACAATTCTCCTCTCAAACAACCTGAGGTCAAATGACTTGCTCAAGGGCACAATAATGACAGAACTGGGCTGTGAGCTCAATAACTCCTCAGTTCCCATGGCACACTTAAAAGATTTGAACTTTCATCATTTCAGTGTTAGAGCTACCAAATCAGGTTACAATGAAATCATCTTGACATTAAATACGCTGCTTTGTTTTATAGGCAAAGAACCGAGCCATGCATTATCTCTTCTACATCGAGAGATACAACAACCATACCAGTGAGTCACACTCTACTCTGTGTGCGCGTGCGAGTGTTACACACGTGCGTCACTGTCTATCATATAACAAACAGACAACTCCTGTATATGTGCTCTTGTGCAGTTTAAGACGATTCTAGTAAGGATTCTACTGTGTTGCGACATTAATCATTTACAGATGTAGTGTCCATGTTGTAATGTTTGTATTTTGAGAGCCTCTTTTTTGGGGGTGGGTGATGTATATTGAATTCATAACACTTTCAGATTGATTTTGCTGGTAATATGAAATGAAGCAACGTCATTAATATTCACTTTTTACAGTTTTATTTTTATTTAAAAAATATATATATTGTACAATAATGCAATAAATGGTTACCTCATTTAAAAAAGAAAACTATTTTCTATGTAATTTACTAAAATTACAATGCATTTATATACACTAAAATATTTATATTTCAAATAAATGCTGTTCTTTTGAGATCCTGAAATTTTATTTATCACAAAAATATTAAGCAACGTAACTTTTTTCAGCATTAATAATAAGAAATGTTTCTGGAGCACCAAATCAGCATATTAGAATGATTTCTGCAGGATCATGTGACACTGAAGACTGGCGTAATGATGCTGAAATTCAACTTTGTCATTACAGGAATAAATTGCCATTTTAAAATTTACTGAAATTAAAAGATTAAGTTGTAATAATATTTCACAATGTTACTGTTTTTACTGTATTTTTTAATCATATTTGGTGCGCATAGGACTTTTTTTTCAAAAACATAAAAAAAACTAAACTTTTCAACAGAGGTTTATTCGAGAGAGAGAGAAAGCGTCATATGACTGAGTTTGCAGACTTCTCTTTCTATGTGTTGTCAATGTGTATCTTTTCATCCTCATGTGCAGTATATCATGACATGGAGTCTAAGTTTAAAAGGACCACACTCAGAATGAAGAAACAGAACAAAGGTAACTCACACAAAATCAGTTGGCCTAATAACAGAGCTGTGTGCCCAGTATGTTAGAGCTTATCCTGTATATTTAGCAGTATGATTCTTTTCATATAATCCACATACATGCATCACATTTCCAAGTTTCCAACGTTTTCATGTTTCTGTAGATCAAATAGGACCCTTTTACTTGCTATGAAGATCTAGTAGCATGCTACTGTGCCCACTTTGGATCAGATTTTGAGAGGAACGATCTCAATTTTGTGACTGTGTCCATCACTTGTGACATCAGTCAGTACTGCATGTTAATTGTTTGATATGACAACGTTTTTTTTTTTTACTGCCATTTTTGCACTGTCAAGCAAATGTATCAGATTTCCCTTCATGTCTAGTCTGAGCCACAATGGATTTAATGATTTCAGACATCAGAGCTGAAATTATGATGTTCGTATTTGAGATGGAGTTCTGAGTTCAGCTCTGATGTGACTCAAATCCTCAGAGTCCACGTCTTACCTCTGACACTTAAGTAATAAAACCTGGTGGGAAGTGTTATGATTGGACCTGGAACTCGCAGAGAACATGATCTGCCACCATCTGTAGACTCTGTCTTGTAATGTGTGTTTAACATTGTTCTTGAACACAGCCGTGGAATCACATTTACTCTGGATGTCTGTTCTTTTACCCTCTCTCCTCCAGTGTTTAGCTCACCCATGAAAATGTCAATCGACTAAGGATTTTTTGATTTCAAGATGAAACTAGATATAAAATGTGATGAAAAACAATGTATCATTAAGGAAAATGTCAAGATAAAAAAATAGCAAGGTATTAATAATGCACATGGTCTGTAATGTACTACCCAACCGCATATAATGGTCTTAGTTAAAGGCATAGTACACCCAAATATTTTAATTCTACAATCATGTCATTCCAAACCTGTTTGACAATTTTTTTCTTTTGGAATATATTTTGAAGAATGTTGGTAATCAGTTTTGGTTACTGTTGACTTCCACTGTATGGACGAAAAAACAATGGAAGTCAATAGAATAGGACCTGAAACTGTTTTGTTACCCACATTATTAAAAATATATTCTATTATGGTCCTCAAAAGGCATAGAGTGACATGAGGATGAGTAAATGATGACAGAATGTTCATTTTGAGTGGACTCTTTTTAAATGTTATTTTGTTGATTAAATTGTGCCATTTAAGTCTCAATAAACTTACCTGATATTAACGAACATGACAGTATTGACAAAGTCTTGACAAAATTTTGTTTTCAAAAAGTAAAAAACGAAATAAATACAAACTTGTAAAAGATCTTTACCTTCTACCTCTATTGTTTTCCTCTCTCAGGTTATGGTCTGCGTTGTCATCGGGCAGTGATCACTCTCTGTAAACTGATTGGGATAGAGGATATGTACGCAAAAGTAGACGGTTCGGTCAACCTCCTCAACATCACCAGGGCTCTCTTCCATGGCCTGGCCAATCAGGTGAGAGATAATAACAGTACCATAACCTATAAGATCAGTCTTTGTACACGTCTCAGTGGCTTGTTTGATATAGTGACTGTGATTTTGCCAAGTATGGTGTGTCCCTGCATCAAACATCTTTGGTTGACTATAAATATAGCAATGTTTACTTGTTGAAAAATACTTGCCATTGTTGTAATTTGGATGATAATATTTAACTGGTTTAAATAAGTAGCTGTAGTATTATTAAGATTACTGAGATTTAACTGGTATATGTAAATATTGACTAATGAAATTGTGGCATCGTGATAAACCTACCCCTAACCCAACCATTAATTACCTTTAAAGTCAGAAAAATATTATGTGTAAATGACAATGTTGTTTAAGCCCCTACTCCATTCTTTACTCTCACTCTAAAATCAGATTGATGGTTGATGGGAATGTTGCTCCAGGAACACATGGTGGCGCCAGTCATGTATTTGATAAGTGTAAGCTGTCTCAAGAAGATTTTATTGTGGAGTCTTTTCAAAGTAATTTACCTTAAAATAAACTAATAGAAGGTGAATTATTTCATCTCAAATGCTACTCAAATGTTCAATCAAAGCAAAAAAGTGCTAGTATACTTTCTCTCCCTGCAGCATTTGTGCTGTGTTTGAAAACCCTTTTTTTAAAGTAACGGAAGGAGTTCAGGCTAAATCCATGTAATTCCAGTCATCACTGCAATCCCGGCGAGTCCTCTCTCATTGGATCTCTAGTACAGACTAATCCATTGTTCACTAAGGCCTTAAGTAAGCATGATCGCAGGAACCTAAGGACACTCTAAACTGGCTTGTACCTGACTTCCTCTCCCCGTCCCTCTACAGGAGACTCATCAGAATCTATCTGATAAAAAGCAGCTGAATGTGGTTGAGTTCAGGGCAGAACAAGGCCCTCTGCCCATCGTGGTGGCACGACCGCAGCTAGGCGCCCGTGAGGAACCTGAAGCCGAGGACGATGTGCCCAACCCACGTCTGCACTGGGCTGATGTGAAGGCAGCACAGGGTGTTAAGAGATCAGTGTGGGCAGGGGTTAAAAGGACCATCTGGTGATCTGAACGGGGATGTCCAGCTAAAACACACCGCAGGACGACTTTCTAGTACCGAACTGACAACCGTTTGCTGGGAAGAGTGTTGGGGCATGTGCTTGGATTGGAACCATGCTGCGAAACTACCTTTTTACCAAACAGTAAAAGTCCAGAAGTAGCCCCAGAAATGTGTTGATGTGTCCATACACATGAACGAGGAGCGTGGAAGTGAATGTAGACTTTCTCACTTACCTACACATGACGAAAAACTGTAAATGCACCAATAAATCAACATTAAAACCCCTTTACATGTCAGCTTATGTTTTTTTTGTATAAAAAGCTTTTTGCACAGAATGCGCTTTTGCGTTTAAAAATGTGTGAGATGCTGGACAATGATCAAACGTCTCCATTAAGCACATATTTACATAGACAATTGAATAGCAGCACAGTGGAATGCAAAATTGTATTCTGTCAATGGTCTCTTGCATAGTACATCACTGTTTTACTGTATATGTAAAGATTTGCACTCAGCTTTATAAATGAGTTAGCTGACACAAATGCAAAAGTGTTGAGAGGACTTTGAATTGTAGTCCAACATTGGTGATTTTCATTGTTGTGCAGGTAATAACAGCTCAGTTTCTATATCTCATACGCATAGCTTTAATAAATGTAGTTTTGTTTGTATTATTTTGAAAGCTGGGGTTAAATGTGAGTGCTTGAGTGTCTTTTATGTTAAAATCCATATTTTATGTGATTCTCAGAGGATGTCCTTCAACTTCACTCATTTTAAATGTGCATTTGTCTGTTTTTTGGAATTCATTTCATTGGCTTGCTTTTTATTTTATGCATACACAGAATATGAATTATTGGGACTTGCCTTACTTGAACTTGTGAGGACAACTGCATTCTTTGTGTGTGAAAAGCATAGGGTTCAGCTACACACCAGCTGGATGTGGGACTTTCCCTACATTACTAGAAAGTTCAGACACGTGAATGCTGCTCTCAAAAGCGGGTCTCACATCATGCAAGCTTAAAAAACCCCAGAATAAATTACACTTTACAAAATGCATTCCACATCAGAAAATATTGAGACCGTGTGACTGACATAATTTGCCTGTATCAAAATGCATAATTTATAAGAATTAATTGCACAGGGAATTATGTCTAGTTCATATTCTTTTATTAAAATATGATGTTGTTCATAGTGTGTAGTAGCTATATATACAAAAATTTATTTATCTGTTACAAAGATACAAAAAAATAAACTTCGTTGTTTCTTCATCTGCATCTACACAGGGGGGAGTCATCCTAGTACAGATACCATTTTAAAAAGTTTCCCTTGTCCCAAATAAAAGAAAGCATCATTACAGAAGCAATAAGGTCAGAAAAATCTATGAAAAGTATAAGTGGGATTATTCCATCATGATTGCTGTGTTTTTTTAGTAGAGGGTGCTCAGAACTGACTCCTGAGATTCATCTTTTTCAGCCCTCCAGTAGTTTTACAATGTTTTTCAATTTATGTCAAAATGATTTCCTTTTGATCATATTCTTTGATTAGAATGATTTCCACCGCACAGCAGAAAGGATGCAGTGGATGAAGTAAAGCAATGTGGCAATATACGAAAACACCTGAAAGAGAGAGGGCAAAAATTCAGTCAAACATTAGAACTTTAAACAGCTTTAAAAATCATTTAAAAAATGAAAAATGGACATTCATTTTTGGATTTGCTAAAGATCACCTTTAACGGTGTTTATAAATGATTAGTGTTCCTTCATCATCTTCTCCCATACCTGTAACCTTCCCTCATGGCAGAAGCCCACATTTTTTGTCCAGAAAGCTAATATTTTTTAATGCAATTTTTTGGGAGATTTTTATTAATTTACCTCTAAATTACTATATTTGATCAATAATATAATTTAAGCACATTCTTCACATTATTACAATTTAAATACAAAATGCAATTATGTGCAGTATTTACTACGCAAAATTACTTGAGTTATTAAAAACTCAAAATGTCTCACACTGGGTGTCTCTGATTTAAAAAAAAAATGTCATGACTCTAGCCACTAGATGGACTTATTAGCTCTATATAGAGCCGTGTTTCCCAATGGGGTATGTAAACAGTCCCCAGGGGGTACTTGGGATTCTCAAAAGATAAAAAAAATAGCCATTGACTATTCTCAAAACATTTTATTTTAGGATTGCTTCTACTTGATTATAAATTTTATTCGTTTATTTTTGTATTTAAAGTGTGTATTTTTCTCTGTTGTTATGTTTGCCTGTAAAGCGCTTTGAGAAAGCAACTTTTAAAGACGCTATATAAAATAAATGTATTATTATTATTATATAAAATGTGATCTTTGTTTTTGTATAATTGGTCTGGACATGTGAAGATGTGAAAAAGTCATACAAATATTGAACAAAGACAAGTATTATATTATAAGAGTTATTATAGGAAGTAAAAATATCATTATTTACAGGTAAATTCAGATCTCATCTAAAATTTACTCTAAATCTAAAAATCTCACCGATCACATGTGCTTGTGGGGGTACTTCAGGCAGGATAAAATGTTTTGGGGGTACAGTACCCTAAAAAGGTCTGAACCACTAAATTTTGAACATTTCTTAGATTTAAATTAATACTTTATTCATGCGTCAGATTTTGTAATAATTCAAGTTAGTAAGGTGGACAGCAGGGAAAAAAAAACAAGACCTTGAACAATATTAATTTAAAAATGTTTAGAAAATTTAATTAAAATAAATTTAATTAAAATTTTAATTCAGGAAAAAAAAAATACTGTCATAATTTCACCATTTATTTTGCATTTGGGTGGGGGGAGTGGTGTTGTTTTTACTTGGAATACTAACTATTTTTATTAAAACCACATTAACCCCTCAAATTCAGGCAAAAAAATTGTGTGTATTCCAAGTTCAAGAGCGACAAAAGTCCCAAGGTCTTAGGCCCTTCCGATAAACAATATATTTTTAAAAGTTAAAAGAAAATGAGTTTTGGGTCAAGATGACATGAGGAGAGGATGTAGATTAACTTTAAATGAGCGTTTGATGACGTTAATCTAAATATAAAAATGGGGGAAATGAGCATGAAAAAAATTAAATATTCAATGTCAACATATAACAACAAAGTGTGTGTTTTTTGTGCTTACCACAGCTGCAATGTTGATTTGATAGTACTTAAAGGGATAGATTGAAATTTGGCTTTTCATGTTGATGGTAAAATAAGCCAGGATCACTGAGGCGCTCAGATAGAACATAACAGCAATAAGATGATAAATAAAGTCCTGCACACAGAAGACATCATCAAAGCCAGTTTGTTTATACACACACACACACACACACACACACACACACACACACACACACACACACACACACACACACACACACACACACACACACACACACACACACACACACACACACACACACACACACAGTTTAAATAAAAAGTCTACTTTTAATACAATTATATAAGAAAACAAATGCTATACCACTTTTGTTTTTTTGTTTTTTTTATTTTAGTGTATCACTAGTATAAATGTATTTACTCATGAATTACAGGTGCAGGAAACAGATTTTTTATTTTTTACAGTTCGTGCCAAATTAATGTGACAACTTCTAAATTAACTGCTTTCAAGTGAAAAATGTTAGTTAATCTGAATATCAACATGACAAATTACATTAACGTAAGTAATTTTTGTGGGTTGGATAAAGTAGAAATAGATCCTTGAAATTATTATTTTTAAGGTCCCCCTTTGGACACCACATTAAAAATGTCCTAGAGGCCCAAATGACACACACCCACAAACTCGCACTATAATCTGTTCTCTGCTCACCGCTGTAGCCCAGGCCCTGCTGTTTTTGTGCCCTCCACATGCAAAGATGATGAGCCAGAAGAAGGTCATCACAAAGCAGAAGACTGATACAAACATCACCCATCCCTGAGGGTTATTCTCAGTCACATGTGTGGATGCCACCAGGATCCATACTAACCCTCCAAACACCTGTAGGACAAACACACACACAAGCAAATTCAGTATAGTAATTTGCGCATGCCCATAGTGCAACCAACCAGACTAGATCTTTCGATTTAGATAATTAGCTGGCTAACACACTTATTCTCATTAACACACGTTAATGATAAACTCACTCCACATAACTTGTCTGTACACAACACAAACCCCGAGAAAGTCTCTAGAATATAGTGTAAAACAAAGTCTGTATATGACTGTCTCTAGTCTCACATAGTCCGAAAACCGACTTGTTGCCTCGATGCCCTATCAGACAACGACTTTGCAGGCAGCGTTTGCGCACGAAGGTACCTCACAAAACTGATTTTGGACTGACTTCTGAGGCAGCGTAACGGTTAAATGATATACAGCAAATTAGAGCGAGCTTTAAGACTGCAATAGTAATTTATCGCTAGAAATTACATCATAAGTGGAAAACGTTGATCAAAAATGTACATTTACACACAAAATGATGACCAGCCGCAACATTCAGATGCAATCTTTATTTTTCTAGCTCAACTGTCACAGAATGGAAAGCACAGGATTGTGGGATATCGAAGGCAGCAAAGGATAGATCTATGCTGCCTTCAAAAATCGAAAAATGAAGGTATCTCAGGAGACAGGAAGTGAAACTAATTTTGCATTTGGAAGTGCCTTGATGCCTCACGACCTTGGAATACGTCCTCTGAAGGCAGCATTTACCAGTTTTCGGGCGCAGGCATATTCAGGTGACGTCTGAGGCTGAGGGTGTGTCTCCAGCAGCTCCCTAGCTTCCTAGGTCATGAATCAGTATATTGTGTACACAAATTCAGGCACTGGTAAGGACAGTAAGGACACTGGCTCACTAAACATTGGGACACTGATGACTCATTTCTGTCAACATTATGTCCTCATTGAACAACATCACTACTGGCAATTGTGAACTGACATTATGTTTGAGGGTACGTTTACACGACAACGACATGCTTAAAACTTAGAGTTTTAAAAATAAGTTTTCCACGGACAGACGACACCATCAAAATGATCCCCATTCACACGGATCCGCTGCCAGGCCATTAGATGGCGGTGAAACAGTATAGATTGAACATGTAATACGCATGTGTATGACGTCAGGTCATCGTCTTCAGAGATTCATGTTTTTGTTGTTTACACAGAGACCGTTTTCAAAAAAATTGCACTTTGAAACCTTTTACAGTCTATGGGGCTCTTTACATGTCACCGTTTTCAACTCGTTTACACAACAACGGCGTTTTGGGTGCCGGAAAACGCAAACTTTTGAAACCGGTCTCTGTGTAAACAGCAAAAACTTGAATCGCTGAAAACGATGTCATGCACATGCATTTTACGTGTTCAGTTTATAGTGTTTCATCGCCATCTAATAGCCTGGCAGCAGAATACAGCATTTTTTGTCATTTTTGCAGATCTGTGTGAATGGGGATCATTTTGACAATGGTGTCATCTGTACGCGGAAAACTCAAAAGAAAAACTTCTCCGTTTTTAGCATATCGCTGACAAAACAGCATTGTCGTTTAAACGAATGGCCAAAACTCATAAAAAGATTTACGTTTTTCGTTGAAAACTGTGTCATGTAAACAGCGACTCAATGTTATTTGAAGTACATTATAATAAATACTTTGCTAGATGTGCAACATTTCAGCCGTTAATAAAAAATACATTTAATGTAGATTATGCTAATTAACTGTCTAGCGATGTATGTTTATTCAGAAATATAATTAAATAATATTTTTCATTTTAAAAAAATGTATCACTTGTCATTAGTTAGTCTGGCTTACATTATTTATGTTTCACGCTTCAGAACTTCCTAAGGCATCAATGCTCCCTGGTTTTCTCAGTGCATTGTGCACTTTTCAGGGAGAGAATGACTGCATCCGATATCACATAGTAGGCAAAAACAGTATGTGACAAAAGAAGTAGGCTATGTATGTCCAAATTGTATGTATGTCCGGGCAAAAAGTACCCGGATGACCATTGAGAGATGTGCATTTGATGGACACCTTACAAACCCATAAGGCCACATGGAGAAGCTTGTGAATGGTAGTGAAGCGATGTAACTGACGTTGGAAGGTCACATGATAATGACAACATGGCAAATTTAGTACATCCAACTTACATTCATTCTACACACATTCACACTAGCGCACTTAAAAGTACTTATAACAAAAGTAAAAAGTAAATGTCAATGCATTGTTTTATTATTGTTGTAGTATGTAATACAGTAGTACCGTATGCCTCTGAATGCCTGCCTACCTACCCTCATATCAATATCAAATGTATTTCTATAACACAGTTCCAGTAGTGGGATTGAAAGTGAGATTGAATAAGTGCACTCAATAATGTCCACAATGGTTTCGGACACCCAAGTGGCTGTTCCCTCAAACAGTGCCCTATTTAAATGAATATGTTAGCCTTACTGTTATCTATAAGCTACTGTGCTCCAAAACAATGACAAAATTCGCATTTAGACAGACCACACCCAACGTTGAAAATGAAAATCAGGTTGATGTCAGAATCCAACGTCAGATTGACGTTAATCTCCAACGTTGGACAGACGTTGTATTGTGGTTGAAAATGAAAATCGGGTTAACGTCAGAAACCAACATCAGTCAGAAACCAACATCAGTCGGGTTCTAGTGTTTTGGAGTACACTAGACTTTCATGTCCAACCAAAATCCAACGTCTGTCTGATGTGTTAACGTCAATCTGACATCGGGTTTTGACGTCACATCGCCTTTCATTTCCAACCAAAATGCAACCCCTGCAACCAAAATCATCCCCTGACAGTAACCTTGACAGAAATGTAGTGGAGTAAAAAGTACGATATTTGTCTTTCAAATGTAGTGAAGTTAAAGTAAAAAGTTTCCAGAAAAAATAATAAGAGTTAAAGTAAAGTACAGCCTACTCAAAAAAGCAGCCTAGTTACTCAAATAAATGTAGCCTACTTTGTTACTGTCCACCTCTGCCTGTTTTCCTGTTTATTCACGTGATGTTCGGCATAAAGCTTATAGACAGCTGATCTTAAATTTATTCTCATTTAGTATTGCCCCGCGCTTAAATCGGTATTTCATGTCCACGCATTTTTTTATATAGGCTATTTGGTATTTTTTTAATCTCTAAATAAAAAAAGAAATAGGCTATATAGCCTACATGTTGTCTGACAGGCTGTGCATCATTGGTCCACGTATTTATGTTTACCATATCTAAAATGAGCTAAATGGCCAACTGTAACAGAGACTCAAAACAAAGAACAAAAGATGAAAAAGCACGCAAACCGTCTCTGTGTTTTATCTGTCTCTTGCACATATCCTCCAAACAGACTGACTCAGCTCGCCTTTCATTTGAGCTACTGAATCTGATACATAACCTAAACTCACATTCATGCCCTTCATAGCTTCTACTGAGCTCAGACAAGAACCACAACCACAAAACAAACTTTTTTAAACACCATTCTTTGATAATCGTTACAGGTTCATTCAGGTGTATGGGTTCCGTAAGTGTATTGTGTCCCTCAACCTCGGTGTCAAATGCTGCTGTTGTGGAGGTGCTGGGCTGAGACCTCATGTCACCAGTCAATTACAGTTTGTAGTAATATAATATATATATATATATATATATATATATATATATATATATATATATATATATTAGAGAAATAGAATAGAATTGTAATAGCCTAATTAAAATGTAATAATCATAAAATAATTTTTATTTGACCATCCCTTCTCCAACCGTTCCATTCTCATATTTAATATAAATAAAACTATATGAAGTGGAACCACCAATAGGCTACAGAACCATATCAGATTTGACCTGGAACTGTAGACTAGCCTAAATATAGAAATATGTACCCCACAAACTGAATTAACCAATTACCTTCCATTGCCATCAGATGTTAAAATAGAAAAAATTAAATATAAAAATAGGCAAAATATAAAAATTAATAGGCCTAGCTAACAAAATGACAGAAATATTCTGAAAGATTATTTTAATATTTACCCATATTCATCTGATATGCTATTTTACAATACCTGGATAAAAAAAAAAATAGCATTCAATGTTCCGTTCACGCACCAGTTCGGGGAGGTAGAGGATGTCCGGTGCAGTGGTGCAGACCTGGAGTCCGCTGGGCAGGCTCGACACTTGCTGCGTGACCGCCGCCATCGTTACCCTCGCTATCCTCCAGAGGAATGAATGGAGTAAAGGAGCCACGGGCGCGTCTTTTCAATGTTAACTGGAGACCTGAAAAACCTGCTCTGTGTGAACACACCCATACGTGAGGAGAGTAGCGTACCTGTCCACTTTCACTGAACGGCCTGTGATGTTGAGGAACGCGGGTTTCGTGTATGTGGGTGCAGTTTGGCAACGGGTTGAGTAATATACTCAGGTAATATACAGCTCAGGTGTTCGCAAATACACAGACACAATCGATTGCGGAAGGGACGATGTTTACTTTATAGTGAATAGTTTAAAAAAAACAGTCAAAAACAGTTAACAATGAATGTGGCAAAATTATTGCTGTATAAAAACAGTTAGCTAGGACAGATAAGGACAAGGAGTGTCCTCTTTCTTCAAGGGCATATAGTTTTCAACTATGTCGACATCATAACTTTAAATAAACATGTATAAAAATAGGGTGAGGTCCAGCATTAATCAGCAGGCTACTGGGTAGTACACGATCCTTGATGCCCTTACAAAATATTGCTACATCTACGTAGAATCGTGATTTTGTAAAACATCCAGGTTTTAAAGTGTTTAAACAAAACACTTAAAAAAAATCACTGGACAATAAAAAGAAACGACAAGATGTCAGTTTTCATCCAAATACCATTTGCAACGGCTCGCAAAGTCACCCTGAAGATGGGATGTCCATGAAAATAAGATGATCTACACACCTGGCAGAAGATGTGGACCAACTAATAATTTAATTTGAATAAGAATCCATTTGTATGATGAATTTGTTTGATTCTATCAAACTATAGGGCTGAGTATTGATATAAGTCTCACGATTTGATTAGTTACGGATTTATTCGAAAATATTTCAGGTACATGTAAATCGAAAAGTGTGAAATCTCTTTATACTGTAATAGACTATAGAGAAATCTCACTATTTACATTATTGTAAAAATAATAAATAATCTAGGGATTAATATTGAAGAAACATGAGGGTTTTAAAATCCTGAAATGAAAACCTTAGATGCTACAAATTGGTAATAGCTGCAACAGTTGTTCTCTAAATAAGAGAAAATGTGTGATAGCTTTGATGGACCAGGTCCGAATTTTCCCATGCAATCCAATTAAAGCTCTCAATACAGGGCAAAAAGGAAAACTGGCTAATTGTCACAGGTGCAACTAAAGGGATCCAAAAGCAAAGGTAACTCAAATGAAAGTCTTTAATGTTCAACAGCACAGGAGGACTGTAGCAGATAACACAGAACAGGAACTCATATAGGCTCTCCAGGGAGGCAGCTTAACAGAAGATACTTGTCAGGAGAGAAAAAAACGAGGAGCAGAAGATTCTCTTGGACAGTAGAAACTAGTCCTAGTAGAAAGCAGGTCGAGCAGAGTTGGTTAGACAGACGAGGCTCACCACAGCAGATGACAGGACACAGGTAGCACTCAGACGACCGCTGCTTCATTAGACAAGACAAGGTGAGAATATGCTGACAAGAGAAGAGAGCATAACGCATCACGTAACACACACAATAATCCAACACAGAACAGAGAAAGCAAGCACCAGAAGTAGACAGGGTAATTAGACAAGACAAGATACAGGTGTCACTGCAACTCAGAGCACTGACTGAGATGATCAACAGGGGATGTCAGAGTGCAAACATCTATGTGTGTGTGCTGGTGTGTGAGTGAGATGTGTGTCAATGAGTGTGTGTAATAGAGTGAGAGAGAAGAGAGAAACAACCCAGATCCTGACACTAATCATGAAAATCTGTGAAATCATTAAAAACGAACAAAATATGATTAGGAAAATGGGTAAGATCATGCAGAACACGCATAAAGATGAATGAATGTATGGAATGTCCTAAACGACATCTGATGTTCTAATTTGTTAGTGCATGGGTCCCATTCTTTTTAGCACTTCAAAGGTTGATTTTATACTGCTTGATATACCAACAGAGATGTCTATGTCTCACAAAAACAGCAGATTACATTTCTTCTTTGAAGTGATTATATGTTTTGAAATTGAAGGAATAAAGGGTTAGTTTACCCGAAAATGGAAATTCTGTGATACTCACCCTCATGTCGTTCCAAACCCGTAAGACCTTCGTTCATCTTCAGGGGCCAGTTGCATAAACTGCTAAGACTAGTCTTACAAGTTAGTCATCACGTTTTTTTTCTTTAAGACTGTTCACAACTGTTTTAAATCAGTCACATAAAAACAGAGATTGGTCTAATTTGATGCTAAAGAATAAGACTGATTTCCCCTTGACTACCCGATAGTTGGTTGTACTAGTACTTAAGTCACAGTCTTAACATAATGGCTATGTTTATTCAACTGGCCCCCGAACACAAAATCAGATATTTTTGATGAAATCCAATGGCTCAGGGGGGCTACATTGACAGCTATTTAATTAACACTTTGGTGGCCCAGAAAGGTAGGAAAAACATTGTTAAAATAGTCCATGTGACTACAGTGGTTCAACCTTAATTTAATGAAGCGACGAGAATGAAAATGTCTCTCACCTGGTTACTCAACATATTACTTAGAAACGGTCCCCCTGTCTTGTGGTCTAGAGAAGAAGAGATGTTTTTGTCTCCTTATATGGTATAGATCTTCTTTCTCAATAAACATAACAGGAAAACAGCAGAGTGAGGTTAGTGATGTATAAAAAGGCAGCCAGCACTATGAAAGGTTGCCCTTCGCTGCAGAAAAGTATGTGAATGGCCTTCTTGCAAGAATAAAACTCAAGAAAGACATGGTTTGTTCTACCTGGTTTATTGCAACTCACCACAAATAACTGAATATGAAAATTTCCATTTTCTCTCCGGCACGCACCTCCTGCCATCCAGCACCGTCTTGGTCCTCAGTTGCTTCGTCTCCGTCGTCCGGTCCTCTGGCTCCACCTCTGTTGTTGGTTTCTGCTGCTCTGGCCTGCCCTCCAGGACCTTCGTCATTGCCCTGTCTCTACAGTCCCTTGCCTCCACCTGGGTCTCCAGCTGGCTTTGTCTCGTTCTGGCGTTCCCCTAGTTTCATCTGGCAATGCTCCAACTATGTCGACATCATAACTTTAAATAAAAATGTATAAAAATAGGGTGAGGTCCAGCATTCCGGTTTTGGTTTGTTTCTGTTCCATGCTTGTGTATGTTGAACTAGTTTCCTTGTGTGTGCCAGTTAGCCTAATTAAGTTTACCTGTTGTTCCTTTAGTTCACTCGTTTACCTCTGTGTATTTAAGTCCTCAGTTTCCTTTGTTCAGTTGTCCATTCTCCATCTTATGTTTGGTTGTTTTGTTCCTCTGGTTCAGTATAGTAATTTATGAGTGTTTGTTTTGTTTAATAACTGCTGCAACCAGATGTGACACCCACCCATACGGATCAGTATCTTCTGTTTGATTCACACCACCTTCCACATTGAGCAGAGAGTGTACCCACATATCCTGAGTGAGGGCAGAGAACAAGAAAATAACTACATTAAACATGCTAAAGAAATGTGGTTGTCCAGATCAGGATTTTATTAAAACCAATATAAGATGAAAAAAGGAGGGAGAAAAAAATAAAGTAAGATGGTGCATACAGTCCGTAAAAACCATGTGGTCATTCCCTATGTGACTGGAGTATCTGAGAAGCTCAGAAGGGTTTTCTCCAAGCATAGCATCCCTGTGTATTTTAAACCAATGACAAATGTCCGGTCCATCCAAAGGACCAGATTCCCAAACACCTGTTTTAGAAACAGTGCCACCCCACTGTATGAAGAGATCAGTGTTCTCCACAGCAAGAGGAGGAGGGGCACCACTGTAAGCAACAGGGAATACCATTAGCTCTGGCAAGAGTATTTTGTGGACAACTTGGTAGTCATGTGACTTCGACATGTGTGCAGATCATGTTACATGTGTGTATATTTGCCAGAGTTACTTCCTGTGTTTTTAACTGAAGGATGGTGTTTGGAAAAATACCAAAACATTTATTTTCATAAACGTTTCTTTTTTTATGTAGACCAGTAATTTAAATGTTTACATAAAGAGTTGTTAGAACATACATCTTTTGACTATCTCACAGTTTTTGAACCTCCTTATCATTATGATATATTTTTTTAGAAGATTCATTTCAGATTAGATACACACTTTCAGTACAATAATTTTTTGTTTTTGTTTTTTACAGCTCAAACAAAGCTGAAATACATTCATGGACATCAGACTACATATAAACAGAATATCAGAGGCATTGAAGGACTATAAACACTTCATAATCCATAGACCAGAACTAATCTTAGAAAATATCATCTAATTCTCAGCTTTAATCTGTTGCAGAATGCTCTGGAAGTATTTGGCCATGCAGAAGCGGTGCATGCGAACATGTCTCTCCTCCCAGTTTTATACTGAGCACCACCTCCAAAATCCCAAAGTTGGTTGGTTAAAGATGGGTGACTATAAAGTAGGAGGTGTGCTCCTGATGTTCAGCTGGTTAGTTGGCTGGTTAAGGTAAGGATCTTTCCACAATATTCACTTGATTGGTTTGAGGTTGGTTTGTTTGCTTTAGAGATAATCGTTTTGACTGATATCCAGCTAACAAGGAATGATCTCAGAACTTTGCAATGTTCTAGCAGGGTTCTCTCAAAGTTATGAACAAACGTTCTTCCAGTAATGTTAATAGAACGTTCTTTCAGATTTATCTGGTCTTTAAAAAATATTCTCAAAATGTTAGCACAAAAACGTTTTTTTTTTATATACGTTGTTCATGCAAGATAATTTTTTCTGAAATGGTTTAGTTAGATGTTCGTAAAATTTGTTTGAATGTTGCTACATATTTCAGAATGTTTAGATGGATAACATTTAAAAGTAACGTTCTCATAATGTCTGCAAAATGATCAAATGGAATGTACATAAGGTTTTTGTAACTTAATGGGAATGTTAGCTAAATGTTTATAGAACATATTTTGGTTACCGGGGTTTTTTTTTTTTTTTTTTACAGAAATTCACACTTTTTCACTAAATAGGGTTATCTGGTTTACCGAAATGGCACCATCTGGCCATCTAAGTCTTGAAAAACAGCATCAAGCAGTGCCCAAACAACATTGTTTACAGGCAAAGTAACTTAATATTTAATGTGGCATTTGCATAAATAATTTGAAATTCAAAGCAAAAATATTAGTCTCCTAACTCCAGACTGTTCACCTTCAGACTGTTCACCTTGGTTCCCCATCGGTCAGTCACTACGACGTAGGTCATGACTGACCAATAGGAATCTCGCTAGAGAGGCCAATCTACTTCGAGTGAAACTAAAACAGGCCAATGCACATTGGCGTGCAATCATTTGCATCAGCTGCGCGACCTCGTTAGCGCGGGTATTTAACAAGCAGCTGAGCGATTGCACAGTTAGCTTTTTGCTTTGGAGCCAAACACTTCGATGCCTCTACTGCAGTGGAAAACTTCTACACGTTTTTCTTTTTTGAACTTCTCTCTTTTTTTCTGGTGCTGGGCGCGACAGCACGGCAGCGTGAGCAGCCTCCTCTTTAAAGAGCAAACAAAAAAGCTGTTTTAACGGCTGGTAAGATCTCCCAGCGCACAGTCGGGTGCACATTCCCCTGTGATCGCTGAGGCTGCTCCCCTGCGTGCTTCAGCACCAGTGAGAGTAGTTCCTAAAAGAGCAAACACAGATAGTTCGCGTCTTTTTCAAGATGACGTTCTATCTGTGTGTTTCTGGATGCGGTCGTTACCTGGGATCGCGGGATGGTCACGATCGCTGCCTTGTGTGTCTGGGCCTCGAACACGCACAGGCAGCGTTCGTGGATGAGTCATGTACCCATTGTGGGAAGATGACCATCTCGGAGCTGAGGTCGAGACTCTCGTTCCTGCAAAGGGGCGGAGTCCCCGTGCCTGCACCTCGGTCCAACCCCCCTTCGCGGGTTGCTTCTGGCAGTGACATGGGTGACCTGAGGATTACAGTGAGCGCGCTTCCTTCGGGGAACCAACCCCCTAGGAACCCCCACTCCTCTCATGCTCCGCAGCCAGTTCAGCTGCCAACGGAACGCGCCGGACCGTCCTCGAGATGTGTACCGGTCGTTTCGTTCGGCGCTTCCCGCGACGACCAGATGTCGATCGCTGCATCGGAGGGTGGGTCAGACCGCTCCGCGGACGACGGCTCGGAGCCGCTGCCTCCTTCGGGTGTGCCAGCGGTGCCCGAGTCGGACCCGGAGATGATGGCCATGCTTTCCCGGGCCGCCAACAGGATCGGGCTCGTGTGGAACCCTCCACCGTGTCCCGAGCCCTCGAGGCTGGATGATTGGTATCTCGGGGTGGCGCGCGCTGGTTCTCAGCAACCCACTCCAGTGCCTTTCTTCCCGGAGGTGCATGAGGAGCTCACGGGGACGTGGACGGCACCTTTCACTGCCAGAAACCGTCCCGGTGGCTCCTCCTCCCTCACCACCCTTGATGGCGGGGCAGCTAAGGGATACACGCGTATCCCGCCAGTGGAACGGGCCGTTGCTATGCAACTGTGCCCTAACTCCACTTGGCGTGGAGAACCGTGTCTTCCTTCGCGCGCCTGTAGGTACTCGTCGGACTTAACCGACAAGGCTTACAAGGCCTGCGGGGAAGCTGCCTCTGCCATACACGCTATGGCGTTGTTGCAGGTTCATCAGGCTAAGGCACTGAAGGACCTGCACGAGGGTGGTCACGACCCGCAAGTTCTCCAAGAACTTCGTACCGCGACGGACCTCGCGCTTCGTGCGACGAAGGTTACCGCGCAGTCTGTGGGTCGTGCGATGTCCACTTTGGTGGTCCAGGAACGCCATCTCTGGCTGTGTCTGGCCGACATGAGGGAAACCGACAAGATCAGGTTTCTTAACTCCCCCGTGTCCCAGACCGGCCTCTTCGGCGACGCGGTCGAGAACTTTGCCCAGCAGTTCTCGGCTGTACAGAAGCAGACTGAGGCGATCAGTCACATCCTGCCGCGGCGGTCAGCTGCTGCCTCCACTCCACCGCCTGCGGCTCCTCAGTCTGCTCGTCGCCGAGGGCGTCCTCCTGCGTCTGCCCCTGCTCCCGCGCCGCAGCAGCAGCCTCCACCTAAGCGGCGCCGTGGAGCCAGTCGCAGGCAGGGCGCCCCGCCCGTCCAGGCCCCCGCCAAGAAGGGCGGCAAAGCCAAGAGTAAGCGGCCCTAGGACGGGCGACCCGGAGATGGAGGGAACTGCTCTTCAGGAGACGATGACCGCATCGCTCCTTCCCCCGGAGGAGGGCCGGGTGGAAAATCTTTTTGTTCCGCCGCTGGCCTTAAAACCAGCGGTACCCACATTTTCAATAAAAGAGCAGTTTCTACCATCTCTGGGTCCGAAGGGGACCCGGAGAGCAGTGGGGGGACAGAATCCTCACCACTCTCATCCGCCTCCTCTATCGCCAGTGAGCAGCAGTGTGCAGTTCGAGAACGCCACCGAGCCGCCTCCTGCACCTCCTGCCCTGTGGAACCAGGTAAGTGCTGCACAGCGCGCACAGACCCCGCTACGGGCCGCCTCCCAGAGAGAGCCCCCCGAGCCGCGTCCCTGTGTTCCACCTCGCTGCCCCACTCCGGGTACGCCTGCGGTCCCTTTGGTCCCGCTTGCACGGTCTCTGAGAGCCTGGTTAGCGCTCCCCAGTCCGTCTCGCTGGCTCATTCGGACCATCAGGCTCGGCTATGCGATTCAGTTCGCCCGGCGTCCCCCCCAAGTTTCGGGCCATCCACTCCACTACAGTGAGAGCAGCCGATGCCCATGTCTTGCGTGCGGAGATCGCAGTCCTACTGGCGAAGGACGCGATAGAGCCGGTCCCTCCAGCCGATATGAGGTCAGGGCACTACAGTCCCTACTTCATTGTACCCAAGAAAGGTGGTGGGTTACGACCGATCTTGGATCTGCGAGTTTTGAATCGGAGCCTCCACAAGCTACCGTTCAAAATGCTCACGCAGAAACGCATTTTCGAATGCATCCGTCCCCAAGATTGGTTTGCAGCGATCGACCTGAAAGACGCGTACTTTCATGTCTCGATTCTTCCTCGACACAGGCCGTTCCTGCGCTTTGCGTTCGAGGGTCGAGCATATCAGTACAAAGTCCTACCCTTCGGGCTGTCCCTGTCCCCCCGTGTCTTCACGAAAGTCACGGAGGGGGCCCTTGTTCCCATGAGAGAACAGGGCGTTCGCATCCTCAACTATCTCGACGACTGGCTCATACTAGCACACTCTCGAGATCAGCTATGCGAACACAGGGACCTCGTGCTCAGGCACCTCAGCCAGTTGGGTCTTCAGGTCAACTGGGAAAAGAGCAAACTCTCCCCTGTGCAGAGGATCTCTTTTCTCGGTATGGAGTTGGATTCGGTCGCTCAGACAGCGCGCCTCACAGAGCAGCGTGCTCAGTCGGTGCTGAACTGCTTGAACACGTTCAAAGGCAGGACGGCGGTCCCACTGAAATTTTTTCAGAGGCTCCTGGGGCATATGGCAGCGGCAGCAGCGGTAACCCCGCTCGGCCTGCTCCATATGAGACCGCTTCAGCACTGGCTTCACGGCCGAGTCCCGAGATGGGCGTGGCATCACGGCACTCACCGGGTGGCAATCACACCGGCCTGCCGTCAGACCTTCAGCCCGTGGTCAGACCTTTCGTTCCTTCGGGCAGGAGTCCCCTTGGAACAGGTCTCCAGGCATGCTGTGGTATTCACAGATGCCTCTGCCACCGGCTGGGGTGCCACGTACAACGGGCATGCAGTGTCAGGGGTGTGGACGGCTCCCCAACTGCATTGGCACATCAATTGCCTCGAGTTGCTAGCAGTACATCTCGCTCTGAGCCGCTTGAAAAGGCCGCTACGGGGCAGGGACGTACTGGTCCGCACGGACAACACTGCGACCGTTGCGTACATCAACCGACAAGGTGGTCTACGCTCCCGTCGCATGTCGCAACTCGCCCGCCATCTCCTCCTCTGGAGTCAGAAGCATCTGAGGTCGCTTCGAGCCATGTATGTCCCCGGCGTGCTCAACCGTGTGGCCGACGAGCTATCACGAGCTGTGCTTCTGGGAGAGTGGCGACTCCACCCCCAGGTGGTTCAGCTGATCTGGAGAGAGTTCGGAGAGGCTCAGGTAGACCTGTTTGCCTCCTCAGAGACCTCCCACTGCCAGCTGTTTTACTCCCTGACCGAGGGAATACTCGGCACGGACGCACTGGCACACAGCTGGCCCCGGGGCCTCCGCAAATATGCGTTTCCCCCAGTGAGCCTACTTGCACAGACACTGTGCAAAGTCAGGGAGGACGAGGAGCAGGTCCTTATGGTGGCTCCCTATTGGCCCACCCGGACTTGGTTCCCGGAACTCATGCTCCTCGCGACAGTCCCTCCCTGGCCCATTCCTCTGAGGAAGGACCTCCTGACTCAGAGACGGGGCACCCTATGGCACCCGCGCCCAGACCTCTGGAAACTCCATGTCTGGTCCCTCGGGACGCGGAGGTTCTAGGTGACTTACCCCCAGAGGTACTTAACACCATCACTTCAGCACGGGCGCCGTCCACGAGACGTGTTTACGCCCTGAAGTGGAACCTGTTCGTCGAGTGGTGTTCTTCTCGCCGAGAAGACCCCCGAAGATGTTCGATAGGGTCTGTGCTTTCCTTCTTGCAGCAGGGGTTGGAGCGTAGACTGTCCCCTTCCTCCCTCAAAGTACATGCTGCCGCTATTTCTGCTTATCATGACCACATAGATGGCAAAACAGTTGGAAAGCACGACCTGGTCGTCAGGTTTCTTAGGGGGGCGAGACGATTAAATCCTCCTCGACCCCCCTCCATACCCTCTTGGGATCTTTCCCTGGTGCTTCGAGCACTTCAGGATGTTCCCTTTGAGCCTCTGCAATCAGTAGACTTAAAGCTTCTTTCCATGAAGACTTTGCTGCTGGTTGCATTGGCCACTGTCAAGAGGGTAGGAGACCTGCATGCATTTTCGGTCGACGAATCGTGCCTAGAGTTCGGGCCGGGTGACGGCCACGTGGTACTAAGACCCCGGCCTGGCTATGTGCCCAAGGTTCCTACCACTCCCTTCAAAGACCAGGTAGTGAGCCTGCAAGCGCTGCCCTTGGAGGAGGCAGACCCAGCCCTGGCTTTGCTCTGTCCCGTTCGCGCTCTGCGTATGTACGTGGACAGAACTCAAAGCATCAGGACCTCAGATCAGCTCTTTGTCTGTTACGGAGGCCAGCATAAGGGAAAGGCTGTCTCCAAGCAGAGGTTGGCCCACTGGATAGTGGATGCCATCGCCTTGGCTTACCAAGCTCAGGGCGTGCCCTGCCCGCTTAGGTTGCATGCACACTCTACGAGAGGCGTTGCGTCCTCCTGGGCGCTGGCACGTGGCTCCTCGCTAACAAATATCTGTAGAGCTGCGGGCTGGGCGACACCTAACACGTTCGCTAGATACTATAGCCTACGTGTAGAGCCGGTCTCCTCCCGTGTTCTCACCCTAAACGGGTAGAAGCACTGAGAGGTCTGGCTCTGTCGGCTTGCTGCACCCTACTGTGCACCCTTATTGCTCCAGAGTGAAAAACCTGTCGAGTCCTCCAAAACCCCTCGGCCCGGACTTTTGCGGAGCGTCCGGCGCCAGGCCCTTATCCGTTGAATCCTTGAGAACCGGATCTGGGCTGGGTTCCATATGTGTGACCCTACGGGGATCCCATATGTGTATATATTCCACGGATGCTCCTATCGGAAGCCCCTGTCTTTCCCTTGGGCTAAGTCACCCATTATTTCATATGCAGTACAGCCTTCGGGTTAGTCCATATGTATTTCCACGTAACTCTTTGAAGAAGTGGCTTCCGCAGCGTTCCTTCCTAAACAGGAAAGGCACGCTTTCCCAGTGTTATCCAATATGTCACTGTGTGGGTTATCACGGAACAACAGTGTCAAACTCTCTGTGTAGGCCTCCTCCTATCGTCCTTCCAGGCAAGAAGGTGTAGAGGCTTGCACGGGGGCGCTGGATGGGGTGCAGCAGCTGTGGCGCTTTGGTAGGGATTCCTATTGGTCAGTCATGACCTACGTCGTAGTGACTGACCGATAGGGAACGTCTCGGTTACATATGGTAACCCTCGTTCCCTGAGGGAGGGAACGGAGACGTAGGTCCCGTCGCCACATCTGCTGCCGCCCGCCGGGGCGGCCAGCTTCTCAGGCTTGGCTCCTCAGCAAAAAACTAACTGTGCAATCGCTCAGCTGCTTGTTAAATACCCGCGCTAACGAGGTCGCGCAGCTGATGCAAATGATTGCACGCCAATGTGCATTGGCCTGTTTTAGTTTCACTCGAAGTAGATTGGCCTCTCTAGCGAGATTCCTATTGGTCAGTCATGACCTACGTCTCCGTTCCCTCCCTCAGGGAACGAGGGTTACCATATGTAACCGAGACGTTATTGTGTCAAACACCAGAAATGGAACAATAAGTAAAAATCAGTTCTGCACATCTGCATATCTTTCATAAAAACAATCTCATCAATATGTAGTCTGTTATTTGGTTCATCGAGGGTTTAACTGTGATGTTCTGTTGAATGAGTGTTTTAAAGGGCTTTAAATTGGACTACACAAGTTCAAGAGGACTTCCATCGGAGAGCAGAGAGGATTGCATGAATTACTACTACTACTACTAATACTACTACTACTACAATGAAAGCCATCACATGTAAACCAATGAAACACACCTTATGCTATGCTCCAGTCATTTCACATCAATCATTACAATTACATTTAGGCCTTGAATAGTCTGGCACCTGTCCGCTAATGTTTGATCCAAAAGTTCCAGGCCACACACTTGACTACTTAAAGAGCCAGGGCAACGTAAACTTTTGAACAATCAGTGTAAATTGTTATTATTTTGTTCTAAAGGGCAGTACTAAATAATTTTGACCAAAATAAGAACAATTTACACTGACCATCCTGCTCAAAAGTTTACATCTCCATGGCTCTTAGTGTAGTGTGTTGCCTTGAGGATCAATGAGTGATAGAGAGATTTTACTTTCATTATCTGTAATGAATGAGTCTTACCACAGCAGCAATGTCTAGCTGGGACACTTTACCCTGTCCTTGTTTTGAGATTGTGACATTAGCCAAAAGCACTGTGGCACTCGGATAAAACAATACGGCAATGCCATGATATCCAACACCCTAAAAAGAGCAGAATACAGAACAAAAGTGAGAACGAATGTCATGACCAGGACTTTATTATTCATTGCCCTTAATAAACTATTAAAATGTCTAGGTCTACATTTGAATTAATGTTGCTCTGAGAAACCAAACTTTGAACAAACTTTCTGTGGTGGAACCATGGTTCAGTAATAATACTGTATGTGACACTCCAGAGAATACAATAATATTACCATGCATGCTGTATCCAAAACTATGTCCAAAAATGGTAAAACATGCTAAAACCATGAACTAATGTTTTATTACAAAGCCAGGCTAGATGTTGCTTTGGTTTATGCCAGTAATACATATGAAAAACCAGAGAGTGGTGACAAGGAAGCAGAAAAAGGACATAAACATGACCCAGCCCTGAGGTTTTCCTGGGTTTACATAGGTGGAGGCCACCAGGTTCCACACCAATCCACCAAACACCTGGAACAAACAAACACACAGTAAAACTAAACATATTCACTCATAAAAAAAACATGAATATAAGACTACAAACAGAGTAATTAATTAATCATTTCAGTCGTATCTGACTCTTGGTGATAAAATGGGCCATCGCTTGCCATACGCAAGACTGTCCATGAATTTTCTTGGCGATGATTTTTCCAGGGTAGGTTGCCAGGTCTTTCTCCGACCCTCCCCATTACATGATTTGGGACTCAGTCATACCCAAACATTCTTCATGTTTTTGGATTGTGGGGCAAACTGGAGCACCCAGAGGAAACCCACGCTGACACGGGAGAACATGCAAACTCCAAACAGAAATGACTCCTGGATTAGCTGGGGCTCAAACTGGGGACCTTCTTGCTATGAGGCGACAGCGCTACCTATAATATTAACATAATTAAACATCTAGCTACCCAGCTAACAAAAATATATTCTGCAGTTGTTATTCAAACCCCACTGCAAATCAGGTTTCTTGGCAAAATTTACAGATTGTCTGTTTGCAATGAATAAATATGATTGAAATAGCTCAACACAACACATTTTTCAATGTGTCCCCAAATTCAACTGAAAATGCAACTTTTAATGACTTCTGCCATTTTTAAATTATTCAACCCCCTTCATGGCAAGCATCTTTAATATTTAGTAGAAAACCTTTTTGCTGTTATGACCAGCTGCAAACAAGATACAGTACATAACCAGACACCAGCTTCTGAGGAGTTTTTGAGGAATCTCAGCCCATTCCTCATGAGCAATGGCCTCCAGTTCAGTAATATTCTTGGGTTTGCTTGCTGCATCCACCGCCTTCTAATCTCACCAGAGGTTTTCTATGGGGTTCGAGTCAGGTGTCTGTGATGGCCACTGTAGAATCTTCTTCTGCAACCAAGCCTTGGTGGAATTTGAGGATTTGAGATCATTGTCCTGTTGGATGGTCCAATGACGGCCAAGCTTTAGCTTTCTCACTGATGGCATGACATGTTCTCCTAGGATTTCCTGATACTTCAATTAATCCATCTTGCCTTCCACACGCTGCAGGTTTCCAGTGCCAGAGGACGCAAAGCAGCCCCAGAGTATCCCTGAGCACCACCATGCTGAACTATGTAGACAGTGTTCTTTTCAGCATATGCTTCATTCTTCCTCCTCCAGACATAGCGCTGATCCATAGGGCCGAAATGCTCCAGTTTTATTTCATCGCTCCATTGAACAGAATCCCAACACTTCTGTGGCTTATTTATATGATTTTGAGAATTTTTTTAATCTTTTGGGTCAGTAGTGGTGCACGTCTTGGAGTTCTGGCATGCATTTAGTACGCGCCTTACTGTGCAGCTGAAACCTCAGTGCCTGGTGCCACCAATTCTTGCTGCAGGTCTTTTGCAGTCAATCAAGGGTTTTTCTGAACTCGCCTTCTCAGAAATCTGGTTCCAACCAAAACATTGTTTTTTCCCTGCTGTTCACCAGTAGACTAGCCTGACTTCGTCATACTCATATTCTAGTCAGAATGTGAGTCTGATACTGCTCCATAGGGCTTTGATTATGAGGCGTGTCTTAATCAGACCAGGAAAAAAAAAACTCTTCACTCAGTTTGATGGAACTACAACCAATCAGAGCAAGCAAACGGCAAGGAAGGACGGCAAACACATCTTTACTATGGACAAATGCCTTGATTGCAGTTCTCTGTTCGTCTTTTAAAATTAATGTGCTGTCGATTTCTTTTACAACAGATGCGATAGCGGAATCTATACATCTCAGTTCTCCAGCTGCAGTCATCTTTGTTGTAAACCAGTTCAAACCAAGCGCTCTTTGATGACGTGATGAATACGTAACTGCAGATCATCTGTCCATCATCGTATAAGGCCCGCCCTGGCAATTTGATTGGCCCGACGATTTCTGAACCGATCATAATTACTCCTCAATGGATCGAGTCCAGACCGAACTTCCCGACCAAAAAATGTTGTGGGCGGGGTTTGTCCTGGCATCCAGGCTACCAGTAGACATGAGAAGCCCTGTAATAAAGCACAATGAGCTCTATAAACAAACAAGTTCCATCACCATAATTTATTTCACTGTAATGAATTTCTTTCTCCGTATTAAATACTAGTTTTGTGTCTTACATTGCAACTGATGTTTAGTCTTGACACAAATCCTTAGCTATCTGCTTCAGCAACTGTCAAAAAATGCCATTTCCTGTAAGTATCTTGTTTCATGGTAGTTACATATAAGATAAATACATAATCATGTTATAAAAATAAAATATAATTGGTCACAAGGTGTGTCACACAATAAAGTTTGATTAGCCAAGTTAATCCAAAATGTTTATAGGTAATAACTGCCTTGACTCATCTGACACATGAACGGAGACTTCATAAACATTTTCCTTATCCACACTGTCCCACCTTACCCTGTTTTCTGCAATATTTGCACTTCTCATTATTCAAACATGCATTCCATTGAACACTTTTTGTTGAGACAAATTGGTCAGATTAGATCTCAGAAACATAAACAAAAGATTGTTTAATGCACTTTAACTAGCAAGTCATCTAGAAATCCACAGGCAGAATTGTATACTACATTGATGCTCAGAGGGAAAACACATTTGGAGCACCATGCATTTGAGTGAGCCCTTGAGAGAGCTGAAAAAAAGAGGGGAAAAAAATGAACTCCCTTCAGGGCCCTCTGTTTCATATAGAAAATATTTACTATGTGGAAACAATTCAGGTGAATGTTTAACCTTCAGATCCAAAGAGCTCAGTTAACACAACAGCAGGCCTCTCCCTCTCTCTCTCTCTCTGTGTGTGTGTGTATGGTAAATGTGTTTTTCACTTATAAAATGTCAGGTTTCACTATAGCTTTTGCATTCCCAGACTAATAGAGATACACATCAGCTGGCTCAAGAGAGAGATGTCTGCAAACACACACACACACACACACACACACACACACACACACACACACACACACACACACACACACACACTCTCTCTTTCTCTCTCTTTACCCAAGGTGAGAGGCTGTGTGTCGGACAGATCGGATATTACAGAAACTTTTGTCTGAGTGGCTGGCGGATCTTGTGTCTGATGAAGACACACATACACACCTGGTTGCTCATGGGAACACTTGTAGCGTTGCACAGCTCCAAACAATACTTGTTTGTTTCTCTTCTGATCTGGTTACCTAAGGTAACAATGACATGAAATTTTTATGAACGATAATGGTTTTCTTTTGCTTCCTGTGGTAGCCATGGTTCACCTTTACTTTTGTGTAAATATTAATAGTACTTTCAAACGATTAAAACACTGAATCCAATTAATTACAATATGCTGACCAAGATATTGTGAAGATATTTGAAGACATTACTGTGACACATGAAAACACTGAATATATACGGGCTCCTTTATTACAGGCTTGCACTCCTGCATTCCACTGGAGCTTTTTTTTTTTTTTTTTTTTTTTTTCATTTTTTGAGATATGGAAGTCTGTTGTGAGATAAAATGTAAAATAAGATATAAAGTCACAATGTGAGTACTAAAGTCCCAAATGCAAGATAGAAATAGAAATGCAGTTGCTGTAAGAACTTTTTTTGTTGTAGAAAAACAGATAATGTCCTGGCTCAAAATTAACTGTACGTTTACGTTTAATTTTACATATCCTTCATCCCTAAAACAGAACACGCATAATCAAAATATAGGTGACGTATGAAAAATCCAAAGCACAAAAAATGCCTTACGATTTAAACTGTAAATTGGGCTTTATTTTTAAAGAGTTTTCATAGTGCATAATCACATTGTGAAATATATTCACAATTACAAGGATTAAAACAAAGTCCAAAAAACGTTTTAATATTTTTTTGACTCTGATATTGAAATTGGCTTCTATATTAAAAAGTAGCTTAAAAAAGCATTTTATGCTTTATTTATGCTAAATAAAAATGACCAGCCCTCGAAAACAATACAGGTGCACAAATGCCTAATATTTCACAAAATAAAATATAGATGACACTAAAGTAAATGTTTCAGTGCTAAGCATGGATGACCTATGAACCTTGTGACCTTGAGCATTGCTCCATGGGAATTGTGCCTGCCAAAAGTACACCGTAATGTATATATCGCTAAAAGTGGAGTAATTTCACGTCTCTTGTTCAGGGTTTGGGGATATTAGGTATAACAGATCAAATGCGATTTTGGGGGCAAAGACACCTCTGAAAGCACACTTCTACTTTTCTGAATAATGGTTAATTTTAACTTCAGCTAAAGTGACTATCAACACACGGACACATACACAGATACAGACAGTATTCTCTTTAGATTTATTTAATTAAAAGAAAGTATATATTATAATGTATAATTATCTCCAGCATCTATCGTCTCAGTAGACAGTGTGTGTGTGTGTGTGTGTGTTGACTTTGGGCTCTAATGCTTTTCTGTCACCACAGCAGCAGGTCAACCGGGCGTGTCATCTTACTAACTCGGGTTTCATGTGCAGTGGTGAAATGTGTACACTCTGGAATCCCTCCCGTCAGACAGTCCTGACACACACATGCACACACAGAAATACTCAATCTTCCCCAACAATGTACTGATGAAATTAATCATCATACAACAACTTAGTAAAGGCTTTTCTGTTCATGTTGTCTTACAAATTGAGGATGGAAGAATTATTTTACAGGTAACTTCCTCATGAGGTAGCGCTGAACTGGAAAGAAACTCTAAGCTAACGGATAGGGTGGAATTAGAACTGGTTAATATTAAAAGATGGAATGTGGTCAAACTAGTCTGAGTGTGGAGACAGAAACCAACTGGGAAAAATACATTCCTGGTCATATACTTTTTTTCAGCACACACAGACAGACTGTTACAGCATAATTAATTATATAATGAAATAATAAATTATGTTCATAACTTTTTACATTTAAGATTATGTATTATATATTGTGAAAATATAACAGATATTCCTTCATTATTGTCCTGGAATGTCAAAACCAGAATCTCAGAGTTAGAATAATAAAAAAAATAAAATCATCATTTACTCACAAAAAGATAAAAAGATATATTGAAGAATGTTTCAACTTTGTTTTAGATGTTTTAGATCAACAGAAAAAAAGTAAGTCATACAGGTTTAGAATGACATGATGGTAAATGACAGCATTTTCATTTTTGGGTGAACTATTACTTAAGGCACAAATAATGGATTCTAATGTTAACAATGTTGCTAAGCTAACAGCAAAAAATACACAGCACACATACATTTTGGGTAAAATGATCACTTTCTGGATACTATTTTTAAGTTAATCTATTTTGAAAGATTTTTCACTGAATTTGTTGCAGTGCTTTTTGAGATTGCCTTCTAAAGGGAGAACCATGTGATTCTGATGCCAAAAAAGTATCTTAAAGGTCAGCATAATTAAGTTATATACCTTTTTGAAGAGTCTTTGCATCCGAAGCGTGCCTGACACCTTAAAATGCTCCCTTTGTAGGCAACACTAGTTCTTGGAACAATTTACTGCAGAATCAAAGTCTCAAGGAGTAACTACTAAAAGTAGTTAATGTAGCTAAAAGCTAATGCAGTTGAAATTTACATGAGCTAATAAGCTCCTTTTTCAGAAGCATATCTGATTCTTTAGCTGCTCTGTTACAAGCTTGTAAAGTTAAACAGTAGCTTGCCTATAGTAGCTACCGATTGTAAATTATAAGTAGTTTGTAACTCATATTGATCAGTCTCTACTTGGATATTGGTTGCAGAACTATTTGAGACTACAGTGTAAAGAACATATAAATACTTACTACAGCACAGAAACATGTTACGTGAACAGCAGCTGACTTATATAATACAGTATAAGACTAAAAATTCAGTTGACATGCATGACTCCTCTTCCCATCAGTGATAATACGGTAATTGTTTTCAGAACAATTCATTCTGATTCATGTCTCCATCTTTGTAAGCATCTGACACCACAACTTGGGATGGCTGGGTGAGGCGGTGTGTCAGACACAGAGAGGATTGGTACAGTTTTTTAAGTGTGCACGATGTTTTAAAGGAGTGGCATGTTTAAATAAGAGTCTTCTATTGAAAATGGAGGGGTGTGTACTTAAATCATGTAATTATGCGTATGTGTGAGAAACAACAAGAAAGAGGGAGGAGTTGTACTCAGGAGGTGTGGTACTTAAAATTAGGCCATTATTTAAGGTACGACACACACACACACACACACACACACACACACACACACACACACACACACACACACACACACACACACACACACACACACACACACACACACACACACACACAGTTTGGCATGATTTCCCCATCAACAGAACTATGAATATGCTTTCTGACCAGAGAGTGAAAGATTAAATGGTTTTATTTATATTTTTAATATTTAACATTTTGAAAAGACATTTTTCTTTTGATATTGGATATCTTTTGGAGGACCATGTGATAGGTCTGTCTCTAAAGTCAGTGCCGGGCTCTGCTGATGAGGTCATAGGTGACCTGTGTGATGTCAAAGGCTTGATGTGAACATTGGGAGGACAGCATAGTTTCTACTGAGATTTTTTGGGAAGGGCTGTAGATGATACGAGCACGTTGAGACTCCACTTCCTCATCCGCCCAGCAGGGAGTGGGCATCTCCGCAGAGTACAACAATGGAAACACACTGCCCATATAAACGCTCACAAACATCTGCTTTAACACATTGATATCCCTCTGCAATACAAAGAAACACATTGTATGCAAACAGCATGAATAAACTTTTTATAATCCTGGTACTGTGGCATTTGTGTGACATTCTCACACAAAATCACATACACCTTTACCTTATCAGATCTTCTCAGGTTACTCTCTGATTCGGTCCATGATTTCTGTAAAATCAGGATCAAGTTTAATACTTTTTATAACACCTACCCCATATTATACTTCCATGTACGTGATGGTAAAGTTTTGTACCCAGAAGTTAATTTAATCTGAAAAAAAAAAAAAATCCCTTTGGTTCTCAACTGGAAAATCAAAAAATAAAATAATTTAAATAAAAAATGCATTTTATAGTTACATTTTATATTTCATTGTATTTTCAATAATTATTAATAATTTAACATACAACTATTATGTTAATTACTTACTATTATTGTTTTTAAATCATTTATATTTAATTCTTAATATTTTTTTAATAATCTCAATTAATAATGTTAATACATATTTAATAATTAATTAATTTAATAATAATACAATCTTTTAATCAATTCTAAAAATGGTAAAAAAAAAAAAAAGTTCTTTAAGGGTGGGGTTCAGGTTAGATTGTAATAACAATACATATATAGAAACCAAAATAAAAGGTTTATGTTTAAATTAAAGTTTAGTAAATGCACAAGTAAACATGTGTTTATGTAACCAGTCTCACCCTAAACGCATCCATCAGGTCTGGCTGATCTAGAACATCAGGGAAGGAGGCTAGAACTGGGCTGCAGATCAGATCTGGGATACACAGAACTAAAGTTATCTACAGTTATTTACATTCACTTTTACATTCGCATTTTCATTTCCATGTGTGTTTTACATTTACATTTGCTTTCATGGCAGACCCTTTCTTACCAAAGAAAGTCCATATAGTGTTGTGATGTGACGGGAACCTTAGATACACATTAGATACACATCAAGCACAAAGACAAAATGTGTTTATGTGTGTGTTACCTGCATTACACATGGTGACTCTGTCAAGTAAAAGAGCATCAGCGAGTATTTGCCTGTATGTTGCCAGGAGGCGCACTGTGGACAGACTTCCTACAATAGTGTCTGGCAGCAGACTTATGAAAAAAAAAAAAAAAATTAGGGAAACAAATATTTAGTTACAAAAGTATAATTGCTTTTCATGAATATTTATCAAAAAACAATGTGGAGTCCTAAAGCTGGCAATAAAAATTAAAGTATACATACTACTGTTCAAACGTTTTGGATCAGAACGATTAAAAGAATATTAATTTAAAGTAATTATGCATTAAATTGTTTAAAAGTGATAGTAAAGACATTTATAATGTTACAAAAGATTTCTGTTTCAAATAAATGCTGTTCTTTTCTGATTATGATTTCCACAAAAATATTAAGCACAACTGCTTTCAACATTGATGATAATAATAAGTGGTACTTGAGCAGCAAATCAGCATATTAGAATGATTTCTGAAGGATCATGTGACTCTGACAGGGTACCCCCAGGATCCTCCAACTTAAATTCAAGGCTTTTTAAGACCTTTTTAATACCATTACAAATGAAATTCAATGCCAACTTCGTACCCATTCCGACAGAAGTATGAGGGGAAAATGTCAAATCTGTATACATTTTAAACCCTAGAAAATAATTATGTACAAGGAATTAAATATATATTGAATTATATATCAGTCATATTTAATACATTCGCAACAGCATTGTAGCGCGCACGTGTGTGTAGGCCAGTGTTAATTTTGGCAGCCATTTTTGATTTAGTCTTAGTCTTCAGACGAAAATGCTTATTGGTCTTAATCACATTTGAGTCATCCTGTTTTTTATAGTTGTAGTTGACGAAAAGTCTTTGCATTTTTTGTCAACTTTTAGTCAAACTGCAGTTACTTTACTTTTGGTAAAAACTAAATAAGACCTTTGTAACGAAATCCAAGACTTTGTATACTAAATTCAAGGCTTTTAAGGCCTTAATTTGAGATGATCAAATTCAAGACTTTTTCAAGGCTTTTAAGACCCGCGGGTACCCTGTCTGAAGACTGGAGTAATGATGCTGATGCTAGAGTAATAATTCAGCTTTGCCATCACAGGAATAAATTCGATTTTTAAAATGTATTAAAATAGAAAGTTCTTAAATTAATATTTCACAAAATTACTGTTTTACTGTATTTTCAATTAAATAAATGCAGCCTTGGTGAGCATAAGAGACTTATTTCAAAAACATGAAAAATAAATTTGGTCACACTTTAGATTAGGGTCCAATTATCACTGTTAACTATTAACTATGACCTTTGCCTCAAACTCCTAATTACGGCTTATTAATAGTTAGTAAGGTAGCTGTTAAGTTTAGGTATTGGGTAGGAATTGGGTAGGAATTGGGTAGGATTAAATGACGTAGAATATGGTCATGCAGAATAAGGCATTAATATGTGCTTTATAAGTACTAATAAACAGCCAATGCTGTCCAAATGATATAACTCCTAGTAAGCAACTACTTAATAGTGACAAATTGACCCTAAACTAAAGTGTTACCAAAAACTCTTTTGAACATTAATGTATACTCTGGTGTGAAGGCATTCTTACTCTAGAAGCACTCTGCTGCGGGTGTTTACTGATTTGAGCTTAACAACTAGCTTTGGCATCTTCCTGGACAGCAACATCTGCTGAAACACACCAGTGGGATAACCTGAGGAGAGAACAGAAGAGAATGGCTTATATGTGAGAGAGTATGGGTATATTTTTGTGAGAGAGCGTTACCTCTTTTGATAGATGTGGTATCCATATCGGTGTCTCTCTCAAATGGTGTGCCACCATGAATTGTAAGCTCTTGTGTCCTGCACACATGCATATACTGTAGTTTGTGAGCAATTATGTAAGGAAACAATAAAACTAATCTGCATCATTGAAATTGTAATAAGGGAATGTATGCGTACCGTAAAGTAATGGGTGCTCCACTTTCATCAAACAGTTTAAGGAACGCCCAGCCACAGCTGAGGTCTCCTCTCTCCCCTGTGGACTGAAATAGAGCACATACACTTTTACACCTGCAGAACCCTCTTGTCGCTCCAAACTTGTATGACTTACTTTCTTCTGTGGAACACACATAAAAATTTTTTTTTTTATAAACGTCTCAGAGTTTTTGTCCATACAATGAAAGTCAATGGGCTCACATGTTGTTTGGTTCCCAAGGTTCTTCAAAATATCTTCTTTTGTGTTCCGCAAAAGAAAGAAAGTACTTCAGGTTTGGAACAACATGATGGTGAGTACATTTTTCATCTTTGGGTGAACCATCCCTTTAAAAAGGACCCTATTATGCTTTTTACCTTTTCAACTTTTTTTTTATGTATAATGTTGCTGTTTGGGCATGTAAAAGGTCTGCAAAGTTACAAAGCACAAAGTCCACTCCAAAGGGAGATATTGTCTATATCAATAAGCATATAATAATATAATCTTATTGAACTCCTTGAACAACCTCAATTGTAGTCTAACCCTAACCCTAACGTTTTCTTCTGGTAACATACACATCACAATAGCCCCTCATTTAAAGCTACAATATAATTTTTTTTTTTCGCGGCTAGGGGTCGGTAACGTCTTATAATAAAGTCGTAGATTGATGATGCAGTGATAAGCGGAATAATGGAACTTGCCGTCATGCTGATCTAATAATGTTTATGGAGTGAATACATTCATGTTTTTTTAACATGACTGTGGTAGGGAGCAGGTCGCGATTGCTAATGAAGAGACAGATATCAGCATATATAAAGGAATGAGGACATTTAATTCTACATAACTACCCGTAAGTGCTGAATTAATACTCACAAAGGTCAGTTTATTTGACGCATTTAACTTGTGAGGTAACGCAGTGTTGTTTCACTTGGTCTAACGTTACACTATCATACTAAACAGCATTTGAGTGTGTTGAAAGTTATAATGTTATTCTATGTGTTAGTTTCTTGGCTATATGAGACTAGCAGTAAGCTAGATCAACATTAGAAAAACATCCTGATCATATTCTAACATTTCATTATGTTGAACTATATAACAAAGCAGAAACCAGGGATAACGCAGATATTACGTCACTAACAGGCGACAAGTGACAAGGGACGGGCACTATTTAAAAATTTCTCTGAATTTATTGGAAATTCTTGGAAACATTTAGGATAATGTAAGTACATAATTGAAATATATACATATATATATATATATATATATATATATATATAACACTGTGCAAGTGGTTTTTGGATATTTTGATACAACAAACTCGCAGGAAGACCGCAAGTGCTTAGGGTGCCATTTGGGACAGGGCAGTTATGGTAAGGGATGACATTTCCAAAACACACTTGAAGCGGTTGACCAATCACAAAATATAGGTCCAGCTGACCAATCAGAGCACATTGTGTTTTTGGAAGGAGGGGCTTCATAGAAACAGAAACTAAACAAAGCTTTAAAATATGTAAAATATGTGCAAAATGTAAAAAGCATGAAAACATTTAATCATTTTATCAGATAATCAAAATCAAGATTTTGTAAAAGGGTAAGACCTTTTTAATAGAGATCATTGTGTGTATTCATATAGAGATATGAGAGGGCAGGAGAAAACAGTTCTTTTGTCTTTCTGAGGTTAGATCAAGGCCATGTCCTCAGTTATCAGAGTTGGGTGGTACTGCCATATAATTGTTTAAATGATAAGATTTTTTTTGCAAGGAACTATTGCTTACATTCCTTATGTAGGTCACACCCAATTCAAACAGAATTCCAAGATCAGGAGATTCAGAGTCACAACGCAGGAAACATTCTCCATCCAGTAGACAGGGAAGCATCCCAGTCATCTAAAATACACACATACAGGAAAAATACAGATTAAAAAATGACAAACTGTCAGATTCCAGAACTGTATTTCAGGCTGTATTACCATTATAACAAATTGATTTGAATTTCAGAATGTTTTAGTATTTGGTTTGCCCCTCGTGTGCCTGCTGCCTTCAAGCTTGCAAGTCTTGTTAAAACCTTAAATATGTCTTGTTCATTTTCAATTATAACATTTCTTTTTTTTCGAAATTTCAATATTAAAACCTTGTTTATTTTCAAGTTTAAGATTTTGAATGTGGCCTCCGACGTTTGGACATGTGTTTGCATGCGTTCAATGTTACTTTAGTCTTACCCGTGGAGAAAAACTCCATGTCTTTTGGCTCTTGAAGTTGTAAGTGGCTCTGACTGTGTGAATGTTACTCAAAACCTGACAGGGAAGAGAGAGAGAGAGAGAGAGAGAGAGAGAGAGAGAGAGAGAGAGAGAGAGAGAGAGAGAGAGAAACAAAAACAAACAATGGCACCATGTACACAGCATGTCACACAACACCTGTTTACAATAAACATGGGGAAGACAAATGGGTTTTAATGCATATTTTTTTAAAGGTACCTTTCATGATACCCAAGGTCACATTACAAGCAAAAATTAATACAAAAGTAAATAACAATAAACAATACAACACCACAGACGCAGTTACTGTGGAATACCAATTGATTTTGACTTTAGATGATTTTAATCGGAATTTTTTAAAGTTGAACGAACTGTGTATGACCAGAGAGATATGGATTTAAACCAAGACAGGGGGTGCCAATAACCCTATTGGATGCTAACCTGTCAAGGAGAATATTATGCGAGATGGTATCGAAGGCCGCACTCAGATCAAGAAAGACAAGTATGGTTAATAAACCAGAACCAGCTGCTAGCAACATAGTAGATTTTAACAAGCAGTCTCTGTGCTATGGTGAGGACAAAAGCCAGATTGAAATTTATTGTATGATTTTTTTTGTCCAAGAGATGATCATGGTTCTGAGCTACAACACACTTTTCCAAAATGTTAGAAATAAATGGCAAATTAGAAATCGGATACAAGTTATCAAAATTGGATGGATCAGCCACTGGTTTCTTAGGTTTGGAGTAATAATAACATATTTAAGAGATGAAGGAACAAGGCCAGAAACAAGTGAAGAATGTACAACTTTAGTGAGTAAAGAAGACAAAAATGGTATACAGGATTTATGGGTTTTAAATGTGCGTTAGAATTGTTCTGCTGTTTACAATGACTTAAGAGACTCATTCAGAAACGTCAAAGAAAAGATGAACTGTGCACAATGAACGTAGGACATTACACAATCATATTCCACTTATTATCTATAAACACGCACCGAAACACTTCCTGGTCCTCTACTGAATACTTTAAATTCTTGACAATAAGTAATCAAATAGAATTCACATTCACAGTGCACAGAAAAAAACAACTGAGTTTTGAAAGACAAATATTGTAGAGATACCAGGAATAAAATTATTAAATTGTTAACACTCAAGACTCAAATATGCTGTCTAGTATTTTACACTCTTGCTTTTGGATTACACCTTTAATTCAGGCACCCCAGCCGTTAATGCCATGGTTCTTTATTATTTGTTTTTTGTTACAAATGGTCCAGCGTGATTACTGTTCCACATGAGTAACACATGATGTCAGAATCATTACTCAAGCTTTTCCACTAAACATTTGAATGTAAATATCTCTCTTTTACGGTCAAAAAGGGCAATCATTTTGGTTGTTGATCCACCAGTATGTATGTGTGTGTGTTACCTGGGATCCATTAAAAGCACAGAGCCGAACGTGCCTGCTAAGCACCTGTAACCCGACCCCAGGTGGTGGGATCATTCTACAGCTCCACAGGGTCAGGGTTAAACTCACTCTAGATGGGCGCCCGTGAACCTGGACAAACACACACTCACCTTAGAAATGTATAATAATTTTAATAACAATAATACATTTCATTTATATAGCACTTTTCTCAACACTAAAAGAGCTTTATATATGGTAGGGGGGAATCTCCTCAACCATCTACTTGAATGCCCATCACTATATATTTATATATGCATATTTAAAAAAAAAAAAAAAAAGACATTATAATGTATTTCTTTTCCTTCGTATAATTAATTAAATATTAGGCAATATATATAAGGCAAGACACCCCAGTTGAATAGGGTAAATAATTTAACTAACACATATCACCATACTTCCCCAGTTGGTTGATTACCTTAAGAATTGCAAAATTGTTTGTGATGAAATATTGTCTAAATATGCTAATGAGGCAGTATCTAATGAAATATGCACTATTTTGCATACATTTCCAGAACAGAAATCAGAGCATTGGATAAGCAAGGTTCAAAATTCTTGTTTCCTTTTATTGTCATATTAGAGTTAATGGTTTTTACAGGGGTTTTTTGGTTCCCTTTCGAGAGGTCTCTCCTATTGCGTAAGTAGCTTACGCTATGGGTAAACTCCTTTTCTCGAGAATATTGAAGTCTTTATGTAAAATGCATTGCAGCTGCACAGCTGACAGCAATGAAAGAAGGCAGCTCGGTCATTGGCTGTGCTGCGGCAACTTGCTCGAACCAATGACGGGGCGACTCTGAATGCGCGACCAATGAGCGCGCTTCGCGCCCGCGCGCGTCAGAGCCCGCCAAGATGGGCGTGGCCAAGAGCTATATATCGGGCGCCCCGTCATGAGAGTTCTTTAGATTTAATCTCCTTCAGCGAACACCTTCTTCGCTGGATCCTTCGGATTATTGAAAGCCTTCGCCGCCGTCGAAAAGCATACCAGCGGGATTGCTACGAGGACGTCGGCATCTTCAGCCGCCTTCGAACGCCATCCTACTGAGCCATCCGGCGTGCCACACACACGCAAGTATTTACATCTGTTCGCCCCGCGACATTTGTAAAAGAGCAATCTTCTGAGGCGTCGTTTCAAATGCCTTCCTGCGCGTCGTGCAGAGACCTTCTCCCGGACGGGGATCGTCACATCATCTGCGCTCACTGCCTGGGCCGGGACCACGCAGAAGCTGCTTTGACCAAGGGCGGATGCCCCGAATGTGATGACCTGGGTCTCTCCACACTGCGGGCTCGCCTCGCCGCGCGCAAGCCCATCGCCGCCTCCCCTCTGTTTGAGCTGCGCACTAAGAAAAAGCGCCGCTCACAGAGGCTTCCTGAACCTGAGCTCAGTGACGTCACGCCGAACCAGTCTCCGCGTGCTTCACCGCCGCTCTTGCCTTCACCACCGCCGGTTCAGTTCACCCAGCCGGACCCACACCCCTCTAGCAGAGCGGTAGGCCTTGTGACTTTCGGCGCGTCCGAGGACGACGGGGGAGTGGATGACAGCTTGTCCATCGACGCTGCATCGGACGACTGGCCGGGCTCCACTCTCGACCCCGCCCCGTCGACGCTAGCTAGCACGAGCGGGGTCTACACCATGGATACCGAGATTGTCCGTGTCCTCTCTAAGGCCGTGGAAGACCTCGGGCTCGATTGGTCTTCTCCCGAAGAACCAACCCGGAGCCGACTGGATGAGTGGTTTCTGCAGGGGCTCCAGCAGGCCCCTCGGCAAAGGCCTTCTCCCTTCTTCCCGGAAGTTCACGACGAACTCACCAAGTCGTGGAAAGCCCCCCACTCTGCGCGCCTAAAGCCTTCTTTTTCTTCTTCGCTCTCCTCTGTGGACGGCGCGAAGGAAAGAGGCTACGAGGGAATGCCGCCCCTCGAGGAGGCCGTGGTTAATCATCTCTGCCCGCCCTCCACCACCGGATGGAAAGCCAAAGCTTCCCACCCCTCGAAGCCCTGCCGCACTACTTCTGCTCTCGCCGGTCGCGCCTACGCCGCCGCCGGCCAAGCTGCATCAGCGCTTCACTCAATGGCGGTACTTCAAGTGTTCCAAGCCAAGCTTCTCCGCTCTATAGACGAGTCTGGCCCCGAAACCGAAGCCTTTAGGGACCTACGCAGCGCAGCTGATATAGCTCTGCGAGCCACGAAGGCCACCGCCCAGTCTATTGGCCGTGCCATGGCTAATTTGACTGTTCTCGAGCGCCATCTGTGGTTAACTCTGACAGAGATGAAGGACGCGGATAAGGCACCATTTCTCGACGCGCCTATCTCCACCAGCGGGCTGTTTAAGCCGGCGGTTAAGGGTTTCGCCGAACGCTTCACTGAGGCCCAGAACGCTTCACAAGCTATGCGCCATTTCCTGCCCAAGCGCTCCAGCTCATCGCAGAGCAGACAGAGACCACCACAGCCGCAGCGGGCTAGAACAGCCCCCACCGCCTCTCAGCCCGCGCCTCAGGCTGACGCTCGACGCCGCTCGCGCTCTCACAACCGCAAGCCGCCTCCTGAGCGACGGGGTCCTCGGCCCAAGATTGTGCTGAACCCTGAGCCTCGAAAGCCGTCCTAGCCACAGGAATGAGAAGAGAGAGTGCGTGTATCGCAAAAGCCGGACCACTCTCTCTGCAAAAGCTCAAACATTACCCAGTCCCCTTACGGGCGGCTGGATATGTCCATACAGCAGTCAATGGGCCAGTCACAGAGCTCGCTCACCAGCAAAGTTTTTACGGCGACGCACAGAAAACACAAAAAGAGTCTTTTTCTGCCTGTGTCACTAAGGGTTCACATGTCCACAAAGTGTGCATTCCCAGATACTGTCAAAACAGTGCCAAATTCATTCCCGGCTCAGGCTGCGCGACCCATGAATGTAGATCACGTGCCTACGGTCATGTACGCACCACTACACACAAGCACTGTTCACACAGTTATGAATTCATCCCCAGTAAAAGCGGGAAACATTATAAAAGTGACGCGTGTGCCTACTACTGTTTATGCACCCCCACTTATAAACACTGTCCTTACAGTGTCAAACACAACCCCAGCTCAGGCTGCGAGTTTTACAGACATAGCGCGCGCTGTTGTAGTCACACACGCGTCCATTCACTCAGCTGCTCAGCGCGCGCTCGCGCCTCTGAGAGCTACGAGCTCAGGCGATTCGCTGGCCGGGTCCCTGCGTCACAGCGGCCCGCCCCTAGCCTGTATTCAGCCCATATCTGTACACGCAGCGGCATGGGAAAACATTCCAGATATGCCGAAATGGGTATTGAATAAAGTAAAGCACGGATACTCGCTCCAGTTCGCTCGCAGACCACCACGTTTTACGACTGTGGTCGAGCCGAAAGTGAGAAAGGAGTGTTCACATGTTCTACGTACCGAGGTGTGCAAACTAATAGAAAAGGGCGCTGTGGAAACTGTTTCCCCCTCTCTGTGCGAGGCAGGTTTTTACAGCCGCTATTTTCTCGTCCCGAAAAAGGATGGCGGTCTCCGCCCCATCCTAGATCTCAGACACCTGAACAAAGCACTAATGATTCGCTCATTCAGAATGTTAACAACCAAGCATATCCTCGCGCAAGTACGCCCAGGAGATTGGTTTCTCTCAGTGGATCTGAAAGATGCTTACTTTCACATTCCAATAGCGCCTCATCACAGGCCGTTTCTGAGATTCGCTTTCGAGGGACAGTCGTACCAGTACACAGTACTTCCGTTCGGCCTGTCCCTGGCTCCCCGTACATTCATGAAATGTATGGATGCAGCACTTTCCCCCCTAAGGCGAAGGGGAGTGCGAATACTGAATTATCTCGACGATTGGCTGGTTCTAGCACAATCAGAGAGTCAGTTAATAACACACAGATCTTGGATTATCAGCCGTTTAGAATGCCTGGGCCTAAGAATCAATTTTGCAAAAAGCATACTATCTCCCAGCCAGAGGATTTTTTTCCTGGGAATAGTTCTAGACTCGCTGCAAATGACAGCTCGTCTCTCAGCAGAGCGCGCGCTTACCATCCGGCGCCTTGCAACATCATTCAGGGCGGGTGCGCGCGCCCCCGTCAAGCGGTTTCAGAGGATACTCGGTCTCATGGCCTCAGCATCGGCCGTACTCCAGCTAGGATTGTTGCATATGCACCCTCTCCAACGCTGGCTCAAGAGCCGCGTCCCTACTCACGCATGGCATTCGGGCCACTTTTTAATCAGAGCGAACCACGGCTGTATAAAAGCCCTGACGCACTGGAAAGTCGCCGAGTGGTACCAGTCAGGCGTGAGTCTGGGTGTGAACACAAGGAGAAAGATGATCACGACAGATGCCTCCAAAATAGGTTGGGGGGCCCTTTACGAGGGCAGGCCTGTTTCCGGTTTTTGGTCAAGCCCAGAGAAGCGCCTACACATAAACTGTCTGGAGATGAAAGCGGTCGCTTTGGCTCTCAGAGCCCTGCTTCCACATCTAAAAAACGAACACGTCCTGGTCCGAACGGACAACATGACGGCAGTGTCGTACATAAATCGCCAGGGTGGACTCAGGTCGAGCTCCATGCATTCAATGGCCAGGAGACTCGTTTTATGGTCCCAGCACAACTTGCGCTCGCTGAGAGCAGCGTGTGCCAGGCGCCCTGAACTAGGGGGCAGACATGCTATCCAGAGACAAGATTCTCCCAGGAGAATGGGCTCTCAACCCGCTGACGATTCAGTGGTTATGGAAAACCTTTGGCAAAGCGGAGATCGACCTCTTCGCCTCCAAGGAGAACGCGCACTGCTCTCTTTTCTTCGCGAAAAACACGGACGCGCTCGCCCAGAGCTGGCCGAGCCGCCCCTTATATGCCTTTCCCCTGATCGCGATGCTGCCACAGGTCATCAGTCGGGTCAGAGAGGAGAAAAACGCAGTGCTTCTGATAGCCCCACTCTGGAAGAACCAAACATGGTTTCCAGATCTGATGCAAATGCAATCTGCACCACGGCCGATTCCACTGAGGCCAGACCTCCTCAGTCAGGCCAGCGGGATGATATTTCATCCCCGCCCCGATCTGTGGGCCCTTCATGCATGGCCCCTCAACGGGTTCCCAGGAACCTCACGAGCGGAGCACTAAAAACCATCGCTGAGGCGCGGGCGCTCTCCACTAGACGCTTATATGCCCAGAAATGGAAAGTGTTCAGTGACTGGTGTAATGCAACGGGCCTGAACCCTGAAACATGCAAGATTAGGAACATACTCGCTTTTCTACAAGGGCTTCTGGAGGCGGGCCGCACCCCCTCCACGCTCAAAGTATATGTGGCGGCCATCACAGCGTCACACGACCCTGTAATGGAACGTCCATTGGGGAGTAACGACCTAATTATTCGTTTCCTAAGGGGCGCTAGGAGGATGAACCCTTCACGCCCCCCCCTCAGTGCCGATCTGGGACCTAGCTACTGTCTTAGACGCTCTTAAAGGGCTCCCGTTCGAACCACTCCGAACTGTGCACCTTAAACAGCTCTCGCTCAAGACTGCGCTATTGCTGGCACTCGCCTCGGTCAAGAGAGTGGGCGACCTGCACACACTTTCGACAAGCGCTGCCTGCCTAGAATTCGGACCTAACGACTGCAGGGTCGTCCTTAGGCCAAAACATGGGCATATTCCTAAAGTGCTCACCACTCCCTTCAGAGCACAGGTTATCTCCCTAACTGCGCTATCGTCTCCAGCAGACGAACGCGACGCTAATCTACTCTGCACCGTTAGGGCTCTCAGAGTGTATTTGGAGCGTTCTGCCCTATTCAGACAGACAGAACAGCTGTTTGTATGCTTTGGCGGCCGTACGAAAGGTTCCGCCGTTTCAAAGCAGAGAATCTCTCACTGGATAGTTGAGGCTATAGCGCTGGCTTATGAAGCTAAGGGACTTCAATGCCCCTGGGGAGTCAAAGCACACTCCACCGGGAGTGTGGCTTCTTCCTGGGCATGGTCGAGCGGGATACCGATCGAGGATATTTGTGCGGCGGCAGGCTGGGCCTCACCGTCCACATTTATCAGGTTCTACAACCTACAGGTCCCGACATTGCATTCCAATGTACTATCAGCATGATGCTAGTTGAACTAGAGTTCGTATCTAGATTATGTATGTGTTTGTGTCACACTGAGCACCTTCTAGCTGCTCTGTATTGTTTTCCCACATATTAAGCTCGCCTCTGCTGGCTAGTGGGATGATAACTTTGCTTTTCAGCTCAGGCACCTGCCTCTGGCTGTCATAAGGTGAAGTTCAGCACACACAGCGTTTTGCATGGTGTTCCCATAGCGTAAGCTACTTACGCAATAGGAGAGACCTCTCGAAAGGAAACGACTCGGTTACTAACGTAACCTCGGTTCCCTGAGAGGAGGGAACGAGTATTGCGTAAGCTGCCGTGCTTGTGCTTGGTTAGTTCGCTTCAGTCGTTTTAACCTAAAGAACTCTCATGACGGGGCGCCCGATATATAGCTCTTGGCCACGCCCATCTTGGCGGGCTCTGACGCGCGCGGGCGCGAAGCGCGCTCATTGGTCGCGCATTCAGAGTCGCCCCGTCATTGGTTCGAGTAAGCTGCAATGCGTTTTACATAAAGACTTCAATATTCTCGAGAAAAGGAGTTTTCCCATAGCGTAAGCTACTTACGCAATACTCGTTCCCTCTTCTCAGGGAACCGAGGTTACGTTAGTAACCGAGTCGATATCTCATTTTCTCACTCAGAAAACAGCCAGAAAAAAAAGAAAATCACCATGGTTTTAGGAATGAAATAATGTATGAAATCAGGCAAATGATATATGAACAAATCTGTCTGTAAAAAATCTCCAGGACACAGATAGAAATAAAACTGTAAAGTGCTAATGAAGTGGAGATTTCTGACTTAAAACGCAATAAAAAAAAACACATTAAAGTGTATTATGGATGTTTTCCTTCCACTACTCAGAAAAAACACTTTATAAACAGCCAAATAAGCCAAAAATCACAAAATTTGCCTGTGCATGAAAAAAAATATGTTTATGTACCTGTAGGGTCTTGCCTATTTTGCTATACATAACATTTTTGAAAATGTAGCTAGTGTTTGCTTTGCAGTTAGGTACCTTGCCTGTGTCTGGGTCCATATGGAGATCTTGAAAGGAGAGTTGTGATTGGCTAAGCTTGGGCTGAATGAAGTGACTTGCTCTGTAAGATGTCCCTGCTCAACACAAACACACAGTACATGTATAATAGAAGTATAATATACTATTATAAAATCTGAATTCTTACCAGATGTTATAATGAGGTATAAATCACACAAACTGCCTTCTGGTTAACTAAAAACTGTATATGGCCTTCTATCTATAGGTTTTGCTAAATATAGAGACAGATAGTGACCTTCTTCAAGGTGTCTGGAGAGATTGGAAGGTCTGAAGCCTGGAGGGATGGCACCCATCGCTGACAGCACATCGGTAGCATCTATCTGCAGACACACATACAAGCACACTTCAGTTTGTGTCTGTTCATATATATATATATATATATAAAATAAAACATGGGTGCATTAGTGTTTAGATTATTAAAGGTGGTATAAAAACGAAGGTTGCGATTTTACTACCCCATTGTGATGTATATATATATTTTTTTTTTGTCCATTGGGAATTGATTGGATCTCACGTGAATGACAGGTTGTCCCAAATCTGTATGTATACAGGTCCTTCTCAAAAAATTAGCATATTGTGATAAAGTTCATTATTTTCCATAATGTAATGATAAAAATTAAACCTATTTTCTTTTTTCTTTGTTAATTAATTTGTGTTTTCAGGTTTGTTTTGCATTTATGGTGCTGTCCTCCAATATTTTGTCTTACGTCCTATCCTACAAATAAACGAAAAAAGGAAAAAGAGGAGAGATGTCATTGTAAGAGGAGGGAAAGTTATTTTGATTAAAGATTAAGAAGGCAGTTCAAGGCACAATAATGAAAAAATTATGTGCATAGACAAATTATTTATAAATAATTCTGCAATATTCCATAAAAAAAATAAGATTAGTAAATTTTGATTTTATTGTGAATTTAAGGATATAATTATCCAAATAGAATATACCTCAGTAACAGCCTTCCGGACTGTGTTCCAATTGGATGTTTTGCTAGTTGGAAAAAAGAACGTATTTAATAATTTTCTTTAAGAAATACTTAATTTTAACTTAAACTTGTGTTTAATTCAATTCAACTGGAATACATTATTAACTATATTCACTACACTTTAATAAAGAAAAAAAAAAGCACAGACATGCAAAAACATAACACAATTGTGAAAACAATGCTGCTCTCTAGTGGAGAGAGAGGGGACATTACCTGGACTTTATGTCAGACCCCTCCTGTTCCTCCTCACTCTCCTCCTCATCTTCATTCTCTCTCTCACTATCCTTCTGAGAAGACTGAGAGTTAAAATACATCTGCAGATGTTATTCATCCATCTTGATTATCTAAACACTGGTCTGGTTTCCTATGTGATTGCAAAATATATATAAAAAAGTTTATTTTGTATTTTTATAAAAGTGCACAACCTGCACCAATCCCTAACTGTTCTGGAATAGGGTTCAGACAATGTAAATGTATAATATAAATATTATATAAATACTTTAAATGCATAATGTGAACATCTCAATCAAATCGGTAAAAAAACATTATAAAAACCATACACTGACTGCAAGAAATCAGTGTTTACATGAGATGTGAAATGCAGTTTTTCCTCTAATCTTGATGTCCACATTTACACTAAATAAACGGACAAAACGCTGATCTGAAAAGCAAAACTGATCAAATATGATGCCTCATCAGGCTTTTGAAGAATGCTTAATTGTACATCTCTCAATCATTATCGCATTGCATTGATCATAAAATTATCATTTAAATACATGATTTAATTTAAATACAATCTTACAAAGAAATAGTATTGAGAGATATATAGTTACAACTGATATTTATATACATTTTGTAGAAGTACTTGATTGATTAATTGATTTACATTACAATCCATTAGAATTTAATCTTACCTTTTTGGCCATTCAAATCTCAGCAACTACACCAAATTGCAAATTTTTGCTTCTGAATCATTTTTTTTCCCTCCTTGAGTATGAGCTCCGCATTCTCATGAATCATACTATATGAGTCAAATGTCTGATGTATCAAATATGACTCAACAAAAAACACAAATGTAAACTTTTTTAAAGATTTTCTTTTGTCTGTAAGTTCAATAAACTGATAGGCTTTACAGGGTTAAACCATTTATGGCATTTCCCAACACTAAAAACCACTGTTTACGGCCTATATGTGTATGGCCACTGTTTATATGACCTCACACGCTATCAAACATACTCACTGAGTATTTGTGATATTATACAAACCTTGAGGAAGGTTTTAGGCACCAGGCCCTTCTGGCCATCTGAGTTCTGAGCCAGCCACCATCCATCCTTATTCTTAGAGAGAACTTTCAAAACCTCTCCTTTCTGACACAACACAAAAAAATGTATTTAAAATTTAAAACTATTTAAATTTAAGCATTTAATAACTAAAATAGGATGCATGATTACCTGGATGCTGAGGTCCCCTTCCTCCTCTCCTGTAAATGCACTAAGAGCAACATAGGAAACAGTTTCCTGTCCTGTGGCAGTTTGACCGATATCGGTTTCCTTGTTATCACTGTCAGCATCATCATCATCATCTTCATAATCATCATGCGCTTCTTCCTCTTCTGTATCTTCATCTTCAGAGCTCTCATCTTTTTCATCACTATTTTCCTCATCGCTCTTCTGTTCTGTCTGGGAAGAACTAGGTCCGGCTATCCTATGGCCAGGAAACAAAGACACCAGTACTGTTTGAAAAAACTCCTTAAATATTAAAAATCTAAAAATGGTTCAATGGTTTGCGTAATAGAATGCATAAAAAGGGTGTAAACTCTGTTAGAATTCATCTATGAGGTTACTTACTCATCCTGAGGTTGCAGCTGAAGAGCTAGAGACTGTAGACGCTCATGCAAGTTCAACAAACGCTTCTCCTCGTCCCTCTTACACTGGTCATAGTTCCCCACTGGAGCTGGCTCATCTGCCTACACACATGAAAAATTATATATACACTTATTCAATTCTTGTAAGATGTCTTGACAATACAAGTACACAGACATAAAGATTTACTTTAGATAATTTCTTCAGAGTCTTCGTAATTTCCTCCACTGCACGCTTTAACTCTTTGCACCTGGAATGCAAACAACATTATAAATCACCTTGGATATATGCAAAACAATATAGAAATCAAGTAGGGATTATTCAACCTGGTTCATGTAAGTTAGTAACGTTAGTGTAGACGTTCAAAAACAAAACAGATAGAAGTCTTCTGTACCTCTCAAAGGTCTCAGTCCAATCTGAGGCATCTGGTTGAGCAGCCTGCAGTACCAAAGCATCCACCTGCAGGACAGAATAGAATAGAGATAGAATGTGAAAATCTAATGCCCACCAGCAAACGAACAATTCGCTCCGATCAGTTCAACCTTTCTCTTGATGACATCCGTATCTCTTTGGACCGTCTGAAGTGGTCCTCTCTTTTTCGGAGGCATCTTCTATTCGTCTTCAACACAATACGACAGCAGGGTTGACACAAACGGTATTTTAAATGCGGGATTTAAAGAAACATCCCACTCGTGCTCAGATTTACTGAAACACAACGCAACGGCGACGCCATCACAGACGCTCCGGAGAAGTTGCTAAGATACTTACTTTACATGACGTTGTTATTACCTCATCACTGCGCGCGCGAGAAGACATCTGCATATGTGAATTTTATTTTTAAACTTATTTTATCTGGTAAATTTCACATGACTTGTCTAAATCACGTTTTAATGTTTTTATAACTAAGTCATTTAAATATATGTAAGCAATAAGGTACGAGAGGCTGTGCTGTATCGTGAATAAAGTCACGGCTGAAGGGCGTTATAGGCACGACCCAAAGCGAATCGGAGTTTGGAGATTTATTTTAAAAATAAATCGAAATGTAGTGTTTACTAAAAAGTTATATTTAATTGAAGAGTTAGAATTTGAAGTGTTGTCATTCATTTTTTGTTATATCTTAAACAAATCCTCGATTCTATGAGCTGCTGTGGATTATATGTTTTACACAGTGGAGACTGTGTTTGAAGTGAGGTAAACAATTTGTATACAAAATATAGGTTTTGTTGCAGAAAGCATTTTCGAAGTCGCTTTTGCATTTTTATTCATTATAAACTTGTTTTGCGATGCAGCAAATTTCGGAGGATATAAATATCCTGCAGTGTGGTTTCATTATGTCTCAGGCTAAGAGACTGACCCCCCTGCTTCATTCCTACTTTGGGCTGTGATTTTCTAATTTGGTAAAAACGGGTTTCCTGGAAAAGCAAGTGGTGCTTACTCACTGCAGAGCCAAAATGGCGTCCAGCTCCACCTCTCTGGACGTCGTGGATTGAGCTTGACCTAGTCCAGCGCAGAGCCCTTAAATATCTGGTCCAGCAGATCTAATCGGACTTTAGACCCACCCATTACACCAAATTACATCTAGAGAGGGGGAGCTGGACTTCAAGTTCACACTCAACCCATTGGTTCTGGCTCTCTGGAAAGTGCTTGTTTAATTAAAAAACACATGCTTACTGGCAATGTCTAAAGCAGGACTGTGTGAATTCCTTGTCTGAAAAGTTATGTCATAAAATCTTACAAGCTTGTTGAGAAGACACGGAAATCTATAGACAATATAAGCAAAGATGTCCCAGAAACACATTTCTTGATTTGAGGTTCTGTCAGTACAATAAATGAATGAAATATAGTTAACTTTTCATCTTACTTTTATAGGATCTTGAGGTCTCAAAAGTGAGCAAATGTCACAACAAAAATGTGAATACTTTTTTTATTGAGTCAACAGTTAATAAAACATTTCAATTAAGGTTACTGTAACAGAAAAGGAGAAGGCACATGGAAAGACAATGATTTATGACTTTAACAAACATTAAGGAACATGTTTCTCGAAGGTTGAAAGGTTGAAGGCTGTATTGCTTTCCAGCAGAATGTAGACTGTCTTTGATCCCAGGCTTGCTCCTACTGAGAACTCCAAAAGAGGTGCTGTTACAGACTCGTTCTGTTTGAGAAATCAGGGCCTTGATGGCCAAAGTCACTAGAAAAAGAAAGCCGATTATAGCTACCAACGAAAGACATTCATCCTAAAATTATGAAAGGCGCATGTCTCATCTCACCAGGTCGGTTGCGTGATATTTTTTTTTATCTGTCATGACAGGTCTAGCTTCTTCTGTGTTTCTGCGAGTTTGTCCTGTAACCGCTTTTTCCGCCAGTCCAAGAACTTTCTTCGCATTCTGTTTGCCTGCCAGCCTGCGACAAAACCCGCCGCAAATGAAACTACTATAACGACCTGTAATGTCCTCTCCGACAGGTCGGCCATGTTCACCTCATTTACTGTCTATGGAGGAAACACGCGTATGTTTCACGTGACATGGGCGTAACCTGCTGCGTGACCATGACGAAAATGTGTAGGCCAACTAAGTAAAGACTACATCTACCACAACGATAACAGTTGTAGGTTTTGTTTAGAAAACACATCTGCTCCAAAATTCTCGTTTCAGGTACGACTGTGCCCCATTTATATTGTAGAACAAAAAGTTGTAGACTGTAGACTGAAAGTTTTTCCAAGAGATGATAACTGAAGACCTTATAAACCAAAAACCCACTGAAAATTTCAGAGGGTAGGCCTAACGTTAGCCTACCCATTGCATAAAACTGCTAGACCTAATTAATTATCTTCCAGGTTTTTAAATAAAATGTATCTACCAACTAAAAATTGAATATGTTTAGTTAGGAAGGGCATCTTTTTATCATTATTTTTGTAATGTCTTTTGTCTGAGGAAAAGAGATAAGAGACATGGCTGCATAGCATCAAATGGCTCTGTTTAAACGAACCAATGGACATTAATTAGTATGTGACGCAGTTGATTTTAACATCACATTGGATTAAACTCCGATTGGTTTAATGACAAAACTATCCTTTAACTCTTCGTCACAACATGCATATTTCAATATTTACTCATCATCAGTTAGTTATCAATCAAATTTCTTACCGTAAACCATTAATTGAACCCATATAACTGATCACAGAACAACTACAGAGTAACAGAGTAACGGAGGGACTGTTTTTGGTAGATATGTTATGGGGGCGTAAAAGCGTAAAGGGTTAGTTCACAAAAAATGAAAATTATCCCATAATTTACTCACCCTCAAGCCATCCAAGATATATTTGACTTTCGTCTGTCAGCCAAACACAATCTGAGTATATATTTTTTAAAATATTCTGGCTCTTCCCAGCTTTATAATGGGAGTGAATGGCACCATTTTTAAGCCCAAAAAAGCGCTTCCATCCATCATAAAAGTAATCCATATGGCTCCAGGGTGTTCATAAAGTCCTTCTTAAGCGAAACAATGTGTTTTTGTAAGAAAAATATAATTATAACTTTGTAAACTGTAATCACTGGCTTCCGGTAACGGTCGTCCACGCATTCCCAAGAAAGTCGAGTTCCTGCGTATGATGTAGGCGTAGCCGCAGCATAAGCTTATATGAGAGTAGACTCCTCTCGCGGTTTAAACAAATAGGACTTGACAACAAACACAAGCTCCTCTGACACTTCTCTTTAAAAATTCTCATTTTAGACTTCTAAGTCATGACCGGTGTTTTGTTTTGCTATATCCTTTGCTCTTCCGCGTTCATCAATACGTCATGCGTCATGTCAAAGGTTACTCTTCCGCAGGAGCGTACAGTCGTTACTGGAAGTGTTATAATAGTTTATAAAGTTGTAAATATGGATAGTTTTCTTACAAAAATCCATTGCTTCGCTTCAGAAGGCCGTTATTAACCCCCTGGAGCCATATGGATTACTTTTATGATGGATGAATGTGCTTTTTTGGGCTTCAAAATCTACAATTCACTCCCATTATAAAGCTTGGAAGCCAGGATATTTTTTAATGCAACTCCGATTGTGTTTGGCTGAAAGAAGAAAGTCATATACAGGATGGCTTGAGAAGGTGAGTAAATTATGGAGCAATTTAAATTGTTGGGTGAACCAACCTTTTAATTCAGTCAGGCCTTGTGTGTTTTTAATGCCACAACCCCAAGCACATGAAAACAATGATGTATAATTTAAATGTAATTTAATGCAATGGTCAGCTTGAGAGATCAGTTTGGACCAGCTAAAAATTGACCAACGTCTTGAATCCAAGTAAAGCCGGGTAACCATCAGAAGTGTAACCCTTTGCTACCATATTTATTGTTAGGTTTCATGAATTCATTTTTATTTCTCATTTGTCGGTGGATTTTCTATGTTTGCTGAGATCAGTTAAATATTAAAGCATGCCCTGATGATTTCAGAGAATTAATGAGATTTGTTTTGTTTTTTTCTCTTCATATTCAAGAGTCAATGAATCACGAAACTCATTGGTCTCACTCGTAAACTAATTTGTCTTGCCTATAATTTTCTGTATTCTGAAGGGCATTTTTCAGGATCACCTTTAAAGACGGTACATAACATCATTTAAAACCATAACATTTATTTCCTTAACAATGATTATTTCTTCTTCGTTTTCATTACAATTAGTATTTTTTAGTAATAAGACGTTTCTGAAGGAATTTCCTCAATGGCTGAAGTTTGCAGATGAGGGGGATTCACGCCTTGCGGGTTGCTACGCAACAGCCGTCTTCTGTCACGCATGTGCGCGGTGCATAGTGGGAGTATCCGTGCGATGCTGAATCAGTGCAGGAGCGGAGGAGCAGAGGAGGCTGAAAATGGTGCAGCATCAACCAGGGGAAGAGGCGCAGCGGTCGCGCCAACGGAATTATGCGGCTCTCCTTAAACTCTCACTTTGAGATTTTACTCCGACGACAGAAGAACAGGTTAGTAGATTGTTTTTTGTTTGCCAAAATATTTTATTAAACAAAGAGCTGCTCAGTAGCAATCAGCTTGTCCCGTGTATGTTGGCACCTTGTCAATAGTGATGCTGCGCTGGCCCAGGTGCCCAACCGGGCACGCGAAAACAAAATCTGTCACGGTCTTGACAAACTATTGAGGCACTCGGGCCCGAGTCAAAAAAATAAACTAACCCATATTATATATATATTATTTATGATTAAGAAAAATCATGAATAATTTACATTACATGCCACATAATGCAGCTGTACGTCAACAGCTCACGTGACCTGCCGTTGGGGGTTGTAGTTTTTCAGAGGTGACAATGACCAGTTCCGTTTATATCTATTGTCTCATTGATGAACGACATATCCCAAAGTGCTTTTCGCTTCATGCTCGAGCAGGGGAATGTGCTGATGATTGTTATGCATTGGCCCAATGGACGGTGATCAAACGACGGTTTGGGGGCGGGGCTTAGCCTTCAGGGCAGCTCATTGGATGAGACCGTGTTTGGGTGGGGTCCGTGCAGACGGATCCGTTTGGCACTGCGGAAAAAGAAGCTGAAGATGTCAGGAGACTGAGCCCACGCAGTCTTGGGCTCCTGACATTTAGTTAACTCAGAATAATCAAGTGCTCTCAGCAAATGCTTTATGCAATCAGAATGTCATTCATTTTGTAAAAGTGTAGGCTAAGAGTTTTCCAGGCAAACAGGTGGAGAGCCTGCTGCTGCATGATGAGACAGGTTTATCCTGTCTTAATTATAAAGTCATGTTTTTTAATCAGATGTCTGTGTATAAGATATTCAGCATAACAGACATTTAAAGAAATTTCAAACCATTTGACTGAACATTATCAAATGATCTGCTAAGCATTATAAAGTAATGGATTTAATGTAAGTTAGGCCTATAGCCTAGGCTACTGTAAAAAGTGTAATTAAGATTAATTTTATTGTACAATACTGAATTTTAAAATGTTAAATAAAAAGTATGAATTACTTTATAATATATAGTGATATTATTTATAACTGTTATACTTATATTATTGCAATAAATTGTTAAAATTGTTTTTAGTAAAAAAGAACGAATTCACTTATAATAATTATTATATATTTTTGAATAAATAAGCATTCCCACAATTCTTTGCATGATTGTCTCAGTTGTTTAGATTTTATTTAGAGAGTTAGTTTTCTTATTTTTTAATCATGCTTTTTGTTGCAAGCTTATTTGTTATGTATAATGTTTACTATGCTTACTATAAAAGTTATTTTATGACATATAATTAGGGAGAGTAAACTACAGCGAACAATGTGACATCCCTTAGTGCTTGTAACATCACTTTTTATGTTTGCAAATGTTCTGGCAACCACAGCTGCCAGTTTTTACTTTACATCATAACATTACGATACATTATTTGTATAAATGATACATTGATCTGACATTTAAAGCATTTTATCTTATATGTATTTTTACTTTATATGTGTCTTTGAGCAATCCATTACATTGTAAAATAAGTCTATAGATTTTTTTTTCTGATTGTATAATTATGAATAATAATGTATACTGAAATCCCATCCCGATTTGCTGTTCTGGATGTTAAGAGTGGAGAATAAGACGAGGTATTCCTACATGGCTATGCATTAACTTTCTCAGATGAAGGTGTCAGAAGTGTTAAGGTGAGAGTCTTTTCAGTTTTATTAATTAGATCCATTTATAACCCATTGCATTCTTTAGAGAGAAAATTAAATTTAGAAGGTGAGAGTGATTGTGTTTTATAACGGTAAACAGAAAGACATGTCTGAAATATGTTAAGGATTTAAGCATACACAGAGTATATGAGTATAAATTGGAAGCATGTGAAAAATAATCGCTGTTTCCATTTTTATATGGTTAATACTGTAAGTGCCTGTAACATTATGAGAGCGAGCTTAAGGGTGTAGTCCAGTTCTGACAGACAGGGCCTCTGTGTCTGACCGGCTCTAGTGGATACCTGATACTCTGCTGCAGACATTACAGAAATCTCGAAGAGGCGGTTGAGGATTTTTTTCTTGTTCAGGGTCTTTGAATATGTGTGATTGTTTTCAGAATTCTCTATTTTTGTAAACAGCATGTTCAACAATGGGTTAAGACAGTTGGAATGAATGAAATTTATGTTATTTTGGCCAAATTTTTGCAGTGGATGCCTTTATATGACCTTAAAAAGGTTCATTGATTATGGAAAAAAGCCAAGGCCCAGATTATGACCTCCAGAGAAACATATGTCTGTTCCTTCTGGTGTCTGTATTGTATTCTTCATTCTGATAGACACAGTGCTATTTTTGTTGTCACTTGTCTTGTGTTGGGTTGGTTTTGTACATACTTCTTTTGCGTTTAAGTTTAAAGATGATGATTTTCCTTAAGCTATTCATTTGCATTCAAGTTTTTTTTTCTGAATGTGTCAATTCATTATTATTTTAGGGGAATACTTTCATGTGAGGATTTAAACTGGGAAATACTCAGAAAGTTTTAGTAAAACAAATAGAAAGATTATTATGAATGAATAAGGAATATGTTAATAATATATAGTATATTATGTAATAAGGATTTTGTACAATTTCATGGTCATAATCAAACGTAAGCAAAATGAGAATAAACCAAATACTAAGGCATTCTCAAATCCTTGTTATTTTTTCAGGGTTTTTTTTTTCACTCATAATTTTTACTCAAATTATAATTCATAATAAAAAAATTGTTGTATTTGGACTCCATAGTGCAATATTTTAAAATGCAATATTGTGGCATGCTAGTTTAGCAGTTTTGTGCACACTGTGTTTCAGGTAAATGGCTGGGTTTGGTAAAGTTCTGGCCAGCCGATGCAGTGCGTAGGGCCCGTTGTCAACGGCGACGAAAACATGAACGGGGCGGGGGAGCAGGTCGACATCTTGCCCCCCAACTGCTTGGTGAAAGAGCGCTGGAAAGTGGTAAGTGTGTGTTTGTCTATATTTAGGTGGGAGTGTGTTCATGGAATAAAGATGTCTGTTGCTCTTTGTAGCCTAATCGCACAGGACAAAATGGTCCACATATGACAGCAGATGCTTTTAAATCAACTCAGTCTGGCTTCTCTCCAAAATTCTCCCATTTGGTTGTGGGCCAGTTCATAGCACTTCTCTTTGAAGCAGATCTCCTCAGAAATGATTTGTGGATGTTTTACTGTAATAATATCTTTGATGGGGATGGTGGTGGTCCGTAAAAAAGAGTCTGACTCATTTGTTACTGGCTTAAACTTAATCCTTTCATAACTCATGTGATAAAGCATG
>CM060632.1:17280148-17512648 GCA_030578275.1 Meda fulgida | reverse complement strand
AATGATTAAAAATCCAAAAGTGTGATTTCCAGGGCTGTAAAAGTTGTGGAAATGAATACAATCTTTAAAGGTCGTGGACATTTCTATAGTCAATATACACTGCTATTCAAAAGTGTGGGGCCAATCAATCTATAATAATTCTATTCAGCAAGGAGGCATTCAATTGATCAAAAGTGACAGTAAAGATATTTATGATGATACAAAAACTTTGTTCATCAAAGAATCCTGAAAAAAATGATCGCAGTTTCCATAAACAAATTAAGTGGTACAACTGTTTTCAACATTGATAATAACAAGAAATGTTTCTTGAGCAGCAAATCAGCATTTTGGAATGATTTCTGTAGGATCATGTGACACTGAAGACTAGAGTAATGCTGAAAATTCAGCTTTGAATCACAGGAATAAATTACATACATTAAAAATATATTAAAATAGAAAATAAAGGTCCTTCTCAAAAAATTAGCATATTGTGATAAAGATAATTATTTTCCATAATGTAATGATAAAAATTAAACTTTCATATATTTTAGATTCATTGCACACCAACTGAAATATTTCAGGTCTTTTATTGTTTTAATACTGATGATTTTGGCATACAGCTCATGAAAACCCAGAATTCCTGTCTCAAAAAATTAGCATATTTCATCCGATCAATAAAATAATTTTTTTTAATACAAAAAAAAGTCAACCTTCAAATAATTATGTTCAGCTATGCACTCAATACTTGGTCGGGAATCCTTTTGGAGAAATGACTGCTTCAATGCGGCGTGGCATGGAGGCAATCAGCCTGTGGCACTGCTGAGGTGTTATGGAGGCCCAGGATGCTTCGATAGCGGCCTTAAGCTCATCCAGAGTGTTGGGTCTTGCGTCTCTCAACTTTCTCTTCACAATATCCCACAGATTCTCTATGGGGTTCAGGTCAGGAGAGTTGGTAAACCATTTACCAGTGGTTTTGGCACTGTGAGCAGGTGCCAGGTCGTGCTGAAAAATGAAATCTTCATCTCCATAAAGCTTTTCAGCAGGTGGAAGCATGAAGTGCTCCAAAATCTCCTGATAGCTAGCTGCATTGACTTTGCCCTTGATAAAACACAGTGGACCAACACCAGCAGCTGACATGGCACCCCAGACCATCACTGACTGTGGGTACTTGACACTGGACTTCAGGCATTTTGGCATTTCCTTCTGCCCAGTCTTCCTCCAGACTCTGGCACCTTGATTTCCGAATGACATGCAACCACTGAGCAACAGTCCAGTGCTGCGTCTCTGTAGCCCAGGTCAGGCGCTTCTGCCGCTGTTTCTGGTTCAAAAGTGGGGAACGCGGCACCTGTAGCCCATTTCCTGCAAATTTTGGGTTTTCATGAGCTGTATGCCAAAATCATCAGTATTAAAACAATAAAACACCTGAAATATTTCAGTTTGTGTGCAATGAATCTAAAACATATGAAAGTTTAATTTTATCATTACATTATGGAAAATAATGAACTTTATCACAATATGCTAATTTTTTGAGAAGGACCTTTAGTTATTTTAAATTGGAATAATATTAGGTTTTTACTCTATTTCTGAATAAATAAATTCATCTTTGGTGAGCAAAAGAGACCTCTTTCAAAAACATTTTGAACTAAAGTGTAAAATTTTCTCGATATGCTTGATATCAAGGCATTTTTTCAAAATCTGCCTAATCCTCACAAATGACTGGAAAAGTGATGGCTAATTCTGGAAAATCATTGGTCAAAAAGTGTGGAAACCCTAAATGTCAAATTTGAGTCTAAAACATTTGTTAATATTATTTAATAATAATTATAATTGGCTCACATAAAGAACGATGGATGTAAATTGAAGTGCCCTGATCGGCAACAAGAGTTTAGTTCTATTTCTTGTCAGTAAGGAAGCTGCGACTCTGATTTGACGTTTCAGAAATAGACAAGCTTTAATAGCCACTGACTAGATTAAAAGTGAACTCGTGTAATCGACAAGCACTTCAAGTCTTTAAGTTACTTAAGCCTGTATCTGAGCCGCTGTTACAAAACTTGAAGGAATGATGCTGACTTCCTTCCTCTGTGTTTTCAGGAACACCCCCTGACTCGCTGATTTTAGAGTCGCCCTTTACCAATATCAGAGAGGAAGCCAAGAGCCATCCCTTCTCTATGGTGAGAAATCAAGTTCCTGTTCACTCTCAAAGTATCATGCATTGCCTTTGTGCCACGAATAAAAGCAGAACTGACCTTGGACATTGATATATGTTCATTTATTATATATGTGTAACAGGTTTACAGATATCTACCAGGCTTTGACTGGTTCTTCCTGGATTCAATTACTGCAAATGACATCCGATTTGCCAGTGATGAGAAGTAAGTTCTTCTTGTCTTCTATTTAGTTTGTTTCTCTGTAAGTTTAAGTGTGATTGTGTGTTTACCCTGTGTCCACCTAGGGAAACTGTTGTGTTTACACAATCTTGGCTCTCTGTCCTGTAGCATTTTACATGCTGGAGGTGTCATCTTCCTCTGAGAATTTGTTTTAGAAACAGACTTAATGTGAATGCTTGTATGCTGTAAAGAGAACACTTTAGTATTCAGCCCCATGTGACTGTTGATTCTTCAGACATGGATGCAGTGATCATGCAGTTCATTACACAGACCTCCAGTGCAAGTTCCCAGGGTGGTGTAATAAGACAAGACCTATGAAATTCCTGTACGGTTGTACATCTTTTGAGTACTTTGAAGTATTTCAAACACCTGAAAAAGTGTCTGTCTGTCTCTTAGTGTGAAGCACATATCCTGTCCGGTTCTGATCCTGCATGCAGAAGATGACACAGTCGTACCCTTCCAGCTGGGAAAGAAGGTAACGCATCAACGTCAAACTTTTAAAGCACATAATGTCTGATGTTTATCTGCCATGTTTCTCAGGCTCAAGTTTTGATATATACATGTAAGGATGTGAAACAAAATCATATTCCAAATAAAGTTGCAGTAAAAATAGGTTGTTTTGTTCAGAAATAACCTAAACCTACAGTAAATATATCTTCATTACAAACCATTGGTATCACTTTGTTTCTTTTATAATATTAACTAACATTATTATACTATATAGAACACTACCACAGTGTTACTTATAGCTGTTTGATGTAGGGTGGTTATAGTTTACTAAAACCATAAAAAAAATCTGTTACTTGAAATAAAGTAAACATTAACTGAAATAAATCAACATTTCTCAATTTTAATTTTCTTGATAATAGTCATATAAAAAAATACTACTGAAAAAAGTCAAGATGACAACAACATTTTAACAATCTCAGTGATACTAAAATAACACTGGTTATTATTATTATTATTATACAACAATAATAATGTATTATGGTAGCTGCTAATGCATTTGTTTTTTAAGATGGTCTGTTTTCTGTAATAATAATAATAAAACAATATATTAATATATATTAATATTATTATTTTATATATAATGAATATAATATAATCATTATTAGTATTAAATAATAACAACAACAGTACTAATATAAAATGGTTCCTCCTAATACATTTGTTTGAAAGATGCTGTTCTCTGTTTATCCACAGCTGTATGATTTGGCGGCTCAGAGCAAGAGTCTGAATGGACAAAAGGTTCAGTTCATCCCGTTCTCCAGCTCTCTGGGCTACAGACACAAGTTCATCTACAAGAGCCCACAGCTACCAAATATACTCAGGTATGTACTGTACACTTTACAAACTGCTGCCATCTGTACCCTTTCCCAGTGCTCAATGCTGACAAAACAGTTCAGCAACATTTAATCTTATTTTTTATTTATTTATTTTTTTTGGGGGGGGGGGGGGGGGGGGGTGAATACAAGTTATTTATAGGATTGTACCAGGTGGTGCAATTTTGACAGCCTGCTCAGGCCTCACCAACGGCCGAGGCAATAGTAATTCAGACATGCATAAATCACTGTCATTCTGGTCTGTTCTAGTTTGTTCTGGTACTACTGAACCAACAAACAGATCTGGTTTTATTTGAGATGGGGTTGTTGGTAGTGATTTCTTTAGGGAGACAGACCTTTACATTTCTTTAGTAAACACTGGATTTGGGGTTCTCAAACATTTTGTCAACTGAACTGCTGTGATCAACATTATTTACCGGTATTTGAAATAGCCTGAGAGTAATAACCTTTTAGTTTTCTAAATGAATTAAAATGACTTGAATAATTGAATGTCAAATTCCTTTATAAGTTGAGTTAAGTGTTATTTTAATTTGTTCACTTTTTTAAATTATTAATTATATATTAAATACACCTGAATATATTTGGACACTGAGACAACTCTTAAACTTTATGTATTAGTCAAAGTCTGCAAGACTTTTTCCAAGAACTAACTACCTTTACATGGACATGTTTTCTTTTTCAATTACTGTTGAACAACTAGTCAGACTCCGAGGGTTATGTTTTCTGGACAAATTAGATACATTTGTCTTAATTTTTAACTGTATATCTATGGTTTTACAATTGAAAAAATTACAATTCTTCTGTGAAATATTTTGCTATCTATCTTTATATATGACACTGAAGTGTGACTAAAGCATCAGAATCCTTCTATACTTTTATAGATATTTGTATATTCTATTATACATATTTTTGTATGCATCTATACAAAAATCTGATAAATATGTAATTGATATTGATTTAAATGTATATTTTTGTATAGTTTAATTCAACAATAGCATTTCTACAACTGTAACAAATCCCGGTCAAGAAACCCAGTTTTATTTCTATTAGATTTTGAGAAATCTAATGTGTTTTTGTTCCCTTTGTCTCTCTGTCTCAGTGATTTTCTCAGTGCAACGCTTCCTCACATGTAGTAGAGATCATTTTACCTGACTGCCCTCTCTCACACACTGTCAGTTAAACACACACACAATGTACATTATCCGCACCATGTACATCATGTGTACATGTGCACACACACAAGCATGGACTGAAGATGCACTGGTTCCTTTTGCATTCTTTTAACACAACCTACGGAGGGAGAAAGTTATTATCTTTGAGAGAGTGACAGGACTGGGTGATTTGTTTCACCGCCTCCTGTTGTCATGGTAACAGATCTGAAGGGGCAGCTGGAGCACAAAGTATGCAAAATAATATGCAAGTATGCACTGAAATGAATGCTTAAGTCAACGAGCCTCTTCAAATGAAAGCAGTACAGATGAAGTTTTAACAATGGCACTGAGGAGACCACACAAGGATCAAGGTCAAAGGGACGAATCAGGACAACATGCTATAATGTCACCGTCAGTGCTTGCTGACTGCGATTCACTGTTTTGTTTTTACGAACGTACAATAACCGACATATTAACAATATCGTGGACCTGAAATCCACTCATTGTGAACAGCGAGTTGTTTTAGGTTGAACTTGAATTATGTACAATAAAATGTCTTTCTTTTTGTTTCTTCCCCTTTAAATGATGTGTCTCCTGAATGATTTTAAAGTGCAGATTTTTGTGCTGCCTTGGCATTAAAACTCTGACTTTTTTAATGGGGTTTATTGTGTATTGTGTTTATGCTGTAATGTTTGCTTGATACATATGCAATGCAACTGCAATCAGAACTGAATGAGCTTTTGACATGACATTTCCCTCCCCAAATTCCCAATGTTTCATTATTTTAATGCATTTGGTTGATCTATGCTAGTTTGCATGCCTTTTACTGGAAAAAAAGATTGTTGCACTGTCAAAAGAAAAAAATTGTATGCAAAATCATTTTCTTTTCTTCGTTATGTGGGTTATATATTTTTTTTGGTGTGTTATACTCACTTTGCACATTCCAAAAACGAATATATTAAAAACAATAATCCCTTGTTACCATGATATGTTAGATACCCAAATCAAAAACCCTAGTGACAAATCTTGATAACTTATTTGTATTAATATTACATTAAATTTGTTCCCTTCAAATTTGTTCCCTTCCCTTTAGTATAGAGCCAAAAAAAAACTTTATATAAAATCAGCAACTCACTGATGTACATTACTGTTCAAAAGTTTGGGGTCAGACGTTTTTCTCTTATGTTCACCAAGGCTATATTTATTTGTGAAAGTGTTCCTATGCAGTTTGGAGAAGTATGGAAACATAAAATTAAGAATTTCTAAACTTATACAAGCAGAGCGGTTTCATGGGAAAATGTATCATTTGGTGATTGTCTAACACGACTACATTAAAGGCGCTCATTTTCATTACACAAAACTGTCTTCACCATAAGCTCATTAAAAGCAACAGATAAAGGATCAAACGATCATTTAAATCACACTGTACTTTGCTGTTTGGTGGTCGTGTCACATCAAACCACATTTACAGTATCAAACTGTGTCAGACATGAATACAGCACTTTCGGCACTTTATAAAGCACTTTCGGTTTCTTCTCGTCATGCCAGCACGTTATCACATTAAAATGATAGATGACTACTGTATAACAAATATAGTCCTGAAAATAGTGTTGAATGCAAGATTTATGTTAAATATGGTCTGATTTTTTTTAATGGAAAAATGTGTAGGAACCCTGTATTACAATATATTGCATAATATTACAAAATATTTTAAAATATAATTTATTCCTGTGATGTAAAGCTGAATTTTCATCATCATTAATGCAGTCTTCAGTGTCACATGATCTTTCAGAAATCATTCTAATATTCTGATTTGCTGCATTTCTTATTCTCAGTGTTGAAAACAGTTGTGCTGCTTAATATTGTGTAAACCATGATATTTTTTTACAAGTTTTTTTTTATGAATAGCAAAAAAAAACAACTTTATTTGAAATCTTTTGTAACAGTTGTCACCTTTGATCAATTTTATGCATCCTTACTGACTTGCTAACTTCTTTCAAAAGACAAAAGATCATACTGAACCAAAACTTTTGAACAGTAGTATACTTTGTTTACAGTTCTTGAAAATATATATATATATTTTCTAACAAGTTCATTCTGACCCAAACTTCACTTTTAGTGTTTCTTCCAATGTTTTATAGTTGTGTTCTCTAATTTGGCTGAATATTGACTACAATTTTTTTTTAGCAAAAACGACACATATCTTTGATTTGCTCTCACATCTTGTCATGTATATTTGATGAACATATTTTCTTCCCAGTGTGCACTGACCATCTGATAATTCTTAATTGCGAACACAAGTTAATCTCACTGTAATACAGGCCTTTTGAAAATCGAGATCTGCTGCATTGTTGCTGTGTGTCAGGTCATATTTGTCATACATTTTTTGGGCTGGTGATGATAGGAAGGTCATGTGTGCATGCAAGCTTGGATTGTCTCAAGGCTCTGTTTGTACACTGTCAATGTTACTCAGAAAGAAATTGCATCCCAATATTTTTAGTTTTCTTCTGCCAGTATGGGCTCATGATGGACTAATACACTAAGAGCAAAACAACCAAAATCTCTTAATTTGCGAAGGATTATGTGGAAATGATCAAGTTTTAACGAGACCACCAGGCCCTAGAAAAGTGCAATAATCTTATCTAAAGCCGAAGGACAACCATGCTGTATGTAAGACCAAAAACAAACTATATATAGAGGAATAAATGAAGCCACTCAATTATTTATCCTTTTATGTTAGAATGTAAAATAAATGGACCACAATATTTGGATGTCACTGCTCTGAACACAGATTTTAATCTGTCGTCTTCGTTGATGTTGACCAAACTTTGCATATTTGAATTCAACACTTATATTTAAAAAAAAAAAATTTGTAATGAAATGAAATGCTGCCCAGTTATTTCAACTGTTACTTTTTGCAGACTATATCATGAGTGGTTTACAATGTTTGTTTTCTTCTAAGCTGCTGAACCTTACTTGACACATGCACAGATGTAAGTACAGTATGTTTGTTTGTTTGTAAACAATAAAGGACTGGAAAAGAAATATGTATCACTTTGTGATATCCATCATTTTTAAAACCTTTATACTGAATCCCAGGACGGTATACATTAAGTACCTCACAGACTGACTTTTTTTTTCTCCATGTTGCAGAATACACATGCATATACAAATAAACCACAATGTGCAAAATTTTAATAGACAGGGACAGACTCAAATCCGGTTAAACTAGTTACACTACAGGGAAGCTTGGGTATAATTTCAGTTTTTTTTTTTTATGCATCAGGTTCATTCATGCATTCACTTTTACCTTACCCGACACCTGTTCAAGCCATTCATTACTATACTGCGTGATATGAATGTGGCGTAACAAGACAACAGCCTTCAATCTTTACAACAATGAACAGATTCTCCAACTTGCAATTGATATTGCCTTGTTTAATCATTTAAGTCAACAGCATACTGGTTTTATTTATTGTATTATTTGTTAACATGGTAATTTCCTTACAGTACTTGTATGAAAAAAAAAAAAAAAGCAAGAAAACCAGGCCTCAGTACAAGTGTGAATGTTCAAAGATGACATCCATAAGCATACATTCAAATGACAGCTTGGAATCTGAAATGCTGTTTAGAGTTGAAAAAAGTCAGAGTTTGCTTCATGAAAAGGGTCATAGTTCAAGCTACAGATTAGCACAAACATATCATCATTTGATAATACTATGCAAAAATAGACCACAAATTGACATCAGTTCACTCTGACAAAAGTGAAGAAAATATAATGTACTATTTGCTGGATTCCTGTGAGTTTATATCAGCCAGCTGCAAAATACCCTCTATTCTCATTGTTTTATGAAATATTTACATTATTGTTGTTAATATTGCACAGTATGCACACAAGATACCCTTTAACCTGCATCAGAAAGCTTGAGTAAAAAGATCATTTGGACACTGAACCACATGCGTTCTGGAGTCATTACATTAATGCCGTTTGCCACTTTTGAGACGGTTGTATCTGACTGTTTATATACTGTATTTTAGGGCAGGGAGACTAATTATACTGAATTTAAACAAACCAAAGGTGGCTGATGATCAAATATTTCCTGAAGCTACAAAGACATATTCCATGACGCAAATGATAGTTAGGTCTCCAATGTTTTTCAGTTGCTGATTTCACTTCCTAAAATACATAAAACAGGGACAGAACTATAGTCTTGGCTATTGAAATTAGTGGCATCTGTTAGAATCAGTCAGAATGGAGACCCTTAAAAGTGATACAAGGAACGCACCAAAATTGAGAATTTACACATGCATTAATACAGCTGTAAACTTAGGCTAAACTAATCTCTAACTAAATGAAGCTTCAATAAATTAGTCTCAGATGAGCAATTGAATTGGCATAACTGAATCCATGAAAATTAAGAATGGGCGAGTCAAAGTAACAGTGATTTTAAATGTACTACAGTGTAAGTGCACATGGAGGGGTTAGTTTGTGTGTATTTTGAGGGTACACTACAGTCGTGAAATTCAAAGAGGTTCCATGTGGTGTTATGCATAGTGAGAGAAATCTGAAGGCACACAACACACTGGGAATGGTTGAGAATCAGGCAAGCAGACCCAGTGTTCCCTGCTCCCTCATTCCAGTGGTTCATTAGGTGGCGGGATCTTGACGTCTGACGGCTCCACTCCCCAGATCTCACGGGCGTACTCCGTGATGGTGCGGTCACTGGAGAACTTTCCAGAAGCAGCAATGTTCCTGATCACTGTTTTGGTCCATTCTTTTGGGTTCTGAATAAAAATTTAAAAGAGTGGGGAATTTTACTTAAAAGAATGGAACAAAGCTTTAAAAAAAAAAAAGTTGCTATTGGGAAAAAAGCAGGTTTGCCTATACAGGACATCTATTTATCAAAAATCTGTTCAACATTTTGCGCAGTGGAAGACACATTTAAACTCCAAGTAGATCATCCAATAAATGGTCATTTTCAGATTATGGCCATGAGTCTTAGGCGCCCACTTGTGTCAATTACAAAACATTTCCTTTTTGTAATAAAAGTCCCTATTTTATAATTACAGTTTATAACATATCATTAAAAATACAGTTTAAAATTATATATAATTATAGGTTTAATATAGATAATAAAGAAAAAAATATTTAAATCAAATTACAAAATAGCCATTGGACACCCTGGTCTCAGCCATTGAAAACCCCATATTAGTAGACGACTAATGAATATCCAAACCATCTTAACTCACCCTGTAGAGTTCATTCACTTTTTCTTGACTGCTGATATACGATTCATAGTCTGCAAACACCTTGAACCTGAGAGAGAAAAACAACAGAAGTCAGACACCTCCTACAAATGCAAAAATAAATGTGATAATGGGTAGTTGTTGCATATATATATATATATATATATACACATACGTCAATATACATATAGAAATTAGATACAACTGTAAAAAAACAGAAAGTGCAAACTATTTCAAAAAAGGAGTGAAGCAATAAATTACATTCAGACAAGTGCACTCTTTGCTGCTCACCTGTCATGATTCATGAGCATGTTGACAATGTCTTTGAAGAGTTCAGGCTCTTTGGGGCTGAAGAATCCAGTGCTGATTTGATCCATCACCTGTTTGAGTTCAGGCAGACGCTCGTAGTATTCCCTGGCATTGTATCTAGATCACAAACAGTGATGTTATTGTAGACTCAAACTTAAACTATTAAAAGTTGTTTTTCAGTCACTGAAATAAAGCTGAAATCAAATAGAATATAAATATTAGAAGAAAAACTTGGAAGAAAAAAAATGGACTCATGAAAAAGTAAATATGTAAAAAAAAAAAAAGCATAAATAAAACTAGGCAAATAATCACATAACTAAAATAAACCAAAATTTGAAAAAAAGCTGAACATATAAAAACTAGGGGTGAATTAAAGGTGGTAGGGGTGAATTAAAGGTGATTGGGACGGTTTTTTAATTTCCGCCTTGTGCCTTGTATAAACAGTTGTGTGACAAGTTTATATTATAATGAAAAGATGCGTGACATACTCTTATGTAAATGAGCCAAAACCCTTCTTTTCAGAATTAGTTTTTTTTATTTTAGCATAATCCAGAACAACCATACGCAGCACAAAGGTCCGGCATCATCCATGAATTTGAAGTACAGGAGGAGATAGCAGCGTTACCTAGCTTCTTCCTATGACAAGACCCCTGTTCCAATATGGCGGCGGTTTTGACGCATGCTTAGAACCCCAAGGCGACATCTAGTGTATATATCTATGGCTCCGCCCACCTACATGTCACACCAATGAGGGCATCCAATTTTGACTGAGGTCTCAAAGCTATGGCTCAGCAAAAGTTTTTTTTTCACTCATTAGGAGAAAATAAACTGTATACAGTAGTTAAACTATCCCATTTGACCTTATGTCCCAATCACCCTTAATTCACTCCTATATAATCAACACTAAACTAACAGTGATCACAAAACAAATCCAGTCAAAAAGGAAATAATTCCACAAATGTCACAATCAGGAAGTTACATTTATGTTTGGTAACACTTTACTACAAGGTTTCATTTGTTAACATTAGTTAACTACATTAGTTACCATGAACTAACAATGAACAATAATTCTAATGCATTTATTAATCTCCAGAGCTGTAACAAACTATCAATGAACAGTTATACTTTTAATAACCAATGTTAGAAAAGATTAATAAATACTGTAACGAATGAAGTGCTTATTGTTAGGTAATTTTAGCAAACGCATTAACTAATAGAACCTTATTGTAAAGTGTTTCATGTTTGACTTTATCGTTCCTCCCATCTAGACCCATGTTCTCTCTCTTATTCGGTTAATATCTATTTTCACTGTTTCTCACCCCTTTTTGTCCATGGCCTCCACATCCTCGACCCGCATGCCAAAGATGAACAGGTTTTCCTCTCCAGCTTCTTCTGCCATCTCCACGTTGGCGCCGTCCATGGTGCCGATGGTCAGAGCGCCGTTAAGCATGAACTTCATGTTCCCCGTCCCGGAGGCTTCAGTGCCTGCCGTGGAGATCTGCTCGGACAGGTCGGCAGCAGGGATCACTGAAGGGCAAAGCACATGACAAATTCAAATTCCATTATAATCTATGCCATCAAATAAATACATTAACTATGATGCAACTTTAGCAAAAATAATTATTAGATTATCTTGACAAATATCGAATAAATCTGATCTGATATTTTTATGGCTATCCATCAACAGCTGTTAATGCGTTTACTCACCCTTCTCAGCTAATGAGACTCTGTAGTTCTCCAGGAAAATGACCTTCAGTCTGTCTCCCACCACAGGATCACAGTTGACCACCTCCCCCACTGAGGTGATCAGTTTAATGATGATCTTTGCCATGTGATAGCCTGGTGCCGCCTGTAGGAGGCAGTGCAGGATCAGAGAAAAGAGCCTTTTAGCACTGGACTCTTTTAAACAGTGGTTCTCAACCTTTTTGACTTTGAAGGCCCCCTGAGTCCAACACAATTGTCAAGCTGCTTGTTTTCAAACTTTTTAACAGAAACTGGGAGTGTCAATAAAATAAGCGATTTATTCTACTGATTCCAGAACTTTCAGAAACCGTATGTTCATTTATAAATCAATAGTTGTTGAGGGCTGGGGGGACAAAAATAAATATTAAGTTTACACCTTGTTTTGTTTTTTTCAGCCTTTCAGCAAAGTTTGATTAAGTTTTAATTAAGTTTGCTGAGACCTATATATATATAGATAGATAGATATATATACACACACACACACATTTATTTATTTATTTATTAATTCACATACCTTTCCTCCAATCATTACGGTCCTGGGAACAAACTTCTTGTTTGGTTCTTTCTTGATCCCTAGAAAAGTGCAGAATAAAATAATTTATAAAATCACTCATTAAATCATTAATTAATTTGAGCCATTTAAAAAAATTTAATTATTATGATAAAACAAAACAAACAAAAAAAAAGAGTGAAATGTTCTCTTTGGTCAGTTTATCAGTGCTCAGATAGGTGGCAGTGTTCAATCACTGATCTTCTTTCTTGAATACATTGCTGTGTTTTTTTTTTGTGTATAATCGTACTGTTGTATAAAGTGATGACATGAAGGCAGTTGAGCAGTTGTCTCTTGTACTCATGGATTCTTTTGACATGGATGTCAAAGATGGACTCAGGGTTTATCTTTACTTTGTACTCATTCTCCAGATAAGCTGCAAACTTCTGCTTATTCTCCTAAAAATGACAACAAAAAAAACTTTTAACATGAAGCCAAAAATTATTTTATTTGTAAAATTTTGAAATAGACTCCTGTACATTATAAATATCAAACTCAAAGATGGCATGTCTTTATTTAAAAAAAAAAAAAAAAAATGTTTAAATGTACACCTGCTTCACTTTAGCCACATCTCGAATGAACATTTCATCATTGATGAAGTCCAAAAGTTTTCTTAGTTGGAACAGATCCGTCAGGAAGTCCTCACCAATTTTCTGAAAGGTAAGATAGTGAGCGACAGAAAAAAATAAACTGCAGGGGGAGAGCGAGCAAGAGCTGGATAAAATAAAGTAATAAAATATATAACATTTTAAATAAAATACTACACAACTTTACACCAACTGCATGAATAAGTTAAGAAAGCCACCTCAGCGATGATGTCAGCCAGGCCAGGGTTGCAGAGCAGCAGCCAGCGACGAGGTGTGATGCCGTTTGTCTTGTTCTGAAACTTCTCCGGCTCAACATCACAAAAGTCCTTAAATCTTAAACCAGTTTAAAAAAATGTATTCATTCATTTCTGCAAGTTCTAAATGTAACTAAATGTAACTATATCAAAATAACTTATATACAATTGACCTTAATAGTATTAAAATAAAAATTCTCCAATGACTACCTGGAAATAATTAATTTGCTGTCAAATATTTTTGTATATAGACTTATGCACTCTACGCACACAGTGGTTTTGACAATGTCTGAGTGAATCCGTGCAACTCCGTTGACGGCGTGTGACCCGACCACACAAAGGTGAGCCATGTTGATCCTCTTTGGATCGCTCTCCTCGATTAGAGACATCCTGCGCAAACGATCATGGTCGCCTGGATACAGCGCAGCAATTCTCTACAACAGAGATTCCATCAGACCAACCAGAAATAACTATGATGATCTTAAGTTCGTGTATGTGCGTATCCTCACATCCAGATGCCGCCGGTTGATCTCATAGACGATCTGTAGGTGTCGTGGCAGAAGCTTCTCAAACATGTAAACAGGCCAGCGCTCCAGAGCTTCGGGTAACACCGTGTGGTTTGTGTACGCACACGTCTTTGTGGTAACCTCCCATGCCTACATACACACATGCACAATTTAATGGGGATTTTGGAAAGATCTATTATAAATAAAATAACAAAATGAATAAAATAAAATACCTTCAAAGAAAATTGTAGTTTAAAGTTGTCTGGCTGAATGAACAATACTTTTCATTATATTAGCAATACTTATTATAGTCTATTATTAGTCAATAGTCTATTACTCATGTCAACATGACTAGGCAGAAAAATACAAATGCAGAACAAAACAGCTGTGACGGAACGATCTTAAAACACAGATTGACAGCCTGAACATCACACCTTTTCCCAGTCCAGCTGCTCTATATCCACCAGGATTCTCATGAGTTCAGGAATTGCCAGAGCTGGATGAGTATCATTCAGTTGAATCGCCACCTGAAAGAGTGTTTTTGAAACCGTTATTCTTTGTGAGAGCAAAAACCTTTGCTGTTTTTTTTTTTTTTTTACATTTGTGACTGAAAATTCAGTAAATTAATGTATTTCATGTCATATAACCTTTTCAGGGAAAGCCTCAAAAGAGGTGCGCACGGGATCCCTGCAGCCAAACTTTGACGATTTAAAGCGCCTGATGATGTCCTGCAGAGTAGCAGCCACCACAAAGTACTCCTGCTTTAAACGCAGCTCCTTCCCTTCGAAAAACTAACACATGCACATACAAAGAAATTCATTCATATTAAATACAGACACACTGAAAGCTTTACAAACAGCAAAACATTCCATTTACTGTAAGATTTTCGAACAGAATAACCAAGCATTGTGTTTTCTTAGTTTAGTAGTTGTGTGACTAAAAACAATATACACTACTATATCATTCATGACACATACACCCACTGTTGCTCAGAACATATTAGTCTTCCATTTTCATACTCCCTCAATGTATTACACGTCAGTGGCCCTGTTGCATAAGATAAGAGTTTTATCTGCGGAAACCCGCTCATGCCAGTCAGCTAAAGCTTATTTTGCATACCAGCATCGACTCAGTCTAAATTTACACACATATGATTGTCAATGTTTGTTACTATAGTAACTTCACGCATATCACGGTCAAATTCCTGCTCTCTGTTCTCCTTCTCTCTCTCTCTCTCTCTCTGTGTACATTCTGTCCATCAGACCATCAGGCATCCTCAGCAAGAGTTTTATAGCATTGAAAAGTTAGTGTACGTACATTGTCATTGGGGTAGAGTACCCGGGAGATGTTCTCTGCCAGGTTTCGGTCCAATACAGCCTGGATGTAATCTCCCACATTGACTACAATTAAGACAGAGTATTTCAAAATGACATGCTACAATGACTGTTTTGTCGAGAATTCCTTGCAAGCACAGTCTTAAATTAATGTAAAGAGTTGTGAGAAAATAAAGAAGTAAAAGTAGAAAGAAAAGTAAACAGTTACTGTATGGTATGTCTTAAACGTGACAGCAGCCTAATAAACACGCTACTGTCTGATATAAAGGATAATCAAAGAATCACTCTCTGCTCTTGGCTGAATAACTTTTGTAGCTTTAATAAGGATTAATCGATATTTAATTTATAATTTACAAAGTGAAGATTGTGAAGTGTTTGATAACTTTATTAAATTTGTATATATTCTACTTGTTAGACCTACCCGAAAATCTTAAAGCACTGTTTACAAGGTTACACATGGGTCAAAAACAACAGCAGGGCAAGTCAAAATCTAAACCGATCTGACTGGGCAAAGTTGCTATATTTAATAAATGTTCAAATTTATAGCTTTTAATTATACTGTAATTCTGAATGGCTATAATTAATGGTTAAAATTGAGGGGGGAAAAAAATCTATTTCAAAGAGACATCAGTAGCAGTATGCGTATCGGTGATACTGGCCTTAAACAAATATTTAAAACTCAGGCTACTGTCTCTATGTTGTTTCTACATTCATTTGAAGATTAAATGTGAAATTTTAAAGTCAGATGTAATTCATCTTGATTAATTACAGAAAAATGTGTGAGTAATTAGTTCATTTTAATCGATTGACGGTACTAGTGTGTGTGTGTGTGTGTGTGTGTGTGTGTGTGTATAAATAAATAAAATGTATGCGTCTATATGGAACAAAATCTTCTGAGTATGTGTCTATTATAGAATGAGACATTGACTGTAGTGCTCAGAGGACCTACAATCATGAAGGACCTCTCAAAAGTAGGCGTATCTATGGGTAACGCTGGCCTGTTGCCAGCTGCTCTCCCGTTTCTGTGCTGCTGATGCATTGCTCTGGTGAAGAGGCCTATATTTAGTATTCTACACAGAAACCATTCTCCCAGGAAACAAGTTCAATTTTATATAAACTCAACTGAGAAGGTAAGTGTAGACTCAATCTAACTTACAGTAATATAAAATACTATTTCAATAATACTGTAAGCAACTGGAAATTTCAAGCATATAATAATCTAAGCTCACCTGGAATCCTCCAAACAACCAGGACAGAGAAGCTCACTTAATTTCAGTGATTCAGCCAAAAGTAGAACCAAACCAGAAATGTGTTATACTGGAGCTCAGACTGCTGATCATGTGAGCTGATCATTGTGTTGACTCACATTCTTGCAGGTTGAAATCATTAGGAGCTTTGGCAGACCACAGTCTCATAGTATTCACAGTGTTGTTTTTATAACCAGGCACAGGAGTGTCATAAGGCATTGCAAGCACCACCTGCCAAAGAAAAGACAGAGCGGTACAGTCAAATATAGACATGAATTTACTTTAAATTTTGCCATCCTATTTTTCCAAAATTACAGTAACTTTCAAAAGCTCAGTAAGGTTTTTTTTGTTAAAAGAAATGAAGGACGCAATCAATTAATCAAGTGTTACAAAATATATATATATTTTAAATAAATTATGTTCTTTTGACCTTTCTTTTGAAAAAAAACATGTATAACAGTTTACAAACTTATTAGGTAGCACAACTGTTTGCAACATTGATATTAATAAAAAAAAAATCTTGAGCACCAAATCAACATATTAGAATGATTTCTGAAGGATGTGACACCAAAAACTGGAGTAATGATGCTGAAAATTCAGCTTTGCCATAAGAATAAAGTTAAAGTATTCAAGCTATTTTTTATTGTAATCATTTTATTTATGAAAATTTTAATCATTAGAAATAATATTACTGTTTTACTGTATTTTTGTTCAAATCAATGCAGCCATGAGCATAACAGACTTCTTTCAGAAATATTACAACAATCTTTTGAATGATAGTGAATGTGGTTGAAGTTTTTTTCTTCTTCTATGGCTATGTTTTCCCCCTGATATCCCACGGCACTAGATTATCACTGACTGACCTGAGTGTCAATCCACTTTGGTCCCTCATGAGTTTGCTCCACTCGGCCATAGAAATGCACAGGAAGCATGTACTCGGGACGGGCCTTCTCCCAAGGGTTACCATAACGAAGCCAATCGTCAGCTTCCTCAACCTTAAAAAAAAAAAAAAAGGTATTCATATTTTCAATATTTGATCTACAAACTAAATGAAATGCAATGGTAAACAAACTGAAAATTACCATTATAAATACTATTTTTCAGTTTTAGTTTACCTGCCAGCCACTGGCGATCTTCTGATTGAAGATCCCAAACTCATAACGAATGCCATAACCATATGCCGCCAAACCCAGAGATGCCATTGAGTCCAGGAAACAAGCTGAGAGAGAAAGCAGACATCAAACGTCCAATACGACAGGGACATGTACTAGGATGTAGGGAGTTATAAATGTAGGTACCTGCAAGACGCCCGAGCCCTCCGTTACCCAGCCCTGCATCCTCCTCAATCTCCTCTAATTCTTCCAAATCCAGTCCAAGCTGAAGATCAAAATATTTCAGAACAGATCATGTTAAAAAAAACAACACACACACGCATTATAAAAACATATATACACACACACAACACAAATGTTCACATTGGGCAACAAAATTTCGCTTACAAACAAAAAAACGATTATGCAAATTTTGTGCAGTTTAATGTTGCGGCAATCTCCGTGTTCTCTCATTTAAACAAGGAAGGGTTTAGACAAAGAGTTTTGCAAGCCTGTGGCAACTGGTCTACATCCCCAAGAGCGCTCTGTGGGTGAGCAGGGGGAAAACAACAGCTGTTTCTAAAGTTTCAGGATGTTTAAGTAACAGAGCTCTGGGCCAGTTCTGCAATTGAGTAACAAATGGCTTTACAAGAGCATTAAGTTTGCCATGTCAGTGATGCATTTTACCTGGTAGATGGCCTCATCACAGGTATTCTGCAGCCCAAGATTTATCATGGTGTTCTGTAGAGTTCTGCCCATGTAGAACTCCAGAGACAGATAGTGGATGCGCTGCAACAAAAAAACACAAATAAAACCTCACTGCACGTGCACAGAGATATCTGAACTAGCAGATCATGTAGGCAGAAAACCATAGAAAAGATGTGACAATATAAGCTTACAGTGATTAGAAGATGCAACATTTTAAAATGATAAAATGATAACATTATACTCTTTTATAACATAATTACAATTATTCAGTATATGAACTGAAACAAAAGGTCAACCAATAGGCCTATGTTGTTTTTTTCCTGAAATTAGCGGTTCATATTATATAAATTTACTCCAATATTGACATTTAAATATTTTATTTTAAAAAAAAAAGAAATTGAAAACAGGAAATGTTCATTGCCCACAGACAAAGATGTTTAAATAGATTGAATTAAATTAACTCTTAGAATAAATAAATCAATTTAAAATTATCAATGAATTTGTCATGCAATTCACAACTTACTAATGACACACATTAACATAAGTTCCCTATTTATTATGTTATTAATGTGATATGCTAATATATTACATATCAATATGTTGCAATATTAATTTGCAATTAACTGTCAATTGATTTGTCTTGTTATTAAATATTTAAGAAATTAAATACTTAAATAAATATTATAATACTGGAGTAGACGATTATAATATAATCAGCCACTTTGCTCTCTAGAAGAAGAAATAACATCGATCAAACATTAGTGTCTTTTCCAGTTCAAATATGAATTCATTGTAATGTTAGAAGAGCGATTTTATCAGACAAGTACATTTTTGCAGTCAGTGTAAGCTTGTATTTTCACACGTTGTATATGGTTCACTGCCTTACTCTCTGGTATGTTGCTGAAGTAGGCTACAACATGCCTAATTTGATCTTGTTGGCTTGGTGTCAACTTTTCATAAGAGTTCATTCATCAGATATCTGCACTCGGAGAAGTTTACAGACTGCTGAAGGCCTCAAATCCACATTGAACAACATCTGAATACCACAGTAATAAATAAATGCATGCTTCAGTTTAACATGCTGAGATGGGGCTTAGGTAATCACTCCATAGTGCATTCTGTGGGTTTAAATAAAGTGACAGTGTTTTACTGTTTTTCCAAGGGTCTGAACTTCAACAAGCGTAATGCTTGACAAGAGTGACGTTCCTGGAAATGCTTCACATATTGGTGTGCTCAACCATATAAAGCTATCTGCTTCCATTCAGAGATATCTAGACAGGAGGGAAGAGACAGGCTTTCATTACTGGCTCAAAGGCCTGCTAAAATTAAGCACACACATCTCTGGAAAGCAGTCAAGCCCAGACCAGGAACATCCAATTAATAAATAATTTCCAAAAGACCTAAAGTACAGAAAATTACCATGTAATGCCGCTTTAATTCAAAATCATGGTTTGATTCCACATTCATCAACAAACAAGTCACATTAAGCTTCACAGACACATCAATTGAGTCACAAAAGACTTTCTCCTAGTTAGTCTCCAAAAAGCCATCATGACCTCCCAACTCATTAAGCACCCAGGAAATAGTTGTCTATTAATAGCCACAAGTGATGCTGGACATGTACCATGTCAATGCATAGATGCAACCTACCGGTATTATCTTCAACTGGGTTTGACAGTATAGTGCAATCTGTACTTGCCCTAGTGAGCACAGAGAATAAGTGGTTGCAAAATAATACTTCATTATAACTAACGATGCCCTAATATGACAAGGAACAGATCACACTTTTTTAACAGCTGACCCCATGTTCAATGGATGGCCAATCCAAAGAACACCAAGCTGAGGAAACAAATACAGGCCTTTAACTCTCCTCAGAAAACAGCGAAATTAATGACTGAGTCACAATAAATGAGGAAATGACTGTCTAGGTCATATTCACTAACATTAACAATGCACTATGAATATGATTGTAGTTTGTGCACTTGATTTTAACTAAAGAAGACACTTCTGTCACACGGCAGTGTGCAATTCTGCATTAATGCAATTGTGGATACTCCAAACTTGCCAAATGCATTAACAAAATGTTTAAATTCATAAACATGAATTACACATTAAATGCATTTCATGTAACTTATCCCACTACTACACAGACATGCCACTTCCTCGCTGCGAGTCAAGAGGAGGAAGAGATCCGTACCTTCGGGTCTTTCTCATAGTAATACTGCTGAGTGCGGATCCAGCGGCCCACCAGGTGATCCCGCACCGTGTGAGCCAGGGCGAAGTAATAATCCCGCGGGGTGGCCACATTGCGGTCCTTCACTAGGGTGAAGTGAAGATGCCTGTTGAAGCTCTTTTTGATTTCGACAACATCCCCCAGTCCAGCTATACCACGAACACTGATCTGCTTGCGCTTTTCCTGATCGGTTAAAGGTTTGGACATGTTGCCAATGCTTTTAAAAAGCAAAGAATGAAAATTTGGACCCTTGACTTGTGCACAAGTTGGTGCGGTGCAGTAAGAGTTTACACGCACTGTTCCCTGGCCTTGAGACACACCCCTACGTCAACTGTAGAAGAAGGTGGGCGGGCTTAAATCCAGCCTGTTTATTGGCCAGTGACACTATCTTAATTGCGTTGCCATAGGTTGCGTCAGACGTCAATCATCCATGCAACGCTAACTAGCTACACGTTAATGTATTCTGATTCTGACCTAAGTGAGCCGGTTTGAGCGAATTCGCCGTTTTAGTGTATAATCAACTGCATTTGGGCCAGCAACTATTATATAATATACCATTTTTTTAACACCATTGCCTTTTTCAGCTCGTAGTAAAGATGATTTATGTAGACTTGCCCATATCCTTGCGTTTCATACGAGCCGAGTTTCCATTATTATAACTTTTTAATTGACAGTTCCGGATTGATTTCGATCCGCAATCTGGCCGTATATGGGCCTTCAAGCACCCAATAGAAAACATTTAGAAGTGGAAGGAGTCGGATTTAGAAGTGAAGTCTGATTGTAGTAACTTACTGTATGTGGGTAGATCACTTGCAGTGAGAGTAGCGTGTGGACTATACTATCTAGAACTATTTTAAAACATTTATATAATTATACTTGCCATTGACCCCCAGATATGATCATCCTAGTACAAAGGTCCCCTTCCATCCTAGAATTAAAATCGAAAAGGCATCTTCTTTCTATTACGTTGCAGTATTGACGTAGATTTATTTAAATTAATTTATATATTTAGTTTAATCTTTATTTTTTAAACTATTCCACAGACCCTCAGCACTCATTTGTGGGCCCCTAGGATCCTCTGACCCAAGTTTGAAAATCCCCGTTTTATGGGGTTCAGACATGAATGCAAGCTGTGCTCTCAGGCACATGAAACTGTATTTTCATACAGGTTTAATATGGTCAATGGCAAAAAAAAAAGAAAAGTCAATGGCTTCCACAAACCGATTGGTGGGACATGTTACCAACACTAAAACATAACCTGAAACTGTTATACTGTTTATCTAACTTAATAAAAACATTTGTATTCTGCCTTTCAGCTGATACATTTTTTTTGTTCTTTAGTCCCTTCCAGAAAACACCCTTATCGTAACATGTCTTTATTTTACATGTCATTTAAATTCAACATCACTGAGCCCAAAGGCAGCATGCAGTTAACAGTTCTGACCAAGTCCAACTAAACCCAACAAAATAATGACCAAATAAAATATAAAACAACATGAAATTAGATAATTGACAGTCTTATATAAGAATATATTAAACCAAAAACATATTTTTAGAAAGGATGTGAATTAAAACCACCACAGCAGGCAACAAGTTGATAAATTCTGTTAATTTAAAATTTACCGAATTATCCATTTGTTTTCTGATAGGGAATGGAACGAACCACCGCTCCACACATTTTGATTGACAGCCGTCACAACCTATTAGTGACCGTGTTACTATATAAATTGTCTCTGGTGTTACTCCTTGCCTTTCAAACATTGAATAGGATTTAAAAACGGCTGTTGTATTTGTACTTCTGACGAAGCGCTGTTAAATAGGTGAAAAACTACGCCGCAAGAAGAATAAATAAAATGCTTTCTTAAAAAGACAAAAGAACGCATGCACGTTTTGATAATTAAAAACCAACAGACTGATGAAAATGCGGGATATTTTCTCAAAATGCGACGTGCGGGAGAAGGGGTGAAAACGCTGTACAACAAAAGCAAAGCGGGACGGGTGGTCACTCTATCCCACCCCAAAGACAGGCCAGTTATGTTCGGACAACGACAAAGAAACTCATATTTTGTAAACGCTATACAGATTAGAAAATGAAGTGCCCTTTCTAAAAACTTCAATACAACATCCTATGAGTAAACCTGGGTAATATATATTGTGATTTCGGAATGCCCAACCCCTGAAGGCCTTAGTGTTGCGACACCTGCTGACGCAAAGAACGAACCGCAGCACGTTTGTACAGTTGATGGACGTGACTGGAGCAAGCACAAGCCAGACCACATCCCGCTGTCTCACTTTATGACCTTCTTGTGGACTTTGTGTAATTACACTTTCTCAATACTGGAAGCAAAGTTTTCAACAGACTCAGGTTATATTTTATGGCAATTCATATAAACATATTTAATACATTTAATAGTAAAGAACATGGCCTCATCAAACAGCAAGTTAATAACTTCATCTGAGAAAAATACATGGACATGTTTTTTTTTTCCTCTGAGAGTAGATATTTAATAAGTATATGATTTGTTTGAACATAAGCAATATATTAAACCGATCTAAAACCTACAAAATAATTAAACATAAGATACAAATAAAATAACTTCAACTTGAGGGAAACAATTTTTTTGATCAGTTATGTGTAGTTAACCCTGACTGATATGATTCTGACAAGCTATAAACACCCAGACCGTTACATACATTTTACCTTCACACATAGCTTAACACCATAGTAAGAAACATTCAGAAAGTCAGAGGTATGTATAAAAACTCACATTTTCAATAAGTTCAATGACAAAATGGCAAACACAATCAATGTAGATATTTTTCCCAGAGAATTATAACCAGTCAGTGCTTTACTGGGTTGTGGAGCGTTACAACGTTGTGAGTGTCAGTGTTTTCAGCACGTTCCGTGTTTACGGAGTGATTCTATGCACTGGAAAGTGGCACCAAGGGCCCAGCTAGTCTCCACATTATTTATTTGTCTTGCCAGCTGAAATTTAAACAGAATGATACAGTTAAAGAAAATCACAGTTCGCCCATGAGTCATGACATTTGTTCTTCAAAATATTACAGATAAATCACACACTGCTGTAGTTGACCATATATGGGTGTTGAAATCTGTGTACAAAAGTCACCACACAGTCAGTCCTATTAAGTCAGGAATCATAAATCAAGAGTAGCACACCTTCAGCTCTTTATCAGGCGGGAAGTCAAGCTCCTGAAGTAGTACAGAGATGTAGGTCAGATCCAAACACAGGAACGGAGTGTCATTTATTCCTCCGGCTGACATGTTATTGCACACTGCACCACAAAGAAGAGAATGGATTAATTTTTTGTTGAGTTAAGGTAAACTGTGAAACATTTTTTTACATCTAATATTACAGCAATAATAACATCCTGATAACTTATACCTGCCACAATACTGGGTTGGTAAGATTAGTTTGTTTGCTTGTTTTTGAAAGAAGTCATTAGTTCTCACCAAAGCTGCATTTATTTGATAAAATATCGTATCGTGAAATATTATTATAATTTAAACAAAATGTATATATTTTATATTATTATATAAAATAAACTATTTTTATATATTTTAAAATGTAATTTATACCAGTGATGGCAAAGTGATTTTCAGCAGCTATTACTGCAGTCTTCACTGTTTTTTGTGGAAACAGTGATGCATTTTTTCCAGATTTTTTAATGAATAAGAAATTCAAAATTACAGCATTTATTTGGAATCTTTTGTAACAATGTAAACGTCTTTATTTCTAAACGTCTTAATTTATTTCTAAAAAAAAAAAAAAAAAAAAAAATACTGATCCCAGTCTTTTGAATGGTAGTGTATTTAATTCAGAGTTACTTGCACAAAATATAATCAGACTAATACAACCACATCCAAACGCTTACCTTTTTTGGCTCCTTCAATGTAATCACTAACACTGACAGTTCCCCCTTTGCTTTCATCTGAGACAGAGACAAACTATTTGTATATGACTCCTTTGCTACTCTTAAATCTTAGAAAAAAAGAGACAATGTTTGAATCATATCAAATGACAGCAATCAGACTAATCTCTCACCAATGAGGCCCAGATCCACAGCCCTGTCGTAGTAGTAAGAGAATGCGTAGAATTCTATGTCTTTTACTTCCTCTGTTTTTCTCACCCGTTTGTAGATCATCTTTTCCACTTTTTTAAGGCAAGACTCATAGATGGGCTCCCCTGGAATAGAGCACATACACAAGTGATTCAAATAAAACACACAGGTTCACTCTTTATTGATAAACAGGACTGTTTATTATATATGTTATAAACACATCCACAGACACATACATTTGTATAAGATCTTATATATGATAAAATTCTGGGGAGTAATTAAACACCCCCCTGTGGTGAAAATCAAGTTTTTAATGTTGTTTATATGTCTATGTGGTGATTTTAATATGTTTTAAGACAAACCATGTGCAAATTCATAGGTCAACACTTGCAGAGTATTTTTTTCTTTAAAACTGCAGTGAAACAGAGACAGTCTCAAAACCGCGGTTTAAAATCACTGGTGTTTCTTACGTCACAAACTACCTTGTAACCAATCACGTCAACGTGCCGGTGGGCTTTAGCATATCATCATTACTATGCTCTGAAGCAGAGGAGTCTCAAAAGAAGCCAGGTTATCCTGCTATATTTTTCTGTTGTAATGAAAAATCGGGTAGATTTATATTTATATTATGATGTTATGAATATGCCTTTCTCCACTGACGTTCTAAGTTGTTTAAAGCTTTTCTAAGGATACTGAATTTTAGAAGGCAGACTGAGATTGTGTAACATTAGCAACACATTATTAGCTGTTTGATAACGTAGTCAAGCAAAAGGCTAATCATATTAATTATCGGTTTGTCCAACATTGTAGACAGTGATACGCATTACCATTCTGATACACTGACTTGTAGACGACCCTATAATTCACTCTTCCACTTTTCTTCTGAATCACTTTCTGGTTCAAACATATGGCTGAAACCAGTATTTCCACATGCCATTGTGCAGCGTTTACTACAGTAAAGTTGACCGAGTGGACCGGGTATTCTGAGCTCGAGTGAGTGGAGACCATACTGGAGACGGGGCAGTGATCAAAGATGAGTGTAAGGGATAAAATTATTGATTACGGGTGGGCTTTAAAGGTTAAATAAATACAAAAACATAACCCATACAGACAACTTATTTCATACCTGCTTTCTGGCCTTTCACAGTATAGAGTACTTCTGCATGCTCCCACAGTCCAGAGTAATCTGAGGCTAGACATGGACTAATCAGCTCCTGGGGTCCTGCTACTGAAGAAGAAGAAGAAGAAGAAGAAGAAGAAGAAGAAGAAGAAGAAGAAGAAGAAGAAGAAGAAGAAGAAGAAGAAGAAGAAGAAGAAGAAGAAGAAGAAGAAGAAGAAGAAGAAGAAGAAGAAGAAGAAGAAGAAGAAGAAGAAGAAGAAGAAGAAGAAGAAGAAGAAGAAGAAGAAGAAGAAGAAGAAGAAGAAGAAGAATTTATTTATGCATATTAGCGTTTTTACTGCCACTATGTGGAGTAACTGTGACACTGCTGAGGAAAACACATCCAAACATGAGTTCTGCAGTGCCACCTGGTGGCCAAACATAAAAGCACGTTTACACAAATACATGCATGTCTTGCTCATAATAACCTTAAAACCCACTCAGAGAGAAGCAGGATACACTCAAACAACAGACAAAACTATAAACAAAGAAATCTGATTACATCTGTAGTGTAGTAAATGTACATCTCAGCAGTAAACTGCATGTAGAAGCTATTGCATTCTTTGGCCTCAACTAAATCAGTGCACCAGCTGGCCACCAAGGAATTAATCTTCAGTGCGTTATTAAGAGATTAGATAATGGCTTATTTATCTAGTGTATGAGGTCTTTAAAAGCCAGAGATGAAGAGAGATTGTAGACCACATACAAGGCTGTCCTTCAAACCCTCCCAACACAGCAAGTCTGGCTGACATCAAGCCCAGGCCAAGGTAACTACAGAGAAAGACCAGAGACATTAAAGGGATGAACATGAAAGATACAAAAAAATACAAATACACAACTGATCAAAAATGTAGGGGCACATTTTTTTTAAGAAATAAATACTTTTTCAAGTGCTCTTCTTTTGATCTTTCTATTCATTAAAGAATCCTGAACAAATGTTTCTTAAGCAGAAAATCATCATATTAGAATGATTTCTGAAGGATCATGTGACACTGAAGACTGGATGAATGATGCTGAAAATTCAGCTTTGGATCACAGGAATAAATTACATCTTAAAATATATTAAAATAGAAAATAGTTATTTTAAATAGTAATAATATTTCACAATATTAATGTTTTGACTGTATTTTGGTCAAATAAATCCAACTTTGGCGAACAGAGGCTTACTGACCCAAAACTTTTGAACGGTAACATGTATATACGTATTTTATAACATATAACTATAAATCACAAATATTTCAGCATTTCATATGAATGTATGAGATATGAGATTGCACACTTTGGAGCAAGAGTCATACACCATAAGTGATTCCTCATCCAACACTCTCTTCCCTTTTAAACATCAATGAGTAAAGAATCTGTTTGGTTGGCCTCTGCTGGAGAGTTTGTTGCGTCAAATCTCCTGCAGTGAATAACTAGTAATTCTAGTAATCTGGAGATGAGTCCCACGATGGGATTGTAATTGAGGCTTGTGTGATTACACTCTAATCAGGAGAGCGAGGCGAGGCAAACACACACTGCCTCATAAACACTTGTCAAGCACTAATCATTGAGCTAACATAACCTAGAAAGCCCTGGACAACCCTGACCAAGCACAGCAACCAACGGGTGGTGGTGTCAAACATCGGGCAGAGCTTTGATCCTGGTGCTAGAGGACTGCAAGTCATGTAACATCACTGTTAGGCCGCTGAGGAAGCTGACGTTTTTAAAGTGGTCGTGTTATGCTTTTCCACTTTTTCAATTTTAGTTAGTGTGTAATGTTGATGTTTGAGCATAAAAAAGATCTGCAAGGTTACAAAGCTCAAAGTCTACTCTAAAGAGAGATACAACAAACGGCTCTTTTGGACTACAACAAAAAAAAATTCGGATCTTATGAAGTCATAATGTTACTCATTTAAATAATCCCTGCCCTCGGAATATGCAGAAAGGGGACGAGTCCTGGTTGAGCTGCATTAGAGAAGACAGTGTTGTCGCAAAGACACTGTTTTTTTCCACCCAGTTTCCAAAAATCATTTGTTTGGCCTTCCTAAGGTAGCCTCGTGAGACCATCCTGATCTCGCGAGCTGTCAAGGTTTCACTCGCAGATCAGTCTGGATACTTTCCGTATAAGAAAATTTGGGTGCAGTTCACCAAACGAACGTCCAATCAGCGTTGGCTTTGAGGCGGGTTGAGGTGTGACGCAACGAGAAGCGCGACAGTTCAGTCTAAAGAACATGGCGGCTTCAGCGGATGAAACTAGAATCAGCGTGGCTATCGAGCAAGTTTTATCGGAATTACAGAGTATTTCTTCACTGAAAGAAGAGCAAAACACTGCTCTGGAGGCTTTTCTCAGAGGAAAATATATTTTTGCTCTTCTCCCGACTGGTTTCGGCAAGAGTTTGCTTCGTTGATCTGATTGGTTGATTTGGCCCGTCTATCACCAACATAGGCCAATCAGCTAACCAGTATTTTCGCCCCTTACCAAAACTACTTCAACGGAAGGTTTCCAGATGGATATGCGGAGCAAATCCATCTGGCGGAGTCAGGTTATTCCTAAGGCTGGTGGTTAAAAACTGTTCCTGAACAACGTTTCTAACGTTCAGCGTTCCTAATCCCAACGTTTATCTGTGCACTGCACATTTTATGGTGAACAGCTTGTTTTCTGTTGCTTTGGTAAGCTCTCGCTTTTGTAGGACCGTTTACCGCTGCATAGGAAAATTAACCCTGTTTTTATGATCGATTACTGTTTGAATTAGCTTAGTCTTCTGACAAATATCCCGATTAAGTGGTGGATAACATCATATCTATAATGTATAAGAAAATGACTAAAAACATACCACTCTGAAACGTCCTATGAAATCTGTCCATGAAATCAGTTCTGCACGATCCTTTTGTTGTTAACATTGTCAGGGTCTGAATCGGGCTCAAATTGGTTTGAAATTGACGCCATCCTTATTCATATTTACACTAGAGAAGAACTTGCCGTTATGGAGGGGAGGGACATTTCACAAACACGCGCTAAACGGTGCCAAACACAACATACTGGGACAGCTAACCAATCACAGCACATTTCGTATTTCGGAAGGAGGGGCTTCATCGAAACTGGCGTGTTCGAGCCAATAATGTAAAATATATGAAAAATAATGCATTATTTATAAAATCAAGCATGAAAGCATATTCTAGTACACGCCAAAAACAAAATCAAGACTCTTTGGTTAAAGACAAAATCTTTAACCAATCTAAAAATGGAAATCTATTTTTCATGCTGTGCGTTATATAATGCTGGGATGCCTAAAATTTACTTGCAGCATTTAAAATAGTTGATTTCTGTCATTAATCTTTCATGTTTTATTTATTTTTACTAAGATTTGCCATGTATGGGTATCAGCCAGAAATATTTTTTTTCTCAGATTGCTCAGTGAGAATATGTACACGTAAAAAAAGAAAGAAGAAAAAGCCATTATTTTTTACACATGTTAAAACATTTTACAGAAGGATCTCTTCTACAGAATTCAACAGATTAATATATTGCTTTATTCGCTACATTCTTTACCACTTTAACTTATGCCCTGCACACTTTACCTGTGTGAGTAGAGGGCGTGACTGATGTTGAACATCTGAAACGATGTCACATAATCAATGGGTGAGGTCTGGATGGTTTTCTGTACAGGAACGAAACACAAACAAGCAAATATTGATGTATAAAGGAAGCATTCCTATCTTCCTAAGCAGGAATCTGGTAGTTTGTATTAGTCTCATCACTGCATTTTTTTGTCAAGTATACTTTTTTTAAAACAACATTAGTCAGCAACTGCCTAGTGCAGCACTTTTAAATCCAGACTATAACACAACATCTGTCAGCAACTACAAGTAAGCTGCAATCTGTAGAGCAGTTCCTCTCTGAGCTCATGTTTGGAACTAGAGCTCTCGGAGAAACTGTGTAATGACATAATAAATTGGTCCTCAATCCAAACCGCCTGTACAGGACCTGACCTAGTTCAAGAGAAAGAATCTCTCTAACTCTCTCCGTCCAATGTACAACAACCTTCATTTACAAGGCCTATGGGATTAACAGGACATTTGCGGATTATTGCATGGGATGGGAGAACATCACGGTAGTTTGTTAAGAGAAATTACTTTAAGTTGTCATTAACATGGGTATACAGATATTTGTGTGTAAATATATATGCTATATATATATATATATATATATATATATATATATATATATGTACACGGCTCACTTCATCCTGTAGAGCAAAGGTGATCTGGGTCGAGCCTCCTCCTAAATCCAGCATGCCTACTGTAGGAGTCTCAGTGCCATGAAGACTACCTGTGAAGGAGAGACTTTTTAAATCTCTCTGAATAATCATTATAAGGAAAAAAACAAACATTTTCAAGTAAAAGTAAAGAAGAAAACAAAAGAAAAAGGTTTGCATGTGTGCAGGGTGACTTTTGAAAGGTATAAAATAATCATATATTTGTGTCCAGATTAATCTTTGTTATTGTTCTGTTGATGTTCATTGATTAAATTGTCATGACATACAGTATAACATGACTACTAAAATTGCTTACCTATTAAAAAGTTTATGGTAATCCAAGCTGACATGCCTGTGTAAATACAAATGTGCATTAATTGTTACCCCAATACATTTTCCTTAAACTTTTTTAGTTCATTGTACTATTAATAAATACTACTTTCTCACAGTCCTACTAAAGCTAAGCTGCAAAAAACAATTCAGGCAGAAAAACTTTTAAAAAATTAATCATTTATTATGCACACTTACACATTTATGGCTGGACCAGGCGCAGTGATATAATACAGAGAAGGATTGATTATTATTCTTAACACAAAAGAGCTAATTCTAAGAATAAACTGTGGTATAAAGAGAATAACAATAAACTCCTGGCTGAGTGTAGCACCCAGCACCAGAAACGAGCAGTTGTTATTTAACAAGTAAGTTCTGAATTTTTGATTTTATTACTCCAGTCTTTAGTGTAACATGATCCTTCAGAAATCATTCTAACATGCTGATTTGGTGATAAAAGTGATACCTCATCTGAAAATTTAAATTCTGTCATAATTTACTCCCTCAAGTTGTTCCAAACCAGTATGTGATTCTTTCTTCTGTTGAACTAAAAAGAAGATATTTTGAAGAATGTTAGTAACTACACAGTTGACAGTAGCCATTGAGCTATAGTAGGGGGGAAAAAATACTACAGCTAATGTCAACTGCTTGTTTACCAACTGTCTGGTTGTTCCGTGTTCAACAGAAAAAAAGACACTCATTCAGGTTTGGAACAACTTGAGGGAGAGTAAATAATGACAGAATAAACAGTTTTGGATGAACTATGCTTTTAAGAAACATTTCTTATTATCAACGTTGATAAAGTTGAAAACCAGTGCTGCTTGATATTTTTGTGGAAACTGTGCTATTTTCTTTTTCAGGATTCTTTTTTCAGGATGAACAGCTTTATTTGAATTATTCTAATATTAATTAACATTATAAATGTCTTTGCTGTCAAAAACAAACAAGTACTGACCTAAAACCTTTGAACAGTACTGTACATCGTATGCTGGTGGATTTCATTCATTTAGAGAGTTTAGCATTAACATAGAATCATGGTCCGGCCAGATCACAAAGACTTTGGCAAGTGAGTGCATCATTGGATCTTTGTGCTAAAACTCTTTTAACTGTATGTTTGTTTTGAATGTAGGTTGCTTCTTAACAAAGTAAGGGGCTTTAGCTCTCAGAAATAACCAAACTCACTTAGTATCTGTAAACTCCATCCCTCCATCCCATTCCCTCACATATACCACTTAGGCACAGCATTAACAATAAGTCTGTATGATTTGCTGTGATGGACTAATCTGGTTGGGTAAGCTTGTGTGTCCAGGAGAGTTTAGACTCACGCTGATAATGAGACTGAGATTATCCGGTTACGGGACCTGCAGAGTTTAAGCATTAATTTTACAAAATTTCAAACACAAATTGCTACCCATTAAGCTAAGACAACTTGTATATCAACAAAAAAGCAGTATTAACCTGGCTTTTGCTAAACACTGTTTGCCCATGCTAGTTTTGTTCCTTTAAAAGCAATTTACTGCCTAGCAAATGAATGGCCGCTAATCTGTTTGCTGAGATTATAGTGCACACGGGACATTATCCTCTGGGCTCATTATTACTTGTGTGAACTATTTTAAAGGATTGGATTAAAGTCCCATATACGCATTATCTATCGTTAATATACACACACAGCTCAAGCCATTACTGAAGAAAATTTCAGTTTACAATTTATATCTTTATGCAAGAAGGCAGAAGCGTAAATGCTTGACCGCAGTGGCCAGAAGCTTTTGACGAGCTGGAGATAACATCTGCCGGTTTCACATTCCATATGTACAAACTCCTACATGGATCAAAGCTCAGCAAAATACTGCAACATTACAATCATAGAAACGAGAACCTTTATCATCTGTTCCTCAGTTTTCCTAATGTTAAAAAAAATAACCCTAAAATGTTCAAAGTAGCTTGTCAAACAAAACCCAGTTGATTTGTTAGCTGACACGGTAAAGTCAAATTTTTTTCCTACAAAAGTACATTAAGGTTGTTTGGTTTTGATTTTTTACGTTAGACTCAAAATAAAAGTGTTAGGATTCTATTATTTTTATGAATTTGTTTATTTGCTATTTAAATAATCATTGAAATAATCGGACCCTCATACCGTAATCAAAGAGCCCTGTTGTTAAATTAATTAGATACTAAAAAGTGACACTGCAATAGATTTTTCCTTTCGATATATGGTAGGCTACACAATGCTTAAAAGTTGTAGAATATTCTATTACAATTTGAAAATGAACACTCTTGTTTATTACGAATCTGACATTATTAAGTAGGTCAAAGGAGTAATTGGCAAGGTACCTTCGTCTGTGCCATCCATGATTGACACACTGTCCGGTCTATAGAAGAACAAGGATTCACTAAACACCTCCCTCACCTGCAGAAGAGAGATTTTAGGTTAACACATGGCAAGACATGGTTAAGAAATACTGAGATGACAGGCTGAAGAACAAGAAATGCCTGAAGACAGGTCTCATCTCTACAACCTTACTAAACCTTTAGTGTATTAATAAAATACAACGTTTACTCCACCCTTTACAGCCTTTATGAGAGCGCTACTTATATAGATCAGTGCGGGAAACCTGTGGGAACGAGTAAAATTATGCTTAATACAAGCACTATTCGAACCGGAGTGAATGAGATAATTGTGTGACAGGAGGCGGGTCGGAGAGAAGATAGAAAGAATCCGCAGCTGGCATCGGTGTATCGATACTGCAAAGAAGGAGTATTGGAACCATTTCAGATATTTCAGTATCGATACATCTCAAAATCTTCATATTTTTGACAACACTAATCGGCGGTAAACATAACTTGACTGTTTTGTTCCACAACGTAAACTGCACACTTACACTACAAGCGTTCTTATCTAGTGACTTATTAGAAACATAGGCTATGTTGTTTAAAAAAAATAACAGCTTCAAAATTTGTACGTTACGTTTACCACTGGCGAATCAGTCTTCTGGGTTTTGACGTCATCCCTGCACCACTCTATACAGTGAAAGTTTGTTTGGCGACTGATGGATATCTGACCTTGTCCAGCAGGATGGTGGCTTTCTCACCAGGCAGCAGTCTGAGCCCGGCCGTGGCTCTGAGCATAAGAGGGGAAGAACTCCATAACGTTTCAGGAACCGTGTCTTTAGCAACCTTTAACAATCCCAACAGCCCTTCCTTACTCTGTAAAACAACACCACTGGCTACATTAATACAGACCATCAAACTGTATACGGAAAATGTACTATAACAAAACTTTTGCAAAGGCATTTGCGAAGGGTTCAAACCTATAAAACTTGGATCACATTTGACTGGTTACCTTTTCTGGGTCATCAGCATATGCAGACAGTCCAGGTTTTATAGCTCTAAATGTCTCATGGGATAATTTTGGAGCTTCTGTTAACACACAAAGACAAAGGTTAGCTTTTAAAACAGTGAAATATGATAACATTGATTTATAAAAAATATATTTACACACTAACATTTTTGGGTTTTTTAAAAGAAATTAATACTTTTAATCAGAAAGGATGCATTAAATTGATAAAGTGGCTGATTTACTTTAACACTGATAATAATAAGTGTTTCTTGAGCAGAAGATCAGCATATTAGAATGTTTTTTTAAGGATCATGTGACACTATAGTAATGGCCGCTGAAACTTCAGCTGTGCCATCAGAGGAATAAATTCCATTTAAAAAATGCACAATATTAGTGTTTATACTTTATTTTTTATCAAATAAATGCAGCCTTGGTGAACATTTCACCAACCCAAAACTTTTGAACGGTAGAGTATATGAAATAAAATTCATAAATGGAAGGGTAACACACTGATTAACTGCAGTAGTAGGGTTCCACATGGCTTATATCAAAGTTTGCATAATAAACGATATAAACAAATGTTTCAGCCACTGATCAAATCTAACCATACTCTTCGGTGTGACCTTTGACCCATCAGGCTTAGCTGGGATGTGTGCCCATGAGAGAGCATGCCTGATAGCATAGACTACTTGATGTCCATTATAATATGACAATCAAAGGTTTAACAATACAGGCTAAAGCAGCACTTAACTGATTTAGCTCAGAAGTGGGATGCAATAACTAAGCCATTGGACGATCAGGGCAGCGCTAGGCAGTAAACCTAATATCTGTGGATAACACCCACACAGTCAACATACCCCTGGTTTTACTATAGTAACACTATGGTATTTAGGCAGTAAGGTTGTAGATTTCAAACAAATAAATAATGAGGTATGTGTGCATTTCAGTGTACTAGTAGGCCACTAGTTTTCAAGTTTTATATAAATAGTTAAAGTGACCTAACAAGCACTTACATTTTTCTTTACCACAGTAACCATAATCATATTTATTGGCACTACTACAAAATCATAATCATAATATATTAACATTAATTAATATTTATTATATGTATTGTAATATCTTTGACATTTAGCTTTTATCAATAACTTTAGTAACTATGGTATTTTAGTGTGAAATGTTTGCCACAGTGATATTTTAGTATTATTTATAAACTAATTTAGTATTTATTAACATTTTGAATTAGCTTTTATTTTTATATTTTCAATTTGTATATCTTAATCTAGCTTTCATTTTTTATTATTTCATTTTTTGTAATTTTACCACTTCAACATCAATTTCAGTAAGTTGACAAAGCAAAATTTCTAATTTAAATTTAATATTTATATATTATTTTATTTCATCTTAGTATCAATTGCCGAAAACAACACTGCTTGCTTGTCTATTGTACATAAAAATTTGAAGACTACATTTACAGATTTTATTTTAGAAGTCATTGATTGTTATGAAAAAGCTTTTGTTATGTGGTCTTATTTGCAGTGTATTGCTTTGACCCTTTTAGAGAGCCTTAATGCCCTTAATTTGAACTTTTCAATTATTAGTCTTTGAGTGGACTCAAATACCTCTTAAATTAGAACATACCATTCGGCTCCATCTGAAATTTGAAGATGTGAATCCTGGTTCCAGTGCTTCCAGCATCAAACATTATACCATACTGGAAATTTTCACTGACAACCTGAGATGAGGTCGGATGTTTATGGGTATCCATCCTATACTGGGGCAACTGGTCAGATACCGGTGGCTTGGAGTCATCATAATGACGTTTGACGTAAGTGAGGTAGACCACCAGGCATCCCACAAACATAAAGAAGAAAGCTAGCTTTGGGAACCTCATAATGGCAGACAGAGGTACATGATGTGGAGTCAATTTCCCAATGTAGCAGGCTCAACAGTTCTCTCCACTACCTACAGAAACACACACACACACACACAAAATCAAAAAGGTTTAAATTTGCTATGAGATAAAGTAATATGAAATATCACCGACCCAAGTGACTACAAAGTCATTAGTTTAATAATTTTAATGAGAAGGATGACTAACAATTAACAAAGCTGAAAAAGATTTACAGATTTAACAAAGCCAAGACATGCAGTATTAACCTGTTCTCACTCAAAACAATACATTAAATAAATCAAATATAACAAATGATGTCCTTATATTTTCTGCCACAACTATGACGTCACACAACTGGGTAAAGGAATTACTACTAATACTTTGCCATTTCTTGATTGTATATTTGATTTGAGACTTCATCGCTGTTATTTATTGTATTTTGCAATTATGACTGACCTCTGAGAATTGTAAGTTAATATTGTTTGTTCAATACCTATTTTGTCTGTAAATTAGAATTACAATAAAAAATAAAATAAACTAATACCTAGCCACACCTGAAAAACAAAACAGCTGCTGCAAAGCCTACAAATAATGTATGCGCTATATGAACAATATCGTTATTTTTGTCAACATCGTAAGATTTTCTGACTGTGATGACAGTTCAATAAATGGAGCTATTTAAGTCAATAATTTAAGTAAATTCTAGATTCAATATTTATAACACATAATCGAGACATTAAGTTTTGTATCGGTCATGTTGAACAATAAGTGTTGATAGGCAAAAAGAATACACACACTGAGTGGGAAAATACAAACGAGAGATGCACCAAAACACAGGTGAACACTTTAGAACAAGGTGAGCATATTGATCTAAAATAATAATAACACTTGTGCTTTATTTTAATTTGGTCTCATGTCTCAAGAATAATGTGAGAACAGATAGATAGCTGCTACATCTCATCATAGTTATGAAACAACAATGCCATTATCCGTATTTCTAATATTTAAGATCGTTATACCTAGTTCTCTGTAGCAAAATCATATTCCTTCGGATTCGAGTCGTGTTTTCTGCATCGACGAATAGCCATGGTGAGATTTTGACATGTTATTCCTTTTGAAAAATGGTCAAAACTCCTCTGGGCTCGTTTTGATTACGTCAGTATCGTGCAACGTGGAGATGACGTGGAGCGAATACGTAGGTAAAAAAAAAGACGCGCCCTCTCTCAAAAAAAAACAAAAAAAAAAAACAGAAGCAGCGCCCTCATCACACCAATCCTTTTTTTTTTCTTTTCACCACACCAATCCATCCGCCGGAAACCTAAGCCTCCCGGGGTCCGCCATTGTAATTTCTTTTACTGTCTATGATTGTAGCAGACCATCACCTACTGTTAGCATTCCATTGACTCCCGTTCATTTTGGGGTCACTTTGACAGCGAATAACTTTACATCTGAGGTGTCTAAAGACTCCATTTGTCCATTATTTATTTCTAAAGAAACACGACAATGTATAAAAGGCTCCATTACTTTGTATCTTACGTTATGGCCCCGTAGAAGCAGTTTTTGTAAAAATAGGCTAACGATTGCGTCATAACCACTCGACTCTCTGTCTCACAGTCGAGAAATTACCGTATAGACAGGCGGAGAAGCTCGCAAGCAATCGGGGGGACGCGGAGGGATAAAGTCAAGGGAGAAGCCCATAGAGAGTCATAAAGTTGATCCAGCTGCTAGCTCATGGACAGTTAATACTCACGTTCTCCGTCTCTGCGAGATAAGGAAGGGAAATATTCAGCTTTCTATTGGCACAGCTACTAGAAGACAGACAGGTTGCTCACGTGCTCATCTACGTCATCAAGCTCAGTTTGAGTCTGTGCAGTACGCTCAGCCATCAGGAAGGGAGTGATTCCAGAGAACGGGCTCTGGTGCTTCTAATTGGGCTTCACTTTACCGTTGAAATCTATGGGGTCGCTGTGTCCATTTCTTTTACTGTGTATGGCCCTCACACAGCCGCAGGCTGTGTAATTATATATTTATATAATATGTAATTATATATATATAATTACAAAACAGCCAATATTAAATTAAATACTTAAATATTTCCGTCCTTCGGATGAGACGTTAAACCGAGGTCCTGACTCTCAGTGGTCAATAAAAAACCCAGGATGTCCTTCGAAAAAGAGTAGGGGTGTAACCCTGGTGTCCTGGCCAAATTTGCCCCTTGGCCTCTGTCCATCATGGCCTCCTAATCATCCCCATATACTGATTGGCTTCATCACTGTCTTCTCTTCAGCAGTAAGCTTACTGGGCGTACTGGCGCAATATGGCTGCCATGGATGCTGCACATTGGTGGTGGTTGAGAAGACCCCCCCCCCCCTTCCATGTAAAGCGCTTTGAGGTCCCAGAAAAAGCGCTATATAAATGTAACAAATTATTTTTATTAAATAAGAAATAAAATGAACAGATCAGAATCAGGTGGACCTGTAACAATATAACAATGTATTATATTACATGTATATTACATGTATTAACATTAAAGTGGTAGTTCACCCATGAAAATTCTGTCATTATTTACATTATTTACTTTTTTATTCATATATAGAAGTCAATAGGGACCTGACTGCAACTGTTTGGTTACCCACATTCTTCAAAATATCTATTTTGTGTTCAGCAGAAGAAGAAAAAATTAAACGGAGTAAATAATATCATTTTGGGGTGAACTATCCATGTATAGGCTGCTGTCCTACTTTTACTTTAGACATAACCAACTGGGTTTATGCAAACCCTGTGTGTATTTGAAAGTATTTGCAAAATCAGACGCAATTTAGATAAAGTCCAGTTATCAGGCGCTGTTTGACAGGTTTTTAGTGAGCGGCTGAGCGCAGTCTGCGCACGCTCAGTGTGTAGGCCTACGCGCACAGACAGGGGGCGAACGCAGGACGCGAATGAAATGTTTAACCGGCAGGGCTTTAATGCAAATGAAAATTATAAACTTTTGTGATTGCGAATAAGTGCAGTGTCCCGTGAGTAAAGCCCACTTTATACTTCTTCGTCGAACTCACGCCGTTGCTACGTCGTAGGCTGTAGCGCGCGTACCCATACGGCGTAGGCTACCCTGACTTGCACCTCTCCAAAAATGTAACAACGCGTTAAGTCTACGTGGACTCAAGGGGCTGTGATTGGTCTTCTAGAACCGTTCCCTCGGGTTGTATGCTCCCTCTGCATGTGTAATTGCGCGTAAAAGCGGACAACGACGCAGAAGTATAAATGAAAACCAACGCGTAGGCTAGTCTATAGCGTTGAGGCACCGGCGTAGGTCCGACGCAGAACGCAGAAGTATAAATCAGCCTTTTCTCTACCGCTGGTTCACATGTGATGCGAATGTACGTCGAGTTACAGGTCACGGTCAGACAAGGGCCTATGTTCGGACTATAGTTTGGGGGCCCTAAAAGTGGCGGCGGGGCCCTAAGCAGCCAGGGATGGCACGCCTAAAACGAACAATAATAATAGTTTTAATTAGAATTTTTAGTTTCCGTTTAGATTGTAAGCTAATAAATTGTTTACTTATACTGTACTACTTTTTTCTTGATTCCCATTTAAGCTAATTTGTTTTGGGTAAGGAAATACAAGATCGAATTTACTGAAATTAAATCCCTAGGAAAGTAATTGGTTCTAAATTGCAGTATCCAAAAAATGTGTACTCACATAGTTGTTTTGCATGAAATTTGAATCCTTTGATAATTCGTTTAATTTGAGCTGATTCCATCTGAATCAAGTAAAATACAGGTCCTTCTCAAAACATTAGCATATTGTGATAAAGTTCATTATTTTCCATAAAGTAATGATAAAAATTAAACTTTCATATATTTTAGATTCATTGAACACCAACTGAAATATTTCAGGTCTTTTATTGTTTTAATACTGATGATTTTGGCATACAGCTCATGATAACCCAAAATTCCTGTCTCAAAAAATTAGCATATTTCATACGACCAATAAAAGAAGTGTTTTTAATACAAAAAAAAGTAAACCTTCAAATAATTATGTTCAGTTATGCACTCAATACTTGGTCGGGAATCCTTTTGCAGAAATGACTGCTTCAATGCGGCGTGGCATGGAGGCAATCTGTTGTGAATTACCAGACGGAGATCGATCCATGTGCAGCGTAAGTTTATTATAAGCACAGTCAACAACACACTGAGACAGTTAAGGGCTTTAACGAAGTCAGATACCAGGCAGAGAGTCGGGGCAGGCAGATAGCAGACAGAGTTGAAGTACCAGGCAATGGGTCAGGACAGGCGGATAACAGGCAGAGTCAGAGTTCCAGGCAAAGGATCGGGGCAGGCAGAAAACAGGCTTAGTCAGGGGCAAACAGGTTGGTAAACAGACGGGCTTTCCGGGGTATACAATGCTCAGTAGTGCTCACTAGCGTAAAACAAAACTTAGCACTGAGGGCAGTTCGAAGTGCGGTTAAATAGTGTAGATGATTGACAGCAGCCGGGCGAGGTAACGAGAGTAATCTGGGGCTGCAGCTGAGAGTGATCAGGGGAACTCTGGGAAATGTAGTGCGAGGTGAAGATCAGTACTCAGGCGAAAGCGATCTCGGGTGGCCGGCGAGAGAGGCTGTAGAACCTGAGACCGTAACACAATCAGCCTGTGGCACTGCTGAGGTGTTATGGAGCATAGACATAATAAATACATAGACGCCCTATTGGCTGCTTTGGAGTGTTGCGATACGTCAACGTGTCCGCCATTTTGCGGAGGGCAAGACTGCGCTGTGAACAAATGCAAGTAAACGGGTGAGCTGCGGTTTTCCTGGATAAAAACAATAACGTTTACATTTATCAGCCGATTTCAGTGGTTTGCAAGTGGTGTACGTTACTATTACTAATTATATAATTACCAAATACAACCAGAAAAAAATGTTCAGACTTGTTTGTGAAAGGTAATTCCCAGAGACCTGTTTTCAATTGTGTGGCGACTTGTTCAGCCCCAAGCAGCGCACGAAACAGGCATTTTTCTCAATTCCCGTAATGAGAGGTATGGGCAAGTTGCCCTCCTTGATATGGCGGCACCGTTGACGTACGCTCCAGCAGCCAATAGGGTGTCTATGTATTTATTATATCTATGTTATGGAGGCCCAGGATGCTTCAAGAGCGGCCTTAAGCTCATCCAGAGTGTTGGGTCTTGCGTCTCTCAACTTTCTCTTCACAATATCCCACAGATTCTCTATGGGGTTCAGGTCAGGAGAGTTGGCAGGCCAATTGAGCACAGTAATACCATGGTCAGTAAACCATTTACCAGTGGTTTTGGCACTGTGAGCAGGTGCCAGGTCGTGCTGAAAAATGAAATCTCCATAAATCTTTTCAGCAGGTGGAAGCATGAAGTGCTCCAGAATCTCCTGATAGCTAGCTGCATTGACCCTGCCCTTGATAAAACACAGTGGACCAACACCAGCAGCTGACATGGCACCCCAGACCATTACTGACTGTGGGTACTTGACACTGGACTTCAGGCATTTTGGCATTTCCTTCTCCCCAGTCTTCCTCCAGACTCTGGCACCTTGATTTCCGAATGACATGCAACCACTGAGCAACAGTCCAGTGCTGCTTCTCTGTAGTCCAGGTCAGGCGCTTCAGACTCAGTCCACTGCTTCCGCAGGTCCCCCAAAGTCTGGAATCGGTCCTTCTCCACAATCTTCCTCAGGGTCCGGTCACCTCTTCTCGTTGTGCAGCGTTTTTTGCCACACTTTTTCCTTCCCACAGACTTCCCACTGAGGTGCCTTGATACAGCACTCTGGGAACAGCCTATTTGTTCAGAAATTTAGTTCTGTGTCTTACCCTCTTGCTTGAGGGTGTCAATGATGGCCTTCTGGACAGCAGTCAGGTCGGCAGTCTTACCCATGATTGCGGTTTTGAGTAATGAAACAGGCTGGGAGTTTTTAAAAGCCTCAGGAATCTTTTGCAGGTGTTTAGAGTTAATTAGTTGACTCAGATGATTAGGTTAATAGCTCTTTTAGAGAACCTCTTCATGATATGCTAATTTTTTGAGACAGAATTTTGGGTTTTCATGAGCTGTATGCCAAAATCATCAGTATTAAAACAATAAAAGACCTGAAATATTTCAGTTGGTGTGCAATGAATCTAAAACATATGAAAGTTTAATTTTTATCATTACATTATGGAAAATAATGAACTTTATCACAATATGCTAATTTTTTGAGAAGGACCTGTAGACATATGGGCTAAAAAAGCATTTGGACATGTAAGCCACATTTAAAATATACTGTATGAATTTTCATTGCATTAGAAAACAAAACATCAAACCAAGTCGCATCTGACCACAAACAAATTATGGCATTAGTCCAAATACATTTTGTCTTAATCTTGAACAGTAGGCCTACATCTATATTTTTGTGAGAGCAACAGTTGCAGTACAAGTTCCATTTCCATTTTCAAGCCCCATTTCGACTATTCAATGATTCCCTCGTAACCTCCTGAGACCCAGAGAGCCAATTACACTTTCATTGTGCTGTTTTCCATATGGCACCAGCTGGTCTCTCCACGAGGCCCTGTGAGTTTTGTTAAAGTTTACCAGGCTGTGGCAGCTATACATGACCTGTGGCGCATCTCCATTCATTACCTTAATTAACCATCATTAGGCTTGCTATATGGGCCAATCTGTGGTTCCGTCCTACACTTTCTCATGCAACATGCGACACCCTCATCTGAGCTTGAATTTCAGCCAATGAGTGACCTATAATGAGAGGTCCCTGCGAGGGGGGTGGAGATGGTTTTGATGATATTCATTTGACGTTTTCCATTGAGAGTGTCTGCGAGCACAGTGCAAGCTTGAAAGGACCATATGCTCTCTTTTTACATGAGGGTATGTGTGTGAGCGCATCTATCTAGGACACAAGGTCCAGCAGGGGGTGAGGGGCAACCGACCGCCTAATATAAGACCATTCTCACTTATCAAAATCAATGTGGGCGGACTTTTTAAGGGGGAAGGGGACGATGGCCATCCCTCCAAACTGTTGCCCTCTGACCGCCCCCTCAAAGAGCGATGCATACATGACTTCCCCCATTATAACTTAAGCAGTCATTACAGATGTACCTCAACAGTTGCAGCAGAAAGCAACCCCCCCCCCCCTCCTCGTCCCCCCTCAGCCCTTAATAAATGACCTGATCTCAGTCTTTTACTCACCAATAATGGGCTGAGTGGCAGTTTGCATACTGCACAGGGATTGGGAAGAGAAAAAAGGTTGGGTAGATCAACAAATGTATTAATAAAATTAATAAAAGGTGTTTTCACAAAGCTTCTGTTGTTCATTTTTCTAGCTGAAGAGATATTTAGCTGCATATTCTCCACCACAAGATTCATTAATCTTCCAAAAAAAAGTGTTTGTTAAGCCTGTCAGGTGGACACTTGGTGCGTTTTTTTATGGCCTTTTATCCATATCATATTTTAGTAATCATAATACATTAGGTATCATTCAAAAGCAATGTTTTTTTTGTTTTTTTAGGTATCATTCAAAACCAACAAAGTTTTGGAATTGGACATTACGCATTACATTAGAAAAAATAGTTTAAACTGCAGGCTCAATTTTTGTGAAATCAACTTCCGATTTGGAACACAACTTAGACATGTGGCTTGATTTTCTAGGAATTTTAGTGTCCAATTATTTTTGTAAATATATCTTTTGAATATAATTATGTTTATTCAGTACATTTGCTTTACAGTAAACTTTTATAACTTTTTTACACTTTTATTTTTAGCTTTCTCTTACACTACAGAATTTAGAACCTTAAACTGTGTTCTGTTAGCGCTTCATAAATAGAACCTTTTAGAGGTTCCCATCATGAGATCATTTTATGGATTTAGTTTTAATTATTTTTGGAAGTATGGAGTATGGAACCCAACTTTACCTTTTAAGAGTGTGCATTTCAGAGCATTCAATTACAACCAGGTGGTGACAGTTAACAGGTTAAACAAACTCCAGAATTCCTCCATAGAGCATCAGAGTGTATTTATTTAACATAAGCTCTTAAGCTTTTAGCAATTTAATGTTTAATGGTCCCTTAATCTCTTGCTCACATTTTTAACAATAATGATTAGACCATTAGTGATGTGGTCTGCATAACCATTAAAAGCAAATTCATAACAATTACAACACAATTTTAAGAGCCACTCTAGTAAGACCACTAATCCAGTTCACTTTGACCCAACTGACGTAAAATGGGTGCAAATACTTATACCTTCACCGATACCCACATACATTAATCTGCCTCGTTTTTTTTTTTTTAAAGAGGAAAGATATTGAAAGTGACTCATATGAAGTTGTTTCATCATTTCTAAACAAGTTCCCATTTTCCACAAAGGTCTAAACTTGTTAAACAAATTTAAACCAATGAATGTGGATGTTCCATATTTAAATCACAAATTTGCATATAAACTAACTGATTTTTCTCTCAATTAAATAGCATTCTGTGGATCATACCTCTGTGTAAAGCTGTACTTTATCCTGATGTTTAAACCCCTTGTCCGTGTACAAGTCATTTGAATGCTTTTCTTTATTACAGGCTGTTTTGTTTCGTAATAGCTTAGATTACTTTTTTTCACAGGTTTAATGCACAAACAAAAATAAGACATTATCTAAGATCTTCCTAGAATGAAACAATAGTCTAATCCTGCTGCCATTTGATAATCTGAGAACAAGACTCTGATGCCGTAGTGTGTGGCTGTTTGGAGGGGGGCAAGATAACATCAGATCTACTATAACAGAATTAGTTATTGTTCCTTATTATCTGGGGGGGGGGGGGGGGGGTTTCAAGCAACGTTGAAGGAAATTCCCCGAAAATCCCATTGAACACACATTTTAATTTCATTTTTGTAGCTTAATCATGTAGAAGGCAGTGTAAATAATCCAATGGGATTAGGTCATGTTTTTCTTTTGTCTTTTCAAATACTTTCATTTAAGAAACTGTCTAACTCTGTTGCTCTCTATGTAACAGAATGAGCAGAGACGAATGACACACAAACAATTACAACCAAACTGTACCACCACATATCTGAACATGAGAAACAGGCTTAGTCACATTTAATAACACTGTGTGTATATGTCCTTCGTGGACAATGTATATACAATAACTGGAAGATAAATTGAAGAAATTAGACAGTCCAGATGTTCTCCAACTGAGGATTTAAAAGATGTAATAGGAGTCATCAATTAACAATTATTCTAATATACTTATTGTAAATAAAATCCTGCTCTAAATCCTTTCTAATAATCCTCCTTACAGGATCATGTGTATTACATGTATGTGAAGAGAGTGGGGTCACATGGTATTGCACATCTTCCAGTATTTTCTGATTAAATGGTAAATGGACTGCATTTATATAGCGCTTTCCACAGACCCAATGGCCACCAAAGCACACATATTGCCTCACATTCACCCATTCACACACACACGGCGGTGTCAGCCATGCAAGGCGCCATCCAGCTCATCGTCTTGCTCATGGACACCTTGACACTTGGTCAGGTGGAACCAGGGATTGAACCACCAACCTTCCGACAGCAACCTACATGAACCACTGAGCCACAGCCGCCCCTAAGGCAAGTATTTATAGGTGTATTTAAAACGGCAGACATTTTTAACTAGCCATTTTGACCACCATTATGCAAGAAGGTTGATGTAAAGTTATCTGAGATCATTCAAGCACCTGTGATTGTTAACAAAAACCTTGTTAACTAAAAGTCAAAGAAGACTTGTAAAATTCATCAAAGTATCTTACAGAAAGTCTTACACTGTAAATAATGCTCGTAGAAATTTAACAATAAAGGCAGTCTTCATTGCTTTTTAAAATATATATCTTGACTGATTTTATATGCAGTTCCTATGACTTAAAATTTGTTATTAGATTGATAATAATGAAATTATTCATGACTATTGAAAACCATACATTTATACAACCTTTCCCTACCAATTTCATGCTTTACAACAGGGGAAAAAATGGGAAAAAACAATGCTTGGTATTAGCAATAAAAACTATACGTGTGGTTCAACTTATTACCATTATGATTATGTATCATAATAGAAAAGCTGTATCAAGATACATTAACTTTCCTGGTCCAGAAAGTGGTACAGTATGTTGTTAGAACTTTAGAACAGTAAATCTCAATAAGCAAGCAGATTTTTAGCATTATTTACTTGATAAAATGATCATTTTTGGAGTATACCACGATATGGTTTAAAATTAAAATACAAAAAATCCATTTGTCCTTAGGTACTAGCTCTGGGATATCCCATGATGCTCTGCTGTACGTTAAAACCTCATCCAGACTCTCATTTGTTATGGATGGCATTAGCCTGTTCAAATCCAATTCTCATCCAACATACTACCTTTTATAGATGGAAAATAAAAGGATAAAGCAGTTAATGCCTTTTTGATTCATTATTTAATGTTTTTCTGAGGGCAGACAAGGGGAATTATAATAAAAATAATGGAATAATTTAAATAAATTTACTTTAGTTAATGTGCTCTGCGTGGGCATGGCTAATCTGAAGGAAACGCTCCGTAAAATCACAAAACAACAGGGAGAATCCCAACTAAAAGTAAATCCTCTCTGACTCTCTCACCACCAATCACTTTAGTCATTTGGACAAGACTACGGCCAAAATAGAAAGGGGGAATAATAGTGCACATTATCTGACCTACCACCAAAACACTCTAAAGCCTGAAACACTGGAAGATGATAACACTGTGGAAATCCACATGGAGAATAGACTGAATTGTCCAGAGGTCAAAGGTGAATTTAGCCCATCTTTTCTGCCCTCTGCAAGTTGGGTGCTATAGATATTATTCTGTCATACCAACCATTGACAAAAACAGTATGTATTGGCAATTGAGTTACATTATTTAAATATGAACTTGATCAATTGAAAAAACAAAATTACAATAGTATGTATATATTAGCTTCTGGCATAATGAATAAATATTTTATTTAAACTGTATTCTGTAATTTAAAATTATGGTAATATCATTACTTTCCTTTGCAGTGCATGTTGCTATGTATCAGGGACAACCTAGTATTTTTAAAATATATTTGATGGTCTGTCCATTGAAACATCTCTTTCCCTACCAATTTAATGCTTTAACAAGAGAAAAAGGGGAGAAAAACAATGATTTGGTATTAGCAATAAAAAGTATGAGGATTAGCTTTTTTTTTTTTTTAAATGAAAAGGGGATGATAACTGTCACTGTGTAAAATCCCCTTTGCATGCACCAGGAAGCCAGCCGGCAGACAAAGATCAGCGCTAAAGCAGAAATCACATGACCTCAACTTTAATCAGAAATATAACAAAGCATATTTCTGCTTTATAACGTTGTAGGCCTTAAATAATGACCCCTAACCATATAGCCTGTCAGTGTCACTGTGTTACAGTGTTTTTTTTTAATATTAAGAGCAACAGGAGAGGAGCTTTCACTGGAAAAGCTGTTCCAATCAGATTTGAGAAAAAAATGCATTCAGAGCTTGTTAAAGACATTGCTGCAGTGGAACAAGACCTTCTGTTTTGGATGAAATGTTTTTCACTATTACCCCTTTTTTTTAATTTTCTCCAAATCTTTTAAAACAATTCGTATTGCTATTCAAAGTCATTAAATATGAAATAATATCAAGCAGCTCGAGTAGTATTAACCCTTAAATCTTATATCCCTCATTCAAAGTCTTTATTCTTTTGTTCAGCTGGCTTTGCAACCCTATTGTCATTAACCCTGATTGAGCTCTGAACAAGAACAGTTTAATATTTGGATAACCTGGTCATTTGATTGTCTAGTCCTAACAGGGCTTTATTACAGTAATGAGAGCGAAATCAAATCACTTAATGTGTTACAGAGTGGGGTAGGCTCTCAGCAAGCCAGCCAAATCACTCTTCACATTTGCTTTTAATTTAAGCAATCCGGTAGAAGACTCATTAGTGGGTGAGAAGATTAACTCATAGAGATGTCTGCCTCCTGATGTCTTTCCTGTGACATTTTAATCCGTGTTAACTTGGATTTCTGGCCTGCAATGAGATAAGCGATGAGATCAAATGAAGTGATATTCCATCAATAAGTTACTCTTTATCAATGTCATTAAATTATATTTAAATATCACTGACATTTCAGCTTTGCAAGCTTCTGATGCAAACAGCGAAAGAATCTGCTGAGGCTCAGGCTTTTAGTCTATCAAATGGAAATGCTTGTTTATGCTTTCATTTTTGTAACTGTTCTGTTGTATGCATTCTTTTAAACAAAATGGGCATACATTATAGATTACTTGTGCGTCCACGAGTAAATAATAAAATAATAATCGAAACCGAATTTAGTTATCGATTAGTCGCCTCTGCGGCGCGCTGTGCCCAAAAACGTCAAACGCTTTACAGTAGTGAATACTCCATTTCTATGGAAAAAAAATGCAAATGAAAAATCGCGAAGGACACCGAGTGAGCTACTCAGGGAAAGGTACGTGTTTCAAATGGTCCAAAACATGAGAATGTTTATATTTATAAAGCACTTCAAACAATAGGCTTAGCACTTGGTCTTGACCTGTTGTGCTTTGACGGATGGGTGTGCTGTTTAATAGCCTACCTCACCTCCACGCGTATTCTTCTGCGCATAACTTGGTTATAACCTGGTTATAGCCTAATCTGTAAATATTATTAAGTCCCGTGAGTATTTACATTTGGCAAGCAAGTCTTTAAACTTCACTGACTTCAGTGAACGAGCCACGCGCCGGAGGGCGCATGCGCCTCAAAAACACGGAGAGTTAGAAATTAAAGAGCAACGTGCAGGTTGAATTTATAACTGAATTTACTTTATATTGTCTGAAGAGTTCTTTTAAAAACACGTATATAGAAATTACTAATGAAATCTCATTTGATGTAGACATTTTGATGAAAATGTGCTTGGCTCTGAATACGCCTTTCTCGCTATAGCATAGATTTAAAAAATATACACAAGTAATTATAGTTAGGAGAGCCCTTTCGTTTTCCTGACGAAAGATCCAACCACAGCCCATTATAAGATTTAGCACAGGCTGTCAGGTCGAAACCCTCCCAAACAACATGTGGTGATACAGGGGTTTATATTTTATTTTTTAAGGCTTTCTGACCCCAAGAATCAAGTAATCTCTGCAATTCTCCATCTGTGATCCTTGGAGACTCTTTGTCCACTCAATTTCAAACTATCCTCCTCACCATGCATTGGGGATGATATAGACACACGTCCTCTTCCAGGCAGATTCGTAACATCTTTAGTTGATTGAAACTTCTTAATTATTGCCCTGATGGTAGAAACGGGAATGTCAGATGCTTAAGCTATTTTCTTGCAGCCACTTTCTATTTTTTGAAGCTCAACAATCTTTTATAACTATAAAAATAACTATATTCTTTAGTTTTACTCATTGTGATGGATGATTAAGAGAATTTGGCCTTTTTGTTTCCTCATATTTATACAAGTCATAGCAAGACAATTTCATGTTCCTAGTCACCCTGGTGTGCTAAAAATGTTAATATACTTCAGAGATATTTTACTCTTAAAAATGTTTTAGGCGTGCCAATAATTGTGCCCAGCATGTTTTGGAGAAAAACATTTAGGCTATATATTTCATAATGTGATTGTCCCCCCACTTTCAATTATTTTACATAAATGAAAGTTTAGATTTTTGCTTATTTTTTTAAATGAAAGATCAACAGGATAAACAATGCAGATTATTTTTTTACAGCCATCTTTGATCATATATTCCAGGGGTGCCAATAATTCTGACCACAACTGTAATAGCCAGTGGATGTGTTTGTTTTTGTTTATTATTATGTTTAATTTAACCGTTTTAACTTATATATTTGTTTTCATAAGCTTTATTGGAGGACAGCATTGGCAGAATGTGCAATAACATTGTTTAAAATAATGGATTAAAATTACATTTAATTAGCCTACATTAATATACATTTTTTTATGTATAATAATTTTAGATTTTCATCCAAATGTTCAATTAATAATAATAATAAATAATCTACAGATTAAACGATTATCAAAATATTAATTTTGCAGCCCTATTAATTTATTTTAAAAACTTTTGTGTATAGCACAAGAAAACGTCTCGTAAAACCCCCTACTACACCAAGAGTGTGTTTCTTTTGTTTTGAAGCCATATCTTGCATGGCCTATTTCAGATTAATTATATTATAATCACAGCAGAATGACCTTCAAGAAAAAAACCCTCATAAATTGCCTGATCACCATCTCTCTATCCTGGCAGCTGCAGAGGACGCCGGCTGCCTGTCATCGAGCATATGCGCAAAATTAGCCACAGAGTGCCTGTCTTACCCCAGGGAGGGAGACAGACGGGTCTCTAACACTGCCATAACTGCATGCCCCAATGCATCCTCATGCCAACCCTGCAAACCCCACTACAGACATGCAGTCTGACCAGTGCCACAACTAGTGCTGCCTCACTGGAAACATGAAAAGGAACCGATCTATTATCCCATATCTATATTCATACTATCCCACTTTTACTTCTGTTTTTTCTTTCTTAATATTTTAATTAGAGCTGTTACAATTGAGGCGCGGACACAAGTGATTCATTTTACAAGTATTTTTTATCGCCTTTAACGCATTTAACAATTTTGACATTAAATTCGTTTTATTAATCTCCGTGTCAGTTGTCAGAACTTTAGCTATATGTCGCATACTCTCTTGAGTAGGTCATAATTTTGAATAAGTAATTAGGCTACTCCAGAACCGCTAAAAAAGTATGTTCTAAATAGTAGCCTACGAATGTGTGTAGTATGATATAATCAGAACGTAGCCTACTACATTCGCCAAATTGTCAGATGCAGCCTGGGTTCATACCGACACACACAACACACGACGACAACAGCGATTTCGAGTCAGTGATTGAGTTACGGATGAAGCACCGTTTAACCGTACGTTTTTATATAAATAATAGCTAATAAAATACTTTACAGTCTTTAAAAGACGAATTCAAAACAGAAGGACATTTTCACCACTAATGCACAATCGTGATTAGGCCTACCTCTAAAAAAATTAATTAATCGTGATTAATATTTTAATCGACTATAATCGAATATTAAATTATTATGCTATGTAAACAGTAGCATACATACATATATGAAACAATGTTAAGATGTAATATCTTTCAAATCAGATTTAATCTGATTATACGTAGCAGGGTATAGAGCAACTTTTCCTGCTTGTCCTTGTCATGTTTTCTCCCATGTTTTCTCTCCTTTAGTTTATCATCTTTTTTTGCAGACATTTCATCTGACCTTGACAACACAACTTTAACCCTTCTTTGTACAAATTTTGTTAAAAAAAAAAAGATGTAGTTTTTACGCCTTTAGAATAAGCAGTGTTCGGTTTCACCTAAACGTGTGTTTGTTTACCGTAAACTGAACTTTTAAATGAGTGGAAGGGGTGATTTATTCGCCATCCTTTGTGAATCAATGTTTGCATTTTTTAAAACCGATTTTCTTCTTATTTTCCTTTTCCTCCGTTTTTTTCAATCTGTTCTTAGCCTCATTTGGTCTAATCCTGCCACCACAGAGGGTGGGGTGGCTGCAGCGGGTGAGTGGATGGTGGTAAAGCAGGGTGAGAGGGACTCAGAGGGCCACGGCGACAGGCGCTCTCCAGTGCTTATGGTGGATTATGGGTAATGGCACTTAGCTGAGAAAATGAGCTGAATGTATCATACATGCCCTCATACATATGGGTTCTGGTTGTTTTAAATGCAAGAATTTGCTTGTAACACCTTCAGATTTTTAATGCATGATTTAAGTAAAACGGTAGGAAAATGTTGAAGTTTGACAGGAGCCATATTTACAATTCAGATAATTTTTATTTGAAAAGTATCATAGTATCAAGACCTTTCCATATTCGTTCCGAAAAAGCAGCTTAAGTGAATTTTGAAACCAAAATAATTTAGTTATCTTGTTATTCGAGACAATATGCATTTATATCTTATATAGCTATTCTTTAGCGCTTACAGTGTGAGAATGAGGTGGATGGGATGGCCTTGGGGAAAGGGAGGCATGTGTACTCATGGAGCTTCTGCATCTCTGTGACAGATTGGAGCCAGATTGGGAGACGTTCTGACAAGGCATAGGAACTTGCAAGGCTGTCCCGGTCCTCAAGGTTAGTTATTGAATGTTAGCACATGACATCTGCCACTCAGCACCAATCGCCAGAGGGCTTAGGGCACTTAAAGCGCCATGTTAACTATTTCGAGTTAATGTGAATTTGTTTAATTCCTTAAATTTTCTCATATCATGCAATGTATCTCTACCTCTACCCTCAGACAGGTGATTTTATATTATTAATTAGAAAAAATATATTATCTATTTGTATAAATATAAATATCTTTCTTAACCCTCTGTATGAGAATGAAATATTCACATAGTTTGTTGAACTACAAACACATCATTGCGAGGAAAGATACTTACAGATATAAGTTGGTAATCCATGTTCTAGATTGCTCTTTCCTTTCCCCCTCACCCAGATATGAACCATATGCCTCATAACATATGTGATTATTTTTAAGATGGACATAAAAAAGGACAATAGTCGCTTCACTCTTTTAATAATCCCTTTGTCTGATTTAATATCATAACTATTATTCAAATCAAAGGCAGATTTTGTTTTCATTGTTCTTTTATAATACTCTTATGATTTCTCCCTATCACTTTCAGAAAAGTCCTCGCCAGTTAAAGCTAAACCCCTCCTCTCCTCCCATTGAGGACAGGGGTGCGTTGGGCGAATTAGTTTACCTATTCCAAATTTCTAATATTGTGAAAAGTGTACATCTTTAGTTCATCTGGCCTTGCACTGCAAAATTTAAAACCACACCAAAAGTCTATTTGTTTCAAGTTTGTGCCTCTACCTCATACTGTGACTAGAGAAGAGCAAAGAAGTATTTTTATTTGGAAAATAAAGCTGGCTCCACTAAGGTCGTTGGTTTGATTTCCAGGGAAGATATACTGGTGAAATATTTATGCAGTGCAGGTAAATTTGCATTAATAGGCCATAATGTAATAAAAAATACATTAAAAGCAAAACTTGTGAAATAATATAAACATTTCAAATAACTATTTTCTATTTTAATATATTTTAAAATGTAATATTCCTGTGATGACAAAGCTGAATTTTCCGCATCATGACTCCAGTCTTCAGTGTCACATGATCTTTCAGAAATCATTCTACTGATTTGGTGCTCATAAATAATTTATTATTATCAATGTTGAGAACAGTTGTGCTGCTTAATATTTTTGTGGAAACCATGATACCTTTTTTCAGGATTCTTTGATGAATAAAGTTCAAAAGAACAGCATTTATTTGACATTGAAATATTTTGTAACATTATAAATGCCTTTACTCCCACTTTTGAACAATTTATTTGTCCTTCTTGAATAAAAGTATATACATTTTTTTGGTAACACTTTACAATAAGGTTCATTAGTTAACATTCGTTAATAACTAACATGAACTAACAATGAACAAAACATTTGTTTCAGTATTTATTAATCTTTGTTGATGTTTGTTAATACAAATCCAGCTGTTCATTGTTTGTTCATGTTAGTTGACAGTCCATTAACTAATGTTAACAAATACAACCTTTGGTTCCTCTTCAGTCAGTCAGTCGACGCCTCGTCGAGACCGATGAATAGGAATCTCGCTAGAGAGGCCAATCTACTTCGAGTGAAACTAAACAAGCCAATGCATATTGGCGTGCAATCATTTGCATCAGCTGCACAGCCTCACAGCGTATATAACGAGCAGCTGGTGAGATTGCACTTCAGCTTTTTGCTTCAGAGCTAAGCACTTCGATGCCTCTACTGAGTTTGAAAACTTCAAACAAGCCTTTCTGGACCTCTCCTTCCCGGTGCGGGCATGACAGCACAGTAGCACGAGAACACAACCAATCCGCCTCCTGCACCTCCTGCCACGTGGAACCAGGTAAGTGTTGCACAGCACACTCAGACTCCGCTACGGGCTGCCTCCCAGAGAGAGCCTCCCGAGCCGTGTCCCTGTGTTCTACCTCGCTGCCCCACTCCGGGTACTACGGCCCCTTTGGTCCCGCTTGTACGGTCTCTGCGAGCCTGGTTAGCGCTCCCCAGTCCGTCTCGCTGGCTCATTCAAACCATCAGGCTCGGCTATGCAATTCAGTTCGCCCGGCTTCCCCCCAAGTTTCGGCCCATGTCTTGCGCGCGGAGATCGCAGTCCTAGTGGCGAAGGACGCGATAGAGCCGGTTCCTCCAGCAGATATGAGGTCAGGGCACTACAGTCCCTACTTCATTGTACCCAAGAAAGGTGGTGGGTTACGACCGGTCTTGGATCTGCGAGTTTTGAATTGGAGCCTCCACAAGCTACAGTTCAAAATGCTCACGCAGAGATGCATTTTCGAATGCATCCGTCCACGAGATTGGTTTGCAGCGATCAACCTGAAGGACGCGTACTTTCATGTCTCGATTCTTCTTCGACACAGGCCATTTCTGCGCTTTGCGTTCGAGGGTCGAGCATATCAGTACAAAGTCCTACCCTTCGGGCTGTCCCTGTCCCCCCGTGTCTTCACAAAAGTCACGGAGGGGGCCCTTGTTCCCATGAGAGAACAGGGCGTTTGCATCCTCAACTATCTCCACGAATGGCTCATACTAGCACACTCTTGAGATCAGCTATACACAGAGATCTCGTGCTCAGGCAACTCAGCCAGTTGGGTCTTCAGGTCAACTGGGAAAGAGCAAACTCGCCCCCGTGCCGAGGATCTCTTTTCTCAGTATGGAGTTGAAATCGGTCGCACAGACAGCGCGCCTCACAGAGCAGCGCACTCAGTTGGTGCTGAACTGCTTGAACACGTTCAAAGGCAGGACGGCGGTCCCACTGAAATTTTTTCAGAGGCTCCTGGACCATATGGCAGCAGCAGCAGCGGTAACCCCGCTCAGATTGCTTCATATGAGACCGCTTCAGCACTGGCTTCACGGCAGAGTCCCGAGATGGGCGTGGAATCACGGCACTCACCGGGTGGCAATCACACCGGCCTGCCTCCAGACCTTCAGTCCGTGGTCAGTGCTAGTCTGTGGTACCACGTACAACGGGCATGCAGTGACAGGGGTGTGAACAGGCCCCCAACTGCATTGGCACATCAATTGCCTTGACTTGCTAGCAGTACATCACGCTCTGAGCCGCTTGAAAAGGCCGCTAGAAGGCAGGGATGTGCTGGTCCATACGGACAACACTGCGACCGTTGCGTACATCAACTGACAAGGTGGTCTACGCTCCCGTCGCATGTCGCAACTCGGCCGCCATTTCCTCCTCTGGAGTCAGAAGCATCTGAGGTCGCTTCGAGCCATGTATGTCCCCGGCGTGCTCAACCGTGTGGCAGACAAGCTATCACAAGCTGTGCTCCCGGGAGAATGGCGACTCCATCCCCAGGTGGTTCAGCTGATCTGGAGAGAGTTCGGGGAGGCTCAGGTAGACTTGTTTGCCTCCTCAGAGACCTCCCACTGCCAGCTGTTTTACTCCCTGACCGAGGGAACACTCGGCACGGATGCACTGGCACACAACTGGCCCTGGGGCCTGCGCAAAGATGCATTTCCCCCAGTGAGCCTTCTTGCGCAGACACTGTGCAAAGTTAGGGAGGATGAGGAGCAGGTCCTTCTGGTGGCTCCCTATCAGCCAACCCGGACTTGGTCCCAGAACTCATGCTCCTCATGGCAGTCCCACCCTGGCCCATTCCTCTGAGGAAGGATCTTATGACTCAGAGACGGGGCACCCTATGGCACCCACATCCAGACCTCTGGAAACTCCATGTTTGGTCCCTGGACTGGACGCGGAGGTTCTAGGTGAATTACCCCCAGAGGTACTTAACACCATCACTTCGTTATGGAGGCCAGCAGAAGGGAAAAGCTGTCTCCAAGCAGAGGATGGCCCACTGGATAGTGGATGCCATCGCCTTGGCTTACCAAGCACAAGGCATGCCCTGCCCGCTCAGGTTGCCTGCACACTCCACGAGAGGAGTTGCATCCTCCTGGGCGCTGGCATGTGGCTCCTCGCTTACAGATATCTGTAGAGCTGCGGGCTGGGCGACACCTAACACGTTTGCTAGATACTATAGCCTACGTGTAGAGCCGGTCTCCTCCCGTGTTCTCACCCTAGACGGGTAGAAGCACCGAGAGGCCCGGCTCTGTCGGCTTGCTGCACCCTACTGTGCAACCTTATTACTCCAGAGTAAAACCTGTTGAGTCCTCCAAAAATCCTCGGCCCGGACATGGCAGAGCGTCCGGCACCAGGCCTTTATCCGCTGAATCCTTGAGAACCGGATCTGGGCTGGGTTCCATATGTGTGACCCTACGTGGATCCCATATGTGTATATTCTCCACTGCTGCTCCTAACGGAAGCCTGTGTCTTTCCCTTGGGCTAAGTCACCCACTGTCTCATATGTAGTACAGCCTTCAGGCTAGTCCATATGTATTCCCCACATAACTCCTTGAAGAAAGTGGCTTCCGCAGCATCCTCCTTCCTAAATGAAGGGCACGCTTCCCAGTGTTATCCAATAATCTCTCTGTATGTGTTATCACAGAACAACAGTGACAGGTACACTCTGTTTAAGCCTCCTCCTATCGTCCTTCCAGGTAAGAAGGTGTAGAGGCTTGCACAGGGCGCTGGATGGGGTGCAGCAGCTGTGGTGCTTTGGTACGGATTCCCATTCGTCGGTCTCGACGAGGCGTCGACTGACTGACTGAAGAGGAACACCTCGGTTACATGTGGTAACCCTCGTTTCCTGAAGGAGGGAACAGAGACGCCTCGTCCTATAGCCAAATCTGCTGACGCCCGAAGGGTGGACAGCTTTTTCAGGCTTGGCTCCTCAGCAAAAAACTGAAGTGCAATCTCACCAGCTGCTCGTTATATACCTGCGCTGTGAAGCTGCGCAGCTGATGCAAATGATTGCACGCCAGTGTGCATTGGCTTGTTTAGTTTCACTCAAAGTAGATTGGCCTCTCAAGTGAGATTCCTATTTCGTCTGTCTTGACGAGGCGTCTCCGTTCCCTCCTTCAGGGAACGAGGGTTACCATAAGTAACCGAGATGTTTTTAATAATGTATTAGTAAATGTTGAAATGAATATTAACTAAGATTAATAAGATGCTGTAGAAGAATTGTTCATTCTTAGTTCATGTTAACTAAGGTAGTTAACTAATGAATCTTATTGTTAAGTGTTACCATTTTTTTCAAAGTATATGAATGGTAGTATATGAATGAAAATTTGTCATCACTTGGTGTAAGGATAAGTAAGGAATATTGATTTTGAGTTGATATGATATTAGACCAGATAGTTGACACAGAAGCTCTTTTTAATGCCTCATTTAGGTAAAGAGTGCATTGTCTCTTTGGTCATTTTATTTTGATGGTCCCTTTTGAACATTCTGTTGACAATGAGTAACTTTGCAACTCCATGTCAACTAGCTCTCATTAGAGTATTAATAGACTGAGCTTAATATCTACTCAATCTTTGTTGTGATGATCCCCCAAAAGACATTCTACTGACTAAAAGTAACTTTGGTAGGGTTAGAATAAGTTGACATGTAATTGACTCTAATAAGTGTTAGTAGACATGTAGGTGCAACGTTACTTAAAGTCAACAGAATGTGTTAAAGGAACCATCAAAATAAAGTGAAACCATCTCTTTTTCTCCATGGTGCGGCACAGTGACGGTTGGTTGTCTGGACAGCACAATGTGTCCCTGATCACGGCCTCATAATGAGTCCCCATCTTATAATTGACCTGATTCCTTCTAATTAGCACACTTTAAGAAAGAAAGAAAGAAAGAAAGAAAGAAAGAAAGAAAGAAAGAAAGAAAGAAAGAAAGAAAGAAAGAAAGAAAGAAAGAGCTAGATAGGAGTGAGGGGGAGAGGGAAGGAGTGGGAGAAAGAAAAAGAGTGATCACTGTCTAATAGGTTAAGTGAGTCAGACAAGCCTGTGATGGCGTGTGAATAGTGTCTTTGTTAGCAAGTCTAACTGAACAGGACACACAAAGGTCGTTAGTGGACTGGCTTATGCGTTACACAAACCAGTGCTCAACTGGTGGTTATGGCATACTTTCTACTTTTACCTTTATCTTTTCCCTTCTGTCTGACCCTCTTGCTTTTCCTACTGCACTTTTTCTATTTTTCTGTTTGAAATAGTGAAATCAAGTGTCTAGCAACTATTAACCAGTGTTTGAGTGTAAGTAGATGAAGTAACAAATAAACTACATTTATTGTTAGCCAATAACAAGCTACTTTTTCCTACAAATAGTAGTGTTTATTGCATGTGATAGCTTTAGAGCCCATATCCCTTAGTAGACTACATTGTTCAAAAGTTTGGGGTCAGCATTAAATTGATCAAAAGTGACAGTTATAATTATTAAAACATAATTCTAATAACGATTTATTTTTCAAATAAATGCTTTCAATTAAAAAAAACCTTTCTATTGATCAAAGAATCCTGAACAAAATGTTTCAGTTTTCACATTAAAATAAAAATTGTTTGTTAAGCAGCAAATCAGCATATTAGACTGATATCTGAGGATCATGTGACACTGAAGACTAGAGCAATGACGCTTTGCCCTTTGAATACAATTTTTTTTTAAATAGAAAAAATAAATAGTTTGTCAATTTTTTATAATATATTTTGATAAAATAAATGCATCCTTGGTGAGCATAAAACCTTTCAAAAACATCTACGGTAGTGTTGGTGTTGTTAGGTCGTTTTTGGTAGTAGTTTGTAGCTAACAAATTCTTCAATAGGGTAGTTTAACTGTAATTGAACAATTTTCAATTATGATAAGCTTAACTGACAAGCTAAAGTAAGCTGCGTCCCCAGTATTTGCTTTGAAATGCAGACATAATGTCAAAGCCACTATTTCAGCCCTTTATTTAGTTTATATGAATTTTTGGAGAGAAAAAAAAACCTTCCTGTTATTGAACGTGTGCATTAATATCAGGGTCACAAGCTTTGCTAATCATGTGCGACTCAGGATGACCCAAGCTGTGATGGGCAGCTTTAGCGAAAGTGTTGAAGAAGGGATATTCAAGCAATGGACCATTCAAGGATTAAAGACTCAATCAGAACTATTCCTTGATTAACCTGTGAGTATGACTTATGTTCTAATATGTTGCAAAAAAGTATACATTTGACATATATTAATAATGATATTTTTTTTAATAATTGTTTTTCTGTGCAATTTCTTTGTGTGTTCCACAGAAGGATACAGGTCACACAGGTTTGGAAATACATGAGATTAAGTAAATTACAATTTTCTTTTAAGGTGGACTATCCTTTTAACTTTCAAAAGTAGCCTCTTGCTAGAATCTAGCTGTGTACATTATGGCACGTGGCTTATTTGCGTATACACGCACATAAGGAAGGCTAATAGAGGTTTAACAATGTTTATAAAATGCCTCTGACCCTGTGCATCCACCAATAATCTTTAATCCTGAATTGTTACACATAACGGTGAGTGCAGTTACATTGTTTATGTTTTTGACAGACTTATAATGTGTATTGTGCGCTGCGTGGCGTGGCCTCACGTCGGATGTGAGATTACCATTACTCTAAGGAGACCGAAACCGCAGATTTACAGACATCAGAGATCATTAGTGGCCTTGACTAATTTACAAAACTTTAATCCCACGACTACCCGTTGTTTACATCACTGAATTAGGTTAATCTACAAGGAGGGCTATTTGCATAAATGTGCATTTTTGAATAATTAGTGGGCCAGAGGCGATGAATGGGGTGTGATTGGTGGGGGGTGACGCGTGGCCAGACTATTGTTGTCCCCTTATCTAGCATAAACAATGGACCAGCTAAACAATTAAAAACAAACTCAGTTGGGTCTGGTGTTTATAGGGCATTGTTGAATATGACCCAGGACATAATCACTGTCTGGATATAGAATTATAGCAATTACTGCTATCGTTTACAGTGTGCCACGCAAACATGCAAGATCCAAATTATGAAACAGTTCCTTTCCCATCTGCCATATTGCCTTTCATTTAAACAATAAAAGCTTAAGTTGTTTCTGTTGAAGGATATTTTAATAAATGTAACTATAAATTATCTTGCTATGTGTAGTGATATACCGAAAGGCATAGTTCATACAAAAATAAAAAATCTGTCGTCATTTGCTCACCCTCATGTCGTTCCAAATCTGTATAATTTTCTTTCTTCTGTAGAACATAATATTTTGAAGAATGTTGGTTACTTTTTTTGAAGGGTGTGAATGTGCATAAGGAACCCCTAGAGGGAACCGTGAAGAAACAAACTTTTTTTTTTTTTTTTTTTTTTAAAGGACAGGGAACAAAACCTCAGTAGTCCTCTAGTGGCATGTTCGTTACAGCAGCATGTCAGAAAAAATATATTGTAGAGAAAACTTTAGACAAAATGAACCGCATTTATTTGGGAGTAAAGTGTACGCCAAATACTGCATGTTAACGTGATTTAAAAATAAACAGCTTTCTGTTGTTTATGTAAATTATCTATAATAATATCAAATCTATTAATTAGCAGAAGTTATTACTCCCCCACTGCATGTGACAATTAACAACAGCCCTAAGTTGAACTAACGTGGTTCAAGCGACAGGTTTCGGGAAACAGTTGTGATTAGCTCATTTCTACAACTATGCATGATGGTTAAACAACAAGTTATAGCCTTGTACAGGAAATGCTTACCAGATTTGGAATAACATGAGGGTGATTAAATTATGATAGAATTTTCATTTGTGGGTAGACTATCCCGTTAAAAGGATAGTTCACCAAAAAGAATAGTGAAAAAGTGAAAGTGAAATATGAAGGCCAAGTATGATAACCCAAATTGTCCTCTGCATTTAACCCATCCAAGTTAGTGCACACACACATTAGGAGTAGTGAGTAGTGAACACACACACTCTAAACCGTAGGCACACACACTCGGAGCAGTGGGCAGCTATTTTTGCTGTGGCTCCCAGGGAGCGATTGGGGGTTAGGTGCCTTGCTCAAGGGCACCTCAGTCGTTTTCCTGCTGGTACTGAGAATTTAACCAGTAACCTTTGGAATACCAGTCCAACTCTCTTACCATTTGGCCACCACTGCCCCATTTACTCACCCTTGTGTTGTTCCAAACCTGTACGCATTTCTTTTTTCAGTGGAACACAAACTAAAAAGACACTTAATAGTCTATAAAACAATATACTGAAACCCTAAAGTCCGCAGCTTGCTCTAAAAGTAGTTAGATTACTATCCCGCATTGTAATATTCTCCAGCATGGGTGCACAAAAAACCATTTTAAAGCAGCCTTTCAACTTAATTTGGAGTGTCTTCCCAAGGGGCAGATTTACAACATAAGTGATTCACAGCTCTAACTGACTGGCCAATTTCTCTTAGCTTTTGTATGTAACTGATCAGATGACCTCTGATATCCTTCTGTGTCTGCGTGTGAATATGAGTGTGTGACTGCAGAAGGTTTTTAATTAACCCAGCTCTCTTAGTCCCAGGTGGGCTCTTCTGCCCTTTTGTACTTAACTCCCCAGAGAGGGAGAAAACCGCGTCCCAACGCCTCTGTAGCACACGTCCTCGCACAATGCGTCTTTTTGAGGGTGTTAGTGGGTGTAAATTTGTTTTTGGTCTTCATTGCTCTCAGTGGTTGGTAACAGATTTTGTTTGTCTACAGCGGGAAACACATTTAATAGTGATCAACAAGTCATCAAGTATTCATTACCCCACAACTCGGTCCACCTAAAAATGAAAATTTAGACATCATTTACTCACCCTCATGTTGTTCTAAACCTGCATGACAGCTTTTTTTTCTTCTGTGGAAGTAAAAAAAAAAAAAAATTGGTCCATACAACGCAAGTCAATAGTGTTTGATGATCTTCTTTTGGGTTCTGCAGGAAAAAGAAAGTCTTACAGGTTTGTAACAACTCGAAGGTGAGTAAATGATGACTTTTGAATGCGCTTTAATTAAACCTACAAAGATGTTTACTGTCATAAATTCTGTGTGAAACAAAAATGTATTGTTTTGTAAAGCTCATATCATTGGACTTTCATTACTGGACTTTCAAAAGATCCAATGGAAATAAACGGCAGGCGCCGACGAGCATTCATTAGAGAAAATGTAAGGATAGTGAGGCAACAAAAGGCAAACCAATTTCGAAAACAGAGAAAATGAATTATTAAATCTCATAGATTTGTGCGTCGACAGATAAGCTGCCAGCAGAGCTAAGAATGCAAAAACCTAATCTCAACATAAATTATTTACCACTCGCGGATGAATATTCACTGGTGTGATTACAATTCACGGCATTAATGTGGCATACGTTCCAAAAAAAATGATCAGCAGCTTACAAAATATTACCCCATCAAAACGCAAATCGTTGCCCTCTGTAAGTTTGAAATTTTGTGCACAAATGCTGTTAAGCCTGTTCTCCTCTAATACAGCAAAATGATTATCTGGCTGGTCTCCCTTTGCATGTTTGATAGCAGCCGAATGGACATCTGCATCGGTTTTTCATCATTATTATTATTATATAAAAGATTATATAGGGTTGGGATGAGGGCATTTCATTTTGCTTACAATTAATATACGCTTTATTTTGTCCTGATTTGGGACAAATAGGATGCAGGGTTACAGGTTGTTTGCCGATTCAGGATGAAGCTTATGTGCAACAGACTGCCGCTTTCTTCTGACTGAATTTCTTAGACTACTAAGTTATCCTCGCGCCGTATTTGTGGAACATTAAACAAGTTGTCTGGAGGGATCATCCAGTGTTGTTGAAAAGCAGTGAGTGCCAGAGCGACGGGAAGTCGTATTGACTCAGTTTAAATGGCGGTGTGTTGTGATGATTACAAATCAGATAGGATCTTAATAGATTGGGTGAAACATCTGGAGATCTAAGGGCCCAGATGTTTGCACAACAAATGCATAAGACCTCTGACCCTTAAGCACACAGCTACCCTGATTTAGATTTAGATTTAAACATCTGCCCAATGTTGTAAAGTGATAAAAAGCATCAGTGACAAGGGGAATACATTATTAAGTTTTTGAGGGATCTTGTTCCCCCAAACCCATTAGTGTGATCCTTATTATTACATGCATATAAAACATTTGTTCTCCTAGCTTTTTGACTTGTAAAATCTACATTTTGCCCATCATATCAAATGTAAAATCTGCATGAAATCCTATTGCCTAATAGCCATTCTGCTGGCAGCCAGTGGACAGTTTCTCAGAGGTGGGCGGGGCATGTGATGTTTTGAGCGCGTGCGGGGCTGCTGTGATTCCCAGTGGCGGGATCCTGCTCAGAATTAGGGCACGTGGCATGTCTATTAGTCAAACAACCTCCATGTGCCGCGCGCCACGGCCAGACGAAATTAGAGCAAAGAGCGATTTTTTGATGTAACGCTCTTTAAGAGATTAATAATCTTGGCGGTGGAGAATCAGTTGGAAATCTTCTCTGGAAAATAAAATAATGAGCGGAGAAACATTTACTGATTAGTTTAATCCTGGATTATCCTATCTGATGACACCGTGAAACCCAGCCTTGTAATCTGGCCTTTAAAATAACATAATTTATTTCCTCGCAGTTTAAGCGTGTTGTTCGATTCAGTTACTTACCGCCATGAATTATATAGAGGTATGTTGGTCCGTTTGTTTCCGTTGTTGTGTTTGTTCGTCTGCTTAAAAACAATAGAAGGACCAGAAATCAACGGTCAGGTTTTGTGTTTAGTCCTAGGCTACTCTGAACTAAAATGTTTTTTTTTTATTATTTAACAAAAAAAATGTAATTGACTATTTTGCTTGACAATTTACAAGGCTGTTTATGCAATGTTAAATTGCAAGCTGTCGGTCAGCAAATAGCCTACAGTCGAGTAGGCTATTAAGGAATCATAATGTAGCCTAGGCTATTATCAATAGGCTAAATTAAAGGCACAAATAAATAGGCCTATTAAAAAATATTTGCGAAATCATCCTTGAATTTTCGTTATGGCAATTTTCGTTATTTCGTAATATGTGTAGGCTATTAATAAATATAAATAAATACGTTATTAATCATTAATCATTTCCGTTGATTTAAGTAAGAAATAGGCTAAGATTAAACAAATTCTTCATTATGTTTTCGTAATTCGTAGCCAGTTCTGATAAAGTTAATAGACCTACAACACATATATTAATAATAATGTTAATAATAGGCTAATAAATTAGTATGCGTTGGTATTGTCGCTGTTGCCCTATTAAAACATAGGCTAATAATAATAATAATAATAAGTGCAATGTAATAGCCAGAGATTATTCTTCTCAGGCATGATCACTAATGATCTCCCTCCTTTTTCTCTGGTATGATCGCATTGAGTTTTAGTTAACGTCGTGTTAGGCTACAGTTATGAGGATTACTTCAGCAGCTCTCTTAAATGCCAGTTAAAATGCTGGAGGTCGTCCTGGTGGAAACGGGCCCTAAAAGCAGATTTTACAGAGTCGAGCTCTTTATATGACAGATTAATGTTGTAAACGAATTTAATGGCCTTCATTTAATTATCTTGTGTAAGACGATTTCTCTAATTGCTTCTTTTCGAAACAGACTGGCTGAGATGTTGACCGTTTTTGCCTAATGTTTGTGAAACACCTGGGATGGCCTCTGACAGCAGTATTACCGTAACTCTGACCTCATTTGCCAACATATTTTACTCATTGGGTTTTTGGGAGTTTCATGTTCCCTCGTTGATGACGCTACTTCAGTGAACGAAATAAAGCAGATTCTCTGATCACGTCAATCTATAATTACGTTTTTTTATTCCAATATCTGTCCAAACAGGACATTAAAGATGGAATTATCAGATCTATAACTGCGACTGACTAGTTTGCCTGCAAGTATCTGGGTGAGGACACGTGTTAATCATGTTGCGAATATAAAAAAAGCAATAATGGCCAGAACGTTTTGTGTAAAATATAAATGCACATTAGGACCAATTTTAGCTGTTGTTTTCTAGTCTTTTATAAATATAGGCTAATTAATATTGTTTCTTTAATATTGATTCCCTGATACATAATAGTTTAATTAAATAATGAAAAATCTTAGACATTATAAAATAATTTATAAAATGTAGGCTATGTTATCACAGTAAATATCAAAATAATAGCTAATAATGACAATAATAATAATAATAGGCTAATAATAATAATAATAATACTTTAGCATGCTATTATTCACCAACGTAAAATCAATTTGCCATTGTTGTTGTTGTTTTTACCAGACGTTAAACGCTAGCCTAATGCCTGGCTCGTTTTTAATGGGCTTAAGGCAGCGAAATCATTTCTTCAAAAAGCAAAAACGATGTTTAAAAAAGACCAGAGAAAATTGTATTTATATATCAAACTAGATGTCTACAGTCCAGTGCAAACTTGGCAATGAGATTGAAGTTTTCTTAATTTATGTAAAAATAAGACTAGGAGAAACTGCGTTTTTCGTATTTTTTTCCTGTATTAGTGAAGTTTTTTCTGTCTCCAAAGTAATTTAGCCATTATAGAAATAATTTGAAATTATAGGCCTACTGATATCGAACGATAAATAAGCGGCTATAGGGTTAACATCAAATATCACGAAACTATAGGCTATAGTACACAGTTAGCCAGCACTAAAATGTTGTTGAATTGATCTTGTTCCGGTTTCTCATTTCTAATAATTTTACATTCTGATTCCAACTGAAATGCCCCAAATATAAACATTTTTAATAACGAGAGGCTGCGCACATGAGTGAAATCAAAGTGAAAAACTACTTAGGACCAATTCAGTGGAGGAAAATCCTTATCGGATTAAAGGGAAAATTGGTGGCAATTAATCCTTTGTGATTGAAAAAGGGAAACGCCTCCTCTTCGAAGACATATCTTAGGTTAGATCTGATTGGACAGTGCGATGATCTGATGGATTGGACAGAAGGATAAATGGTCCCGCCAGACCGCTTAACCGTCCCACTAGCCTGACCTCCGCAGAGAGAAAGTGAATTAAACAAACTGCCACCATGACAGGAAGAGAAGAGGCTATAGACGAAAAACCCAAGGTTAAACTGTATCCTTCATTCGGAATCGACAAATCACGCCTCAATGGATCTGGATTTCGGTCCAAAGGTTTCGCAATCACAGACCTGCTCGGTCTGGAGTCGGATCTTCAGCCGCATCAGTCCGGTCCGGGCGCACTGGTCAATGGAGAGGGGCAGAGCGCGGCGGTCGGAGGATTTGCCTTCCCGGGAGGCTCTTTGCCGCTCGGCTTGGGTTTTCTCTGTAGTTTGGCGGCACAACAACCTCCCGGGGCCCCGTGTTTTCTCCCGAGCCACATCCCGCTCCTGCAGTCACGGACAGAGAGCCACTTCATACAGAATATGGAACAGCAGCGGGACGCTTATTCCGGTACAAATCACTTTATTTGGTTACGAATGAGCCGAAGAGCTGTTCACAACAGCTGGTGCTGAAACTGGCCCTGCAAATTTCTTTTTCACAAGTTTCTTTACTGGCAGTGGAAACTTTTTGATTAACGAATCATTTTGTTTACTAGTTTGATGGAATCAGATTTTTTTTCTCTCACAGTTTATACGCTTTGAAAACTGGTAAACTTTAACAGATTTCTGCTGGACATAACTCTTAAAAAATAAATATAAAATAAAAAATGTATTTGCATGATTCAGTAATATTAAATATTTTTTTATTTAAATAAAACCTGAGCACATTTTTATGTTACTTAAAAGTGTACATTTTGAGTTTGAAATGTACTCATTTACATCATTTCCTTTTTTTAATTATTTGATGCAGCTTTGTCTGCCCTTTGCCCAACAAATGTTCCTATGTTAATTTATTTTTTATTGACAAAAAGCTGATTTATTTACAGATGATGATTGTCTTTCCGGGGATCACAATGATGGAAAAAACTCAGGGAACTCTCAAAAGAGGAAGAAGCGAAGGCACAGGTATGTAAAGAAATGAAATGTTACATGAAATGTTTATTCTATAAGGATCTGGTATGTCAGTGTCTCAACCACACATTTTGTTTCGTTTTTTAGGACAGTTTTCACCTCGCATCAGCTTGAGGAGCTGGAGAAAGCCTTCCATGAAGCGCACTATCCAGATGTTTACGCAAGAGAAATGCTGGCCATGAAGACAGAGCTACCAGAGGACAGGATACAGGTAGGATGACTTCCACAGTTTTTGCCTTTCTTGATATTTCTCTCTCTTTCAAATAGCTAATGCCCAGGTTTGTTTCTGTCCAGGTGTGGTTTCAAAACCGCCGTGCTAAGTGGAGGAAAAGAGAGAAGTGCTGGGGCCGCAGCAGTGTCATGGCAGAATACGGGCTGTACGGTGCCATGGTCCGTCACTCGATTCCACTTCCAGAATCCATCATCAACTCGGCCAAGAATGGAATGATGGGCTCGTGCGCTCCCTGGCTTCTAGGTGAGCCAGCAGGTGGTTTTCCTATTTAGTACTTAAAGACTCAAATATGTATTTGATCACTTGAATACATAGCTGAGGTGTCTTGTGAACGTCTGTCTGATGTTGTCCATACTTGAATGTTTAGACTTAAATATATGTGAATTAGGCTTAAACAGGCCCTCGGCCTGACTTAAAATTCCTCTTGTGATTGTAATTAAATGAAGAGCTATAAATATTTAACAGCTTAAGGTCAATTTTTAATCGTGTCGGCATTTTATTCTTTTAGGAATGCACAAAAAGTCTCTCGAAATAGGGAAAAAACCTCCCGGCACACCTGAATCGACGCACTCAGATTCGTATTCAGAGGAACACAAGGGGAAAGACAGTGACATGACATGGTCAAGTGGAGCCAATGGAGCGGACGACTCAGAGGACATGGCAATAGACTTGTCCAGCACTTCGAAACAAGAGAGTAAAAGCACTTTGAAAAGATCACCACCTCGCACAGGAGACAGCAGCGATTCTGAAAATGAGAGTTAAATATGCAAACGAATATGGACAATTTTGAAGTGCATATACAAGGACTATCAGTTTACAATTTTCACCTTTTGACAATGGGTTTGTTTGTCAGCATTCCTGTGTTATGTTTTTTTTGTCGTTCATCAAATATTTGAATACTAGAGACTATGATTTTATCTTTGATGTGTAATAATTATTAATGTAAAAAGTGTTAAATTACATGTTTTATTATACGTTCATGGGCATTATTCATAAACGTTTCTTTCTTTTTCTGTCAAAAAATCTTTCGCTTCAGGCGAGATCTCTCACTTGTTCAGCACCACTATTGTGAATGTCATAATATTTCCCTGTTGTAATATGGCATGGTTTTGGGGAACAGAAAGTTCCCAGAAAGGATTTTTTAAAGCACTTTACCTGCTGTGATGATGAATGTTTTGCATCGATCAATGTCATCAGAGCAATATAATATCAGCAAAAACACATCCACATCACAACAAATTAAACATTTTATGCTTTTGATTCCGGCTTTCTGTTTCTTTGTTTCAGTAGACTAAAAATAAAAATATGTCAGAGAATTACCTTGAGTTGCCACATGGAAGGATAAGAAATTGGCTAATTTCATCACTGGGGCCAGTCTTCTTGCTGTCCGGGACATGAGAAAGGTATAAAGAAGGCTTCCAGTATGGATGCTGCCCGTTAGATGTTCTGTTACACAAATACCATCTGGGAAAAAATATTAAGGTACATTTAAGCCAAACAACAACTAGGTTAAGCAATTAGTTTCTGTCAGACTATTCAATAGCCAAATCATCTTTAATGTCAGCCTGCTTTTATGAGCTTTGTCCAGATATTTGTATTATTTAAAAAACCTCAACAAAGGCTCTACTCCACTGCATGCGTGTCAAGTGCACCATTGCAAGAACATCACCTCGCAACAGAAGTGCAGCACTTCAACAAAACCATTTCATTTGAATTCTATCTCTGAGGAATGATTTTATTTAGATCTTTACAGTCACATCCTACTGAAGGTCAATGGAAACCGATAAACACAATGTTTTGTTATATTATCAAATTTAGTTTATCATTAGTTATAAATATTACGTCATTATCCAAATGTTTAATGTAATGGTTTAGCTCTAACACTGTAGCATAATCATCATAATTCATATTTTCAGATCACAAATACATAACACAAATGTATTCGCTTAAAAACAACAATTTACAATTAATTTAATAGTATTTAATATAAACATAATAACAATAAAGATCATATTAATGATTATTATTATTTTAATTGGCACGTTAGTGTAAAGTTTAAATGAAATGTACTATCATTTATAATGGCTAAATAAACAATTTGATAGTATCTAATCTCAATAATATGACATTAGGAAAGTAATTGTTTTGTTACGGCTTTAAAGAGAATAATAGAAAAACAGATTAGCAGAGGAGAGGGGCATGAAAACAGAGATTAAAACACTTCAGCCTGAGACAAGCTCAGGACACAGGAATTAAATCTATTAAAATATTATCAATCACTGCTGATCCCAATAATCTTTCGTGCCAACTGCCCTTAACAAAATAACAATTATAGATGATGGGTCCTTTTTAAACTATTATGCACAGGGTTAGACTAGAAGATAATCCTGCCTTATTAGAAATGGCCATTAATGAAAAACAAAATAACCTGATTTTAGGGCATAGAAGAGTTACATAAACACCTGTATGCACAGTGTGACTTATGGCAAGGTTATTGTTTTCATTTTCTGACAGTAGCCCCATAACATTATGTACAGGGAAATATCAGACAGCTGAATGTCACGATTCAACAATAAGAATCAAGTAGGCCTATTCCAGAGAGCCGCGTGACTAAAAACATCCACGTTCTATACTCTAAAAGATCTTTACAAATAATACAAACAATAATATATATATATATATATATATATATATATATATATATATATATATATATATATATATATATATATATATATATATCCCAATGCAGCATCTTTTCTGGTAATAGGCTTAACTTTGACCTCAAACAGGAGATTTTCAGATGCTCCAGAGCCAAGCACTAGTTATGAAAATTAGCCATGTTTGTTGTACTTTCTGTACGTGCGCATGTGTATGAGAGGGAGATAGAACGCTGAAGGGATTGGCAGAGATCAAAGCTGTGATGTTTATGATAATAATGAATAGAAAATATTATGTCCACCGCTAATTTGTAAGTAGCTTAGTAGCGCAATGAGCTCTAAACATACAGATGTGCATTTGGCACACAACAGGCCTTTGGCAAGTCCTGTGGAATCACATATCTGAACAAAGCTGATTTGGTTCAGCGTTTTCCTGATGAAGTTGACAAGGTTGTCTGAAGCGAGACCATTTGGCATTTTAATGCAGAACTAAAGCACAGGCACTAGCCATGTTGCAATTTTCAGCTGCTAAAGGTTCTCCATCAGACAGCATCATCTGTGCATGCCCATGATCTCAACAGGTAAACAAATACACCAATAAATCTCTGTAATATTTGTTTATGATTGTTTACAATTTTTCACTTACTGTACAATTTTTCAATGTCCAGAATCTAAAGCCATGAGATGCATAACGATGCAATAACGAGGTTGTTTTGGTCTCAGTGAAAGAATGCCTCAAGCCCAACTGCAATAAATCAAATAAATCAGTTAAACCTTATGCTTAATTTGAGGATGTGTGTTAATATAATATAACATAATATTATATAATAAATGTAATAAAACAAACAATGAAATCAAATGAATTTCTTTATTAAGTCTATTCGTATACAATCCTGGTTAATATTCAAAAGAAAACATTTAGGCAACAATGATCCTGTCACGGTGTGTGTAGGCAGGAAGTACGAGGAGACGAGGAATGACTGCTAACAGGAATTTAATATACAAAAACTCAGGAACTACAACACTTACAACCATATAAACGCAATAACCGACCAGGAGTGAGGGAGAACACTGGGTATACATACACAGAGAACAGATAGGGGAACAAGACACAGCTGGGGCAAATTAACTAGACACAGGTGAAGGAACTGAACACAAACGAGGAGCGGGAAAACTGGGACACAGGACTTAACCAAAAACACTAAGACAGGGGTAAACCAGAACACAAAACAGAACTAACACTGAAACGTGACAGATCCTGTATGAGTAACATATATTCCGGAAGTATCTCTGAACAGACATGACAGACAAGTGATATGAAAGATATGGACACAAAACCACACAAACAAAAGCAGATTATTTTTAACCAGTAAACATGTAACTCACACACCACAGTGAAGTAAGGTCCACAGCAAAGGAAGCAGGCAGTAATTCTGTCTGATATGTTGTTTATTGGGATTAGCTCTAATTTGCGATTAGCATACATAACATCTGCATCCTGCATCAAAAATGAATTAGGCCTACAGTAATCCCTTACCACCCATCCACTAAACACTCTGCCCTTCCAGCCCCCTTTCCTTCCTGTTTATAGGCTACATTTGGGGCCGCATCTACATACATTATTCTGGAAGATAAAACACTTTACATTAGTGTATTCAAGGTATACAGTTTATCATTAGAACATCCACACTTTTAGGCGGAGGGTGAAGCAACTCCAGGGTAAAGCTAAGGAGATGCGCTTCCCCTTTAAAAGTCATTTAAATAGATTTTCATGAAATAGTTAAAGTTATGTGTCGCCGCACAACCTACACAGCATAAAGCGTATATGTTCACAAACCACGGTTAATTTGAACAGAAAAGCAAGCGGGCCGACTATATGCGGGACTTGGCATGGCAGAAAGCGCACAAAGAGCGCTCCCTTTATAACCACTAAAAAGCTGTGACTCATCTTAATTCGTCATTATCTCCATTATAAAGTTCCGTTATAATCAATGAAGCTGAATGCACAATGAATATAATTTACATAAATGTATGTTATAATCCATACTATGCAGAAGTCAATGTTTGGTTACCCATATTCTTCAAAATATCTTCTTTTGTGTTCACAAGAAATTCATACAGGTTTGGAAAAATTTGACTGTGTAAAATGACAGAATCAGTAGCACTGACATTTTCCACACTGCTGAGGATCTGCTGGAGATGGAAGTTCTCCAATCTCCGATCCACAGTTGTTATCAACATTGACTGTAGAGTGAGTCCCACAGTTGATGAGGACATTGTCTCTGCAGTGAGTCCCACAGTTGATGAGGACATCGAGTCTGCAGTGAGTCCCACAGTTGATGAGGACATCGAGTCTGCAGTGAGTCCCACAGTTGATGAGGACATTGACTCTGCGGTGAGTCCCACAGTTGATGAGGACATTGACTCTGCAGTGAGTCCCACAGTTGATGAGGACATCGAGTCTGCAGTGAGTCCCACAGTTGATGAGGACATTGACTCTGCAGTGAGTCCCACAGTTGATGAGGACATTGACTCTGCGGTGAGTCCCACAGTTGATGAGGACATTGACTCTGCAGTGAGTCCCACAGTTGATGAGGACATTGACTCTGCAGTGAGTCCCACAGTTGATGAGGACATTGACTCTGCAGTGAGTCCCACAGTTGATGAGGACATTGTCTCTGCAGTGAGTCCCACAGTTGATGAGGACATCGAGTCTGCAGTGAGTCCCACAGTTGATGAGGACATTGACTCTGGCAGTGAGTCCCACAGTTGATGAGGACATTGACTCTGCAGTGAGTCCCACAGTTGATGAGGACACTGACTCTGCAGTGAGTCCCACAGTTGATGAGGACATTGACTCTGCAGTGAGTCCCACAGTTGATGAGGACATTGACTCTGCAGTGAGTCCCACAGTTGATGAGGACATCGAGTCTGCAGTGAGTCCCACAGTTGATGAGGACATTGTCTCTGCAGTGAGTCCCACAGTTGATGAGGACATTGACTCTGCAGTGAGTCCCACAGTTGATGAGGACATTGACTCTGCAGTGAGTCCCACAGTTGATGAGGACATTGACTCTGCAGTGAGTCCCACAGTTGATGAGGACATTGACTCTGGCAGTGAGTCCCACAGTTGATGAGGACATCGAGTCTGCAGTGAGTCCCACAGTTGATGAGGACATTTTCTCTGCAGTGAGTCCCACAGTTGATGAGGACATTGACTCTGGCAGTGAGTCCCACAGTTGATGAGGACATTGACTCTGCAGTGACTCCCACAGTTGATGAGGACATTGACTCTGCAGTGAGTCCCACAGTTGATGAGGACATTGACTCTGCAGTGAGTCCCACAGTTGATGAGGACATTGACTCTGCAGTGAGTCCCACAGTTGATGAGGACATTGACTCTGCAGTGAGTCCCACAGTTGATGAGGACATTGACTCTGCAGTGAGTCCCACAGTTGATGAGGACATTGACTCTGGCAGTGAGTCCCACAGTTGATGAGGACATTGACTCTGCGGTGAGTCCCACAGTTGATGAGGACATTGTCTCTGCAGTGAGTCCCACAGTTGATGAGGACATTGACTCTGGCAGTGAGTCCCACAGTTGATGAGGACATTGACTCTGCAGTGAGTCCCACAGTTGATGAGGACATTGACTCTGGCAGTGAGTCCCACAGTTGATGAGGACATTGACTCTGCAGTGAGTCCCACAGTTGATGAGGACATTGACTCTGCGGTGAGTCCCACAGTTGATGAGGACATTGACTCTGCAGTGAGTCCCACAGTTGATGAGGACATTGACTCTGCAGTGAGTCCCACAGTTGATGAGGACATTGACTCTGCAGTGAGTCCCACAGTTGATGAGGACATTGACTCTGCAGTGAGTCCCACAGTAGATGAGGACATTGACTCTGCAGTGAGTCCCACAGTTGATGAGGACATTGACTCTGCAGTGAGTCCCATAGTTGATGAGGACATTGTATCTGGCAGTGAGTCCCACAGTTGATGAGGACATTGTCTCTGCGGTGAGTCCCACAGTTGATGAGGACATTGACTCTGGCAGTGAGTCCCACAGTTGATGAGGACATTGACTCTGCAGTGAGTCCCACAGTTGATGAGGACATTGTCTCTGCGGTGAGTCCCACAGTTGATGAGGACATTGACTCTGGCAGTGAGTCCCACAGTTGATGAGGACATTGTCTCTGCGGTGAGTCCCACAGTTGATGAGGACATTGACTCTGGCAGTGAGTCCCACAGTTGATGAGGACATTGTCTCTGCGGTGAGTCCCACAGTTGATGAGGACATTGTCTCTGCAGTGAGTCCCACAGTTGATGAGGACATTGACTCTGCGGTGAGTCCCACAGTTGATGAGGACATTGTCTCTGCTGTGAGTCCCACAGTTGATGAGGACATTGACTCTGGCAGTAAGTCCCACAGTTGATGAGGACATTGTCTCTGCGGTGAGTCCCACAGTTGATGAGGACATTGTCTCTGCGGTGAGTCCCACAGTTGATGGGGACATTGTCTCTGCAGTGAGTCCCACAGTTGATGAGGACATTGTCTCTGCAGTGAGTCCCACAGTTGATGAGGACATTGACTCTGCTGTGAGTCCCACAGTTGATGAGGACATTGTCTCTGCAGTGAGTCCCACAGTTGATGAGGACATTGACTCTGCTGTGAGTCCCACAGTTGATGAGGACATCGAGTCTGCAGTGAGTCCCACAGTTGATGAGGACATTGTCTCTGCGGTGAGTCCCACAGTTGATGAGGACATTGTCTCTGCGGTGAGTCCCACAGTTGATGAGGACATTGTCTCTGCAGTGAGTCCCACAGTTGATGAGGACATTGTCTCTGCAGTGAGTCCCACAGTTGATGAGGACATTGACTCTGCGGTGAGTCCCACAGTTGATGAGGACATTGTCTCTGCAGTGAGTCCCACAGTTGATGAGGACATTGACTCTGGCAGTGAGTCCCACAGTTGATGAGGACATTGTCTCTGCAGTGAGTCCCACAGTTGATGAGGACATTGACTCTGGCAGTGAGTCCCACAGTTGATGAGGACATTGTCTCTGCAGTGAGTCCCACAATTGATGAGGACATTGACTCTGCAGTGAGTCCCACAGTTGATGAGGACATTGACTCTGGCAGTGAGTCCCACAGTTGATGAGGACATTGTCTCTGCAGTGAGTCCCACAATTGATGAGGACATTGACTCTGCAGTGAGTCCCACAGTTGATGAGGACATTGTCTCTGCAGTGAGTCCCACAGTTGATGAGGACATTGACTCTGCAGTGAGTCCCACAGTTGATGAGGACATTGACTCTGTAGTGAGTCCCACAGTTGATGAGGACATTGACTCTGTAGTGAGTCCCACAGTTGATGAGGACATTGACTCTGCAGTGAGTCCCACAGTTGATGAGGACATTGTCTCTGCAGTGAGTCCCAGAGTTGATGAGGACATTGACTCTGCAGTGAGTCCCACAGTTGATGAGGACATTGACTCTGTAGTGAGTCCCACAGTTGATGAGGACATTGTCTCTGCAGTGAGTCCCACAGTTGATGAGGACATTGACTCTGCGGTGAGTCCCACAGTTGATGAGGACATTGTCTCTGCAGTGAGTCCCACAGTTGATGAGGACATTGACTCTGCTGTGAGTCCCACAGTTGATGAGGACATTGTCTCTGCAGTGAGTCCCACAGTTGATGAGGACATTGACTCTGCTGTGAGTCCCACAGTTGATGAGGACATTGACTCTGGCAGTGAGTCCCACAGTTGATGAGGACATTGTCTCTGCGGTGAGTCCCACAGTTGATGAGGACATTGTCTCTGCGGTGAGTCCCACAGTTGATGAGGACATTGTCTCTGCAGTGAGTCCCACAGTTGATGAGGACATTGTCTCTGCAGTGAGTCCCACAGTTGATGAGGACATTGACTCTGCGGTGAGTCCCACAGTTGATGAGGACATTGTCTCTGCAGTGAGTCCCACAGTTGATGAGGACATTGACTCTGGCAGTGAGTCCCACAGTTGATGAGGACATTGTCTCTGCAGTGAGTCCCACAGTTGATGAGGACATTGACTCTGGCAGTGAGTCCCACAGTTGATGAGGACATTGACTCTGCAGTGAGTCCCACAATTGATGAGGACATTGACTCTGCAGTGAGTCCCACAGTTGATGAGGACATTGACTCTGGCAGTGAGTCCCACAGTTGATGAGGACATTGTCTCTGCAGTGAGTCCCACAATTGATGAGGACATTGACTCTGCAGTGAGTCCCACAGTTGATGAGGACATTGTCTCTGCAGTGAGTCCCACAGTTGATGAGGACATTGACTCTGCAGTGAGTCCCACAGTTGATGAGGACATTGACTCTGTAGTGAGTCCCACAGTTGATGAGGACATTGACTCTGCAGTGAGTCCCACAGTTGATGAGGACATTGTCTCTGCAGTGAGTCCCAGAGTTGATGAGGACATTGACTCTGCAGTGAGTCCCACAGTTGATGAGGACATTGACTCTGTAGTGAGTCCCACAGTTGATGAGGACATTGTCTCTGGCAGGATTGTATCTCCTTTAATGCACAGTTAAGAGCTTTAAAGAGATCCCTTTCCATTAATGCAGTTCCTTTGTCCACCACTTAGCAATTCACAGATGATTTGCAGCCATCTTTTACTGTTGCATGCAAGCAGCCGATCACATTATTTGGATTAAATGAGTGACTAAGCACACTTAAAGTAGCTGTAAGGGTAATTTCCCAAAGTAATCATAGGCAAAACTGAAACAAAAGTACCAGTGTCAAGTGTCTGTGTAACAGGCCTCTGAATTGCACCAGCTTCTACCTGAACAGTACATTGGAGTTTAGTGCCTACATCAGTATCTTGAAGTAATAGTATCGTATACTGTCCGTAGTGTCTGTGACGTCACCCATAGGTTTCTGAAGAGCATTTTTGAAGCCCAAAGTGGGCGGAGCCGGCCATTGCCATCTTGGCAGTATGTCACCGTGTGTTAGTCCCGGATAACCAAAAATGGGCAGAGGCCGGACGTGGGTGGGGCTGAGGTGCCTGTGCCTGGCTTGATCAAGTTACTCAGGCTAAGGAGCTTCACAGACAACTTTACATGTAAACAATACAACTTAAATTACTACAGGGTCCAAAAGGTCATAATACATGTATTTTAGCTTAAAAAAGGTGGTTCGACATGATGACATTCCAGTCCTCATTCTGTCTATTCTAGAGTAATTATGTTAATTACAGGCCTATTCCCTACACATATTTTTGAGGACGTGTCAACAATCAAAACAAATACTTTCAATAATCTGTGTTAGTAGGCTTAATGTTACACTATTTACGAAATGCAGGCATAACATTATATGACAACGTTTCAGACTGTTTTATACAGTCTATGGTTTCTACCTACAGCTAATCACAGTCTGTTGGATTCTGGAGTGTATAAAGTTTTAAATAAAATAATAAAATAAATAATTTTAAATAAAATTATATTAGAATTTCACTCACCGGAAAAAATGGAGCCCAGTGTCTGTTAGTAGTCTAAAATTAACCGCACAGCAAGCCATATTATTTGATAATTGTATGAAATGATCCCGTAGGAAATGAAAAAAGCACAAACATGGCAGAGATGCAAAGTTCAGCGGCTGGAATCCACCAGTCACTCAAGTGGCCACGCCCTTAAATATGCAGGTTTAATATAAATTAAACGGATGAGTTATAAAAAAAAAATCACCCCCTCACAGTCACTTATGTGTTGGATTCAAGAGAGAGATCGGAAGGTTGGCGCTTGGGATCAAACTGCCAAAGTCAAGTGATTTTAGTAAACCAGGCTTCGTTACTTCATGGTGGTCGAGTCATAACCATAGACAGTAAAAGAAAGGTCATAACCATAGACAGTAAGGTCGTAAACATAGTCGTAACTGTTTCGAAATTTCAATGGATCACCGCTGGGGGGCGATGATCTCTGTGAACAATAGACTGTTATAGACTGTAGGCTGTGTGAATAAATCATGCGGATGCACTGAGACCGCCCCCCAGTGTCGACTCATTTAACAAGTGTCTATGGTTTTTACCTGATCTCTGATCAATTCGATAGGTAGACGGTTTAATTAGATATAAATATATAATAGAATAATAGAAGTTAATAGTCTCTTATTGGCCTGTTTAGCTGAGCCATCCATGTAACAATCAAAAACTGATAAAACAACACATCTTATACAAACATTTGCTATTTAATGTTATTAGATGATTAGTTGATTAGTTGATTGCATTTGATACATTTTACATTCAAACATTTGCAATAAAGGGTGTTTTTATGCATGTTTGGCCTAAGTTCCGACCTTTCTGACCAGCAGGGGTCACCAGCGTATGGCGTCTCGAACGCTTCGAAACTGAATCATTTTGCGAATTGTTTCTCCCATCACTACTACAGGTATCAAGACGGGTTACATATTTACCTTGTTATTACTAACCCCTAAAACACACAAACTCGTGCTTATTATTTGCTCCTATTTATATTCGTATTTCGTATCACCCTACTTAGTAGGACTACTAGTACGGTCTCAGTAACATTGAATAATAGGACACAGCTTTTTTTATTTATTTAATTTATTTTGTAATAATGAGAGGATTTGTGTGCAGACCTCAGAATCCACTCATTGCTGAGAACGCCTGAGTTTTTGTTCACTGCTCATTTAAACACTTTTGATAAGCCTTAGCGTTCAAGAAATCAACAGAACACATTGTAAATAAACCTTTGACATTATCAAGAGCGCAAACACAGATACGCACCGGATCGTCTGGCAAATCTGCTTCGCTAATATGCTATTATAATGGAGAAAATTGATCCTAGACCAGCAGTTATTATAGGAAGCTATTCACATTTACCTCCCTCGTCATAACAGGTTACAGGGACTTTTATTTTGAATTAAACTCCCCTCATGTCCGCTCTCTTATTATTGTACACTTCACATCCTCAGGCGGAGAAAAGAAGCGGAGATCTGATGGCTTTGAAAAGGATTCAGAAGGTAATATTTGTATTTCTTAATAGAATAAATGTCTTAAAAGTAGACTAGCTTTAAGGCGATCCAATAGATCTATACACGACAGATACAGTGAACTATCTCTCTGTCCACATTACTATGTAAAGTCGGAAGATCAGAAAAAAATATTTTTCGGCCAGATGAAAAGATCTTTATGTCGAAAACAAAGCGAACTCAAGTCTTAAGACATCAGAAAATATTAAATTATAAATGTGATAACTATGCCATCGACGAGGGATGTTTTAAGCAGCTGAAGTTAAACAAGTTTAGCCATATTTAAATGGAAAGAATACGTTAGTCAGTTTAGACAGTGAGTACATTAAAAACATAACTACATAAATATGTAAAATATAATGTCACGTTATAATAATATAACAATAAAACATATATGTTATATTTAAAATAAATTTAATCTGAAAGTCTTGACATTAAATAATGTGAGTGTGTGTATGTGCATATATATGTTCTATAAAAAAATACTAAAACTAAAGCAGAAATAAAGATAAATAAAAGCTAAATAGAAATACTTAAAACCCAAAACTAAAGAAAATGATTATAAAAATTATTTCTAAAACCTTGCATTTATAAGAGTAGGGTTGGAGCTTGCGAATGTTAATATGAAAATATCAAAACTTGATTTCACTTTAAACTGTCAGAAATATGCACATAAACCATGCTTCTTAAATCGTTTTTTGACACAGAAATGTTCTCGTCCATTTCTACTGTATTTATAGGAGCTACAGGACTTGCAACGGGATCCACCCTCGCAGTGCTCAGCCGGACCCCTCGGAGAGGACTGTAAGTGTCTCCACCAACAACATACTCAATTATGGCCTTCAATTCTTTGACAGTACAGTCTTCTCAATATATTTTATTTGCACTTTCAGTGTTCCACTGGCAGGCGACAATAATGGGCCCAGTAAGTACACATGAATAATTTCAGGTCAATGTTTATTTTGTGGAATTAGTAATTGGTTCAATAAAAAAGGAATTAGCTTCGGTCATACACAAACTCTTTCTTTATCTCCCACCTAGGGTGATAGTCCATATCAAGGAGGGGTTTTCTTCCTCACAATCCATTTCCCGACTGATTATCCCTTTAAACCACCAAAGGTGAGAATTACATCTGTTCTTATCTCATCCATAGATTATTTGTTCCTAGATATTGACATTATGTTTCTCTTGATAGCTTGCCTTCACAACAAAAATTTACCACCCAAATATCAACAGTAATGGAAGCATCTGTTTGGACATTCTCCGCTCCCAGTGGTCACCTGCCCTCACGGTATCCAAAGGTTAGAGAACACTCTTATCCAGCAACCTGGATGGTCTTTTATCATAAGCATGTCCAATTTGATAACATCTACATCAGGGCTGGGCAACTCTGGCCCTCAAGATGCACTTTCCTGCAGAGTTTAGCTCTGACCCTTATCAAACTAACCTGCCTGTAGCGTTCTATTAATCCTAAAGACCGTCAAACATACACTGAACTCCCAGTTGAGTTACCCAAACCTGGCTTACTCAAGGTATGCTGGCTCCAAAAACACATCTGGGAGTAAGTTCAGCCAACCTAGAGTATGTAACACAAAAGACATTTTCAACAGAGCGTTAAGAAAAAAGCACGCCATATTACTATTTTTTTTTTGTGTAATGTCTATTTGCTCACTACTCCTAATGTGTGTGCACTATTTTGGATGGGTTAAATGCAGAGGACAAATTATGAGTATGGGTTACCATTCCTGTCACTGCATTCTTATAGTTTTTTTTTTTTTTTTTTAAAGATGTAAAAACGCTTATAAGGCACTAACTTGATGAAAAATACACTTGGTTTTAATAAATAGAACATTAATTACAAACATTATGAAATACAAAACAAAGATTTTATTTTTTTTATACTGTAAGTAATAATGTTTATTTAACCTGGGAAATGTGTCAACAGTAAGTATAACTGAAACATGAATTTATATTGGAAAGTTTGCCCTTGCAAAGAATATAAATACAGCGGGTGAAATAAGTATTGAACACGTCACCATTTTTCTCAGTAAATATATTTCCAAAGGAGCTATTGACATGAAAATTTTCACCAGATGTTGGTAACAACCCAAGCAATCCATACATACAAAGAAACCAAAACAAAGAAGTTCAGAAATAAAGTTATGTGTAAAAATGTGAAATGACACAGGGAAAAAGTATTGAACACAAGAAGAAAGGGAGGTGCAAAAAGGCATGGAAAGCCAAGACGACAGCTGAAAACTATCAGCAACTAAAAAGCAATCCAGACCATTGTCAGTACAAATTAATATCAGCTGGTTCAGTCTCAACTGATGGCCTACAAAAAGGACTCATTGCCAAGGTGTCACACAGGACACATCCCATGATGGGTAAAAGCAAAGAGCTGTCTCAGGACCTTCGCAACCTAATTGTTGCAAAACACAATGATGGCATTGGTTATAGGCGCATTTCTAAGCTCTTGAATGTTCCAGTGAGCACTGTTGGGGCCATAATACGGAAGTGGAAAGACAATCATTTCACCATAAATTTGTTTCGACCAGGTGCTCCTCGCAAAATTTCTGACAGAGGAGTGAAAAGAATAATCAGAAGAGTTGTTCAAGAGCCAAGGACCATTTGTGAAGAGTTTCAAAAAGACCTGCAATTAGCAGGTACTGTTGTCTCAAAGAAAACCGTAAGTAATGCACTCCACCGCCATGGGCTGTATGCACGCTCACCACGCAAGACTCCATTGCTGAAGAAAAAGCATGTTGAAGCTCGTTTAAAGTTTGCAGCACAACATTTGGAAAAGCCAGTGAAATACTGGGAAAATATAGTGTGGTCAGATGAGAGCAAAATTGAACTGTTTGGATGCCATAATACACACCATGTTTACCAGGAGGAGAAATGGCACTGCACATCACCCTAAAAACTCCATACCAACAGTGAAATTTGGAGGTGGGAACATCATGGTGTGGGGCTGCTTTTCAGCAAATGGTACTGGCAAACTTCACATAATTGAAGGAAGGATGAATGGGCAAATTTACAGAGACATTCTTGACAGAAATCTGCTGCCATCTACCAGGGTCGTGAAGATGAAACGAGGGTGGACATTTCAGCAAGACAATGATCCCAAACACACGGCCAAAGAAACTCTCAACTGGTTTCAAAGAAAGAAAATAAAGCTGCTAGAATGCCCCAGCCAATCACCTGACTTAAATCCCATTGAAAATCTATGGAAAGAACTGAAGATCAAGATTCACAGAAGAGGCCCACGGAACCTTCAAGATTTGAAGACTATTTGTGTGGAAGAATGGGCCAAAATCACACCAGAGCAATGCATGCGACTAGTTTCTCCATACAGGAGGCATCTTGAAGCTGTCATTACCAACAAAGGCTTTTGTACAAAGTATTGAATAAATATCAGTAAGCGTGTTCAATACTTTTTCCCTGTGTCATTTCACATTATTACACACAACTTCATTCCTGAACTTCTTTGTTTTGGTTTCTTTGTATGTATGGATTACTTGGGTTGTTACCAACATCTGGTGAAAGTTTCATGTCAATAGCTCCTTTGGAAATATATTTACTGAGAAAAATGGTGACGTGTTCAATACTTATTTCACCCGATGTATATACCTAAAAGGGATTCAGGATTAAGCACATAAGTGACTATTTCGTAAAATATGAGCAGTATACATGTTACGTTTATCAACACCACTTATACGATTCTGTTGTTTTCTGTTGTTGTTTTCCCAGTTTTATTATCCATATGCTCACTACTTTGTGACCCAAATCCAGATGACCCGTTAGTTCCAGATATTGCACATATCTACAAATCTGACAAAGATAAGTAAGTGACCTTGTGTGTATGGCTCTCTCTCTCTCTTTCACTGTTTTTATTGCTAAAATAACTACATCTGCATGAACCATCTTCTGTGAGGTTCAGCCATTCTATATTTTCATATCTTTTCTACACTTCTTTTATTACCATCAAACATTACGTAAAGTGTTTAAGTACCAAATTACTCTAAATGTTCAGCTGTAAAGCTGGCACTTCATGAATACTCATTTTAATATCAGCTGAGGGCTTTTATTCCTGTGTTTTAGGTATAACAGACTGGCAAGGGAATGGACTCAGAAGTACGCAATGTAACTGGATGGCAAGATTTTGAAATGATTGCACATGGACATTATTACTGCACACGGCTCTACAACACACCTGTGCAGAAACAAGACGTTTACCAACAGATGAAACACACACACACACACACTCACATATATATACATACACGCACAACTAAACAGAAAATCCTTGTTCGGGAGGCTGAGTCACTTGTCTCTGTTCACAGAGGCATCCTGGAACAACCAGGATGTGTCAGTTAACACACAACAAAAATATTGTTTTATTTTCAAATGGATTAGCTACCTTTTAGTAATTTTATTGTATAGAAATAAATACAATACTGGATCATTTTTATTGTTTTTGCATTAAAAGGTATTATAAAATATGTGTCTGGCTGCAGCTGTTTTATGATGACTCCAGCATTATTAGAAAGAAAGGGAGAATGAGATGTTTTTCATATGTGTGTGATTTGGAATTGGTTTACATCAGGGATCAAACTACGTACTGCTCACGCTGCGTGGTAGATTTGTGCCATTAGATGGCGATGTTTCTCCGTTTTATTCCCACCATAACGATTTCATTTCATGCAGAGACGCTTTTATAAATGCGTTTTTATAAAGGTTGTTTTCATATATAAGTTTCAGTGACGTCCTCATAATTACATCTTTTAAAAAAAGAGTTTACAATACGTGATAAATTTAGAGAAGAATTGTTGTCTGTGTCAAGAGTTTTCTACAAAAAAAGGTTTATACATATATATATATATATACACACACACACACGCCTCATGACAAAAACAAGTAACGCCGCACTACAAACGTTTATGTAAATGATTCACTATTTTAATGGGAATGATTTAAAAAAAAAAATACTACTTCGCCACTGCCAGCGTTTATTTTTTTCCCCCCAAAAATGTTTTTTAAGGAAAACATGCTAATCACAGAATCATTGAAAACCTACGAATGTTTTATTTTCCGCGCATGCATGAGAAGCTAGGCGCGCGAACTGAATATGATGATGAGAAAGTTTGGGAGGAGAGTGGGCGGTTATCCTGACACGTGAATGCTCCCATAGGAGCATAATCCATCTATGCATCCATGTCCTCCAACTATAGTGTGTTCTGGTCCTGGAGCCAGAGGAAAAGTGGAGGGGAGCGGAATTAACGGGCAGATTGATTTTTTCGGGGGCAGTAACTTTAAGGGACTTAAAAAACTTGCCTGGAAATCGGAATGTTTTTCTCTTAGTGTTGACTTGCCGTTTGCCTGTTGTACATATGAACCCCGTTTAGTAAGTTTGAAACACTTTATGGGTGCAATGGCTGAGCCGCTGAGTTTCATGCATCATGATCATGGTTCCAGCAGCGAGCGGAGCGACGACTCACCGTCTGCCGTGTCTGAGGATGACTCTAGCGGCCACTGTGGCCACATCTCCCCCCCTGACCCAGACTGGACCGAGGAGAGGTTTCGAGTTGACCGCAAGAAACTAGAAACTATGTTACTGGGTATGTTAACTTCTTAAAAACTCCCTAAAAGAACTGGGAAGACAGTTTGGTGTATTGAAAATACTTTTAGCTAACATTGCATGGCGTCGAGTCGCATAAATAGTTCTGTTAAAAAGATCACAATGTTTCCTCGAAGTACATCTTGAAAGAGATGTGTTGACTACGCTGCTTGTTGTGTAGAGAATGTAGACCAGTATTATTTGGGATGTTTTATTGTTTTATTTAGCTAAGTACGACAGACATTCGCGTGAACTAACAATACATCTCGGGAACTTTGCATTTGAACTTATGTTCTTGCATGCACTCTGTAAATAGAATAGCCTATGGCCAAAGCTTCTCACGTTCATTTAGCACATATGTTGAGGTTAGACTTTCAAAACTGATCATGGTTAAGAAAGAAGTTCATGTATTTAATTTATTTTAGTGTCATGAAATATTTATATGAAATTGATGCTTATTTCCACTCATTTCAAAGCATTCAGCAGTACCACAATAAAATGTAAATATATAAGATAAGATGAATATGAGATCAATATTACTGATCAATCAAGGTGATCACTGTCATAGTCTTTCAACACACACACACTGGTTTCACTATCCCAGTGAGAAGATCCAAACATAAAGGAATAGTTCACCCAAAAATTACAATTCTGTCACCATTTACTCCACCCTCTTGTTGGTCCAAACCTGTATGCCTTTCTTTTGTGGAACACAATATATTTTCAAGAAAACTGTTTTGGTTGCCATTGACTTCACTTGTATGGGAACATTTCTCAAAATTTCTTCTTTTATGTTCCACAAAAGAATTGATACATGTTTGAAAGGACAGTTTTAATTTTTGATTATTATTTTTCTGTTTATCACCATAAAGCTGCTATGAATCAATCTGTATTGATTGATTATACTTATACTATATAAGTAACTTGGCTTGGCTTGACTTTCAGTTGAACTATCCCTCATTAAAAACCTGTTTATCTCTGTAGATTTCAAGCAAAATATGATTTTGTTGAGTTACTGTCAAATATTCAGGACCCCTTTAAAATGTCCTCAAGTCAATTTCTAACATGTTTCAGTATGTTTGGGAGAATAATTTCAAATAATTGGACCTCACATGCATAATAATGCTTAGAAACACAGACTCTTAAAGTTATATTTGTGAGATCCTCTTATATATGCAGTATTTTTATACTAGGATAACTATATTATAACCCTAAACCAGACCTACAAATCTAAAAATGTTAACGGGTTTGTGTGAAGTAAAATATAAATCAGCCAAAATATGATTCATTTCAAATAGTAAGGACCACTTCACAAGTCATATAACTAAAGTTGTGAGGACATTTTCACAAATGTGACAAGAATTAAATCCAAACCTTTACACAAACACACACAAACAAATGGTTAAAGCTCAATTCAACACTTGCGTCATATTCTACCGTCAGTCTGTCAACAATGGGCAGTTTACTTCACTGCAGAATAATGTTCAGTTCATTTTGTTTTTCTTTTGTTGTAACTTCAGCAGATTAGAATTTTAATACAAGTGTTGTATGGTCAAGTGGTTTGGTATTGGCCTATTCTAAACATGTACAAAAGTTCTGGTCTGTTATAGCTGGGCCTCTAGTTTACAAAGACTGCTTTTGTTAACATGCATTCAAACCAACCACACTCAATGTAGTTAGGGCCATAGATGACATTCATTATATGTGTATGTGCATTTTATTTATTTTACATAGTTGTGCATTGGGAAACATGGAAAAACTAAGACACTCAGCACCATTCTACCACATTTGAGTGTGTTCATGTGTGCATGTGTGCAATTGCATGAGTGAATGCTTCCCTGACATTTGGACCCAAGGTCAAAGGTCAGTTCAGCATGAGAGAGCTCAAGATCACCAGGGAAACTTCCATAGCAAAGCTACCACATTTTCGAGACGTTCAACAACACTTTTCACATCACACAAACTTATATACTTACTCCACAATCATTGTTGTAGTGATGTGGACATTTTTCCCACACCTATGATTCAATGACTCATAATCATCCCTTTGCTCCGGATGATGTGTAACATCTGGAGGTGTTTGAACGGTTGTTGTTTTGATTGGTTGGATGTGCAGTAGGCGTGATCATAAATCCAGTGATGTGTGTTTTTTGTGTGAAGGTTTATTGTGTGGCAACGTTTTGCTCCCCTTTTCCGGGAAATAGGAGAGAGGCTGAGAGAAACAAGACAGAGAGGGTTACAATTAAAACCATTTTTCTTAAAAATAATATTGGCGAACGTGGCGAGGCAGAAATAGAGTAGGAGACCCATTCTTGTGCTTTTCCCCTTTGGCCAGACCACAACTAAATCAGCTCATTTTTATAGACTTCAGAAAGACTGATGGAAGGAAGTGGATCATCACCTATGATTCATATTCACGTAAGGGAATCTGAGCAGCTTTAGGGTTTTGTCGGAAAGCACCAAAGAAAGATAGTCATACTTTACGTCAAATAATCACTCACGCAAGTGGAAATTAGAAGGGAAAAACATGCAAACGTATTTAATGACTGTTTTTCCTTTCTCGCACTTTCTTTTTCTTAATAACTTTTATGGTAATAGTTTGTACATTAGAATGCAGTTTTCTCTTTACCCCAATGGCTGTTACATCAGATGTCTGGTTTTGATTAAAAACAGAGGAATGTGAGCTGGCCTGACCTTTTATTCTGTGTGATAAGAAATTCTAAAAAGAATGCAGTGTTTGTTTAGCTGAGTTTATTCCGGCACTTATGGAAATGAAATACCCCCTTCAGTGGCTATGTGATCAAAATTGTGGGTTTTGTGGGTTTTTCTGTCACAGTTGGATGTGAATCTATATATTAAGCTTTAAATGGCAATACATCTCACACCTGTAAGTTAAATCCTTGTTTTTGTGTGTGAATGTGTGTGTCGGGTTTGTTACCACCAAAAGTTTGCTTGTATTTTATTAATTTGGTTTTATTTATTGAGTATATTTTCGTCTGGGTGCATGTTAAGTGCATCATTCTTAACAATACTGCATGTGTCTGGCATGTTGAGTGAAGCAACAGGAAGTGCGTTGTGTTTTGGGAATGTGCTTATGGCTCAGCGCGCTGTTGCCAGGGAAACACAAGTCTGTTACCTCAGGTTTTGATTTCTTTATTTACATTTACATTTATGCATTTGGCAAACCAGGTACACATTTTACATTCTTATCAGTTCTCTTTATGTGCATACATGTGCAATTTGAATATTAAGATGTTTAAACAATAAATCAATATAAAATATACAATGATGTGGATTTATGAATTATTAATCACTCGTTGTAGTATTAGAATCCGTTGTAGAATTAGAATTGGTGAAGTTTTCTTCTAAGAAGCCTTCTGTTTTTATGTTTACAAATGTGAATTCATTTCTTGGACTTAATACATCAGTTGTTTTAATAAGATACTTAATACTTGAGAGATAAATCTTAAAGAACTGATTTATTGGATTACTAAGACTTGTGTTTGGCAGAAATACTCCAAATCTGGTTTGGGAGAGTTTTAGTTTGGCTGCAAACTCATCTATGTTCATAATCTGTCATACAAGGATACAGTTTCATTCTTGAGTCTCGACACGGAGAGATGAGATGTTCACATTATTTAATTCACATTAAAGCCTAATCCTTTTCAGTCAATACCTTCGAAGTGGTCTTGTATGTGTTTTCGGCACATATGTATGTTATAATCCAAAATATTTTTGCTGTTTATATTGCCAGATTATTGTGCTATTTTCCATCTTAAATTGAATAATTTAACAGACTTGTCTTTTAGTGATACACATTGTTTCTGAAAGGCATTTGGCTTTGAGCTCTGAGTTTACTTTCATGCAGACTGCTTGCTTTTAGAAGTTGCAAAAGAAAAGGTTGCAAATTGTAAAACCAGTCTGCAATAGATGTGCTGTCAGCGGCGTGTGTGTGTGTGTGTAATCTCAAGTTATGACATGACGAATAAATTGTCTAAGAAGATAAAAGCTCAGTCTTTTGCACAAGTGGCTGAGTACTTTAGTTTTGGCATTGACAGGGCTGTGCTTATATGTAACATGATTTATGTTTCCTGTTCAGAGAGGCTTTGCCGTAACCAATCAGATTATATCTTACACTATACCAGAAGTGTGCATATGTATATTTTTTTTTTATATATATATATATATATATATATATATATATATATATATATATACATATATGTGTGCATATGTACAGTGTGTGTGTGTGTGTATATATATATATATATATATATATATATATATATATATATATATATATATATATATATATATATATACTTTTTTTTTTGCTGTCATTTGTTCCTCATTTGTTGATCTTTCTAATATGCTGATTTACTGCTCAAGAAACATTTCTTAATGTTGAGGACAGTTGAGCTGCTTAATATTTTTGTGGAAACTGTGATACTTTTTTCAGGATTCTTTGATGAATAGAAAGCTAAAAAAAACATATAGTTGAAATTTAAATCTTTTGCAAGATAAATGGCTTTACTGTCGCTTTTGATCAATTTAATGCATCCTTGCTGAATTTAAGTGTTCATTTTTGTCACAAACGTTTGAACTGTGGTATAACTGTGGTCACAAGTCGCACAAGTGTATTTGTGGCAATAGCCAACAATACATTGTATGGGTCAAAATTGTCAATTTTTCTTTTATGCCAAAAATCATTAGGATATTAAGTAAAGATGTTCCATGAAGATATTTTGTAAATTTCCTACCGTAATAAAACATATATTTTTGTGAGTGGATGTAGCACAATCGCGAACATAAATGAACTACTTTAAAGGCGAGTCCAGATTGTCAAATAGTTGTATCTCAGCCAAATCGTGTCCTATCCTAACAAACCATACATCTATGGAAAGCTTATTTATTCAGCATTCAGATGATGTATACATCTCAATTTCCCAAAATGTACCCATGTGACTGGTTTCGTGGTCCAGGGTCACACTGCAGAGCAAATGGCTTCAATTCTTAATAGTTAAGATTTGAATCCAGATGCTGATCGTTGGTCTGTTTCTCTGATCTCTCGCCCACTCTCTGAGCTCTGGAGTAGAAGGGAAGTTCCAGGATTATCCGGGAGAAATACACTCAAATTATACAGTTTTGTTCTTACACTCACTTATTCATCACATTCCTAACACACATATAGTTTACAGGAGCTGTGCTATAATCAAATACTGCTCTATATCTGTGCGTGAAGCTGTTTCATTAGAGCAGAACTCAAACTCTGTGGAGTTTTTGTGACCCACATCATAAATAGAGCACAAGAAAGAGCTGAAATCCAACTGCATTTAACATTCTGTCTGGTTTAAGGCTTGCTATTTTCATATTTTTCTCTGTGTGTGCCTCAGTATATGTTTTCAATTTGATGTGTATGTTAGAAAGTGAGTATTATCAAATGTGAGAGAATCAGAGCTGTATTATATTGAAGTAGTATTATTCTAGTGCTTATAAAATATATATTTTTTGGAACACAGTGTTGTTTGTGTATAGGGACAGGTTCAGTTCAGAGGTGTTAATCTGTTACATGCTGTACTCATTACAGATGTGTGACCATATGTGTATCCGTGCTGCACAGATACAACATTATCTAAACATCTCATGAAACTCTTTATTCAATTTACAGCTTCTTATAGGAGAGATGTGAAGTGGATTTTCTCAGATTTATCAACTTCATAGAGTGAACTCACGATTCAGTCTTTCTCTGTTCTCACAAATTCTGCATCCGTCTGTCTATCTATCTATCTATCTATCTATCTATCTATCTATCTATCTATCTATCTATCTATCTATCTATCTATCTATCTATCTATCTATCTATCTATCTATCTATCTATCTATCTATCTATCTATCTATCTATCTATCTATCTATCTATCTATCTATCTATCTGTCTGTCTTTAGCTGTCTATCTATCTATCTGTCTATCTATCTATCTGTCTGTCTCTCTCTGTCTGTCTGTCTAAAATTCTAAAATCAATTTGTTAAAAGATATATATAAATAAAATATTGTGTGTGTGTGTGTGTGTGTATATGTGTGTATATGAAATTATTGAAGTAAAACAATTGAAAGTGTGGGGGTGGGGGGGGGGGGTGTATCACATTATGAAATAAATGTTTTTCTTCAAAACACGTTGGGAACAATTATTTGCCCCCTTTTATTAAATACTTTTTGCAACCTCCTTTTTTCAAGATAACAGCAATTTTCTGCCAGAGGTCCTGGACATCTTGTTCAGATACATGGCATCATGGATTCGATCAAATGCCAACAGGTAAAAAAATCAAAACCTGACTGCCTCTAGTAGAAATCTTATAATGGGCCATGTTTGAATCTTCCAACAGGACAGTGATCCAAAAAACAAACATCAAAATCAAGACAAAAATAGGTCACTGAGCACAAAACCAAGCATCTGCAATGGCCATCACAGTCCCCAGACCTGAACCCTATAGAATATGAGTGGGCTGAACTGAAGAGAAGAAGCGGCAACATGGATCTGTGAATCTGAAGGATCTGGAGAGATTCTGTATGGAGGAATGGTCTCTGATCTCGTGTCAGGTGTTCTCCAAACTCATCAGGCATTGTAGGAGAAGACTCAGAGCTGTTATCTTGGAAAAAGGAGGGCAAATAACATTTATTTCATAATGTGATTCCCCCCCCCCCAACACACACACGCGCGCACACACACACACACACACACTTTCAATTCTTTTACTTCAATAAAAGGTTAGATTTCTGCATTTTTTAAAAATAAAATATCAAAAGGATAAACAATCCAGATTTATTTTTTACAGCCATCTTTGATTATATTTTCCAAGGAGGCAAATAATTCTGACCAGCACTGTAAATGTATATGTATGTATGTATGTGTATATGTATATATATATATACACACACACACGGGGGTCTTTATGGCCATTGCAGATGCTTGGTTTTGTGCTCAGTGACCTATTTTTGTCTTGATTTTGATGTTTGTTTTTTGGATCACTGTCCTGTTGGAAGATTCAAACATGGCCCATTATAAGATTTCTACTAGAGGCAGCAGTCAGGTTTTGATTTTTTTTATCTGTTGGCATTTGATCGAATCCATGATGCCATGTATCTGAACAAGATGTCCAGGACCTCTGGCAGAAAATTGCTGTTATCTTGAAAAAAGGAGGTTGCAAAAAGTATTTAATAAAAGGGGGCAAATAATTGTTCCCAATGTGTTTTGAAGAAAAACATTTATTTCATAATGTGATCCCCCCCCCCCCCCCCACACACACACTTTCAATTCTTTTGCTTCAATGAAAGGTTACAATTTTGATAATTTAAACAAAAAAAAATCAAAAGGATAAACAATGCAGATTTATTTTTTACAGCCATCTTTGATCATATTTACCAAGGGTGCCAATAATTCTGACCAGCACTGTATATACACACACACACACACACAAAATAAAAATTTCTGTGTATCTCCTTTCACTCATCTGGAAAATCAGGCTTAACTGGGTACACTCAAACTGTTTCTGCTTGAAATTAAGTAGAATTAATAAATGAAGATATTTAAATAGATTTTGTTTTGGGAATGCATGGGTTAGGAAGATTAAAACCATTTATGTCTACTTCTCTGTCCGTCACTGTTGTTTTCATCTCTCCTTTTCTCCGCTACATGATGATACCAGTTCTTTGTTTTCAATAAGAATCTCAAATTTTCAGCATTGCCATATAAATCACAGCATTGCTTCTAGCCTGTGCAATGATTTTTGAAGGAGGGGTTCAACACACTTTGGTTTAATGAGATGGGAACTTCTTGTAATTGTAGCTCTTTCTATCCTTGTTTTGATCTGGAAATGTAGTGAATTTCATGGAGAAATGGGTGGATGTGCTTTTCCTTGTGATTTTAGGGTCATTTAGAGGTTTAGATGACAAGATTGTCTCATTTCTAACCCTTTTATTTCCTCCCATTTAGGGTTTGTTGTTCTGAACTCTCTATGAAATCCATATTTCAATGTTATAGGTAAAGAAAGTGCAGGAAAGGGCTTGGTGCTATTAGATAAATCACTCTCTATGCAGACACATATACAAGAATGTTTCATTTTATATGATAGGACAATCTAAACCAAACATCTGGGGATCCAGCATCCCACCAAAGCAAACAAATTCTCAGATTTTCCTGTGAACCCAATGTTTTTATCCCACCTGATGAGTCATTACACATTTAAGTTTTTCAAAATCACACTTTAATTGCGTATTACATATTTAAGTGATCCGAAATCTGATAATGGTCGAAACAAATATCTAGATCATTGTAGTAGTTAGTTTAAATTTACTTTTTCTAGTGTCAAAGATCAGTTTTGACACATGCTTTACATGCATAAGTCATGTCCAAGCATTAAACCCTGTGTAGGATTCTGCAAGTGTGTGTTTATGAAGATTTATGAAGTGTTTTTTTTTTGTCAGCTATAACTCATGACAGTGTGAGTTTGCATACAGCTGCTTGTGTGTGTAAAAAACAAGCATGTGTGTGACATATGAAATACATTTTAGTTTCAGAAGGCTGTGAGAATGCTGCTGCCTTATGTGTATTGTGGTTGTGTTTGAATAAATCTTTGTGTAAGTATGTGAACCTGGGATTGAAACTTCTGTGCTTCTCACATTATGCCTAACAGCACCTAAAACTAATGCACAATATAGCATGGCCTCTCATACCTTATTGCTTAAATAACATTCAAAAAGTTCAACAATTTAGTGAACAGAAATAATTGTGAAATAATTTATAAATAAATAATTTATCTTGCTATTGGTAAACATCTCTCTCTTTTTCTCACACAGCAGCCAGTGAGGGGAGGATAAATGGAGGAGAAGATTTTTTTCAGAAGGTGAGAATACATTTGTTTATTTTTGCTTATTTCCATGAGATCTCAGGAGTACCTGCACTTTTGGTCAGTAATTCAAAAAAGAAAATAAATCACAACCATCATTCTTGTCCCAGTAGCTTGCTGGTCTTTCTAGCATGTTTTTTTTGTGTGTGAGAGAGAGCTTGTGGTGAGGCTTCTTTAAACAGATAATAAACCTGACCAAAGATGCTCAATGAAGGGGCCAATTCAGAATGATGATTGATTTGGTCCAAACAATTATCCCTGCTTAGGTTTCTAATAAACAGAGATAACAAGGGCCAATGAAATTGTCAAAATATTCTTGGTTTGGCTCAGATGATTGAGGTTTGCATATAGTCTATGAACAGCACTACTCTGGTTGCAGTATTGATATACTGTCCTCACTTGCACTTTTGCTCTTTCCATGGTTTATCCAGGAGACTTCTTTGGTAATCTTTTCTTTGTAAATGCCAGTTCTCAGGCAGTCTAAAATGGCATATGTATCCTGACCTCTTTATATGTATATTTTCTTGTATGCATGTCATGTTTGCAATGATGTCTAGCAGAGAATTAATCTTTGTTAGAGATCAAAAACCAGCAGACTTGATGATTCTGTTCTTCATCATGTAAACAATGCAGACGCGAGGATCACTTTATTGTCAGTTTGCGGATTGGTCTGTATGTGAAGTTTTTTTTATGAAGTCATAAAGAAACAGAAGTTGTGGCAGATCATTATGACGTACATCCAAGTGAAATGGATTATCAAAAAAAGGAAAAAAAGGAGGAGCGGCTGTTGTCGCTATTTTGTCCTGTCAGGCGGTGTCTATTTGATGGTGGTTTTCTGAGAATCGGCCACAAGCAAAGATAAATGGAGGATACACACAAATGTCTGATGATTTTGATAGTGGTATCATGGTTGGTATTTTTGGGGGCAGTTAGGCAGTTGAGAGTAATCATTTCAGTGATTAAAACTTTTGTTGAGTTTCCCTTCCCTGCAGTGAAGGGATTGGAATTATGCCATTCTCTGTCTCTGTGTTCGTCTTTCTATCCAATCTCCATCATTATCATTTTCTCAAACATCACCACAGCGGTAGTCTCTGCCAATCTCTTCACTGTACTTTTACTGTTGCATTTACTCAAAATACACTCAATTTTTTTAAAACAGAATCTAACATGACAGAAAATTACACTTGTGCTGGCATAGTTACCGTTTCAATATCAATAAATGTCATATATTTTTAAATGTATTTATTTAGTTTTTATAAATGTATTTTTTTTATTACAAATATTTAAAATAACTTTTCTATTTTAATATACTATTTAAATCACTTTAAAATGTAAATTATTGTAGGATTCTTTTATGAATAGAAAGTTTAAAAAGTTTACTTTTGATCATTTTAAAAGTAGCCTATTAAGTGAAAAAAGTTTGAATTACTTACTTAAAATATAAATCTTATTGATCCCAAACTTTTGAATGGTGATTTTTATATAATACAAACATATCTGTCTGTCAAACTAAACACCATGTTAAAGAATTAGTTGACCCCAACATTTTTATTCTGTCATCATTTACTCACCCTCATGTTGTTCCAAACCTGAATGACTTTCTTTCCTTTCTTGCAACCTATATTTTGAGAAATGTCTGTTTTTTCTTTATACAATGGAAGTCAATGGACTCCAATGTTGTTTGGTTTCCAATGAAAAAGAAAGTCATACAGCTTTAGAACAACATGAAGGGGAGTAAATGATGACCGTAATGTTTTTGGGTGGACGATCCCTTTAATTCCTACTGTGCCACTAAGAGCCCATCTTACAGATCAGTACATATATTGCACTGTCTGTAATGGATTTCTGTTTTATTTATTTCAGAGTGCACACCTGTGCAATTTAGCCTCCATTGAAAGTAAAGGCTTTCCCAACCCTCGTTCCGTTTCCCTCCTTTTCTCCTCCTCACACCTCTTTTCTTTGCTTGTTCTCCTGAGTGCTCCTCAGCTGAATCAACAAAGGAAACAGGAAGCAGATCACTATACACATGCTCTTTCACATGCACTCTCTTATACACATCATTTGTCAAATATAAACACTCTGCTCTCCATCACCGTGCCCATTTTTAATGACTTAATGAAGATCAGAGATTGTGTGACTCTGGTACTTTGAAGTCACTGCCGTTTGAAACTGTTTCTCCTGTTAACGGTGGGTGTATACATTCCTGTGACAGGATGATATTGGGTGTGGGGGAATAGGAAAGTAACATTTTCAAATGTATAGCTAACCCAATTTTTCTGAAATCGTCTGACCCATTTGAGAGGTATGTGCTGGTCTGTCACAAAAATAAACCGCAAACCCCAAAACTGCTGTGTGGTCTGTCAGAAATCTCCCTCATCTGCAGAGCGGAGCCAAAGAAAGCAGTCAAGAGGGAAAGTGAGAGCAGGTCGGGAATAAAGACCTATAGAATGCACAGCAGCGTTGCAGCACAACACACACACACAGAATGGAAATGGGATCTGGCTCTCTGACTGTACAAACTTTAAGCACCGTTCACCTTTTCATCCCATCTGAAATGTTCCGTTTTCCTTCAGGCATGTTTGATTGTGTCTTCGTTTGGTTCAAGGTCATCAGCGTAGAGAGTTTTGACGTTGTTGCATTGCTTAACGGAAACAACGTATTTAAACTTAACTGAAAAGTACAGACTAGCAAATATTACAGTGTGGCTTTTTCAACTGCTGCAGTCATAAAGTTACATTGTTTTTAGCTTACAAGTGGCTAGTTTCTAGTGTCTACAAATGACTTTGGATAAGATTAGTAATGTAATAATTTTATACAAAAAATATCACCAATGCTGAATATATTAAAAAACACCAAACTTTTGAACTGTAGTGTATATATCTAACAAAGCAAAACTTCAAGAAAAAATATAATAATAATAATTACTTTATTTACAATTATAATATATATAAAATAATAATAATAATTAATATTATTGTATATATATTTTTTTCTTGCTGTTTTGTTATGTTAGCTAGTTACATATTGTTACATTGGTGACATTCAAATCAGCAGAATATTTAACAGCATTGTACAATACATTCGGAAAATCAGTGATTATATTTGCAGGACATAAAAGCAAATGATCAAAAAACATAAGATGTAGCTTTTTTTGTTCATCATGTCACTTATACAGAATGATGCAAAATCAAACATGAGACCCTGAATTTTTGACTCTTTGAAAAGATTTGTAATTTCATAAAGCCAAAGACAGAAAATATTTTGATGGCTTAATAGTCAGAATTGTGTGAAGTTGTTTATAATGTTTTTGCATGTTGTAATATAGAAGTAAATGCAAGCTTCATTCAGGCACATGGTATCAAGGATGTGAACATTACTGTTTTATTGTAGCTTTGCTGAACTTTGCTGTTTTCAAGCCGTAATTTCACAACTCTAAATCACAGGACGTGTCACAGCTGTGCATGTAATTTACATACTTAAGATCTGGAGAGATTAATAAACTTGTTCCCCTAAGTTAAAAAAAAACATTCTCATGTTCTTTTGTCCTTTAGGGTGTCAAGACAAAATAAAAACTGAAGCCTGCTGTTGAACCACGGGTCCAAGACTAATGAAACCTGAAAGTATGGGCCGTAAATTTTAGAATAGCACGTGAGACTGAATGTTCCCAGTTTATGCACGAGCATGTGCAGGCTTGGGTGTAAACGTGCAATAAGTGCATGATCGTAACTGTCTTATGACATCACTCACTTCTGACCACCATTTCTAAGGTCCATTGAAGAGATTGTGTGGTATGGATGAGAATACATTCATACTGAGGCAAAAGTGTCTCAAATCTGATTTTCTTATTATGTGACTCAGATGTGTGTGTTTTTTTCTTAACAGACTGGACAACACGAACCACATGTAATCTAATATTTTGTAATATTCTGATTTGGGCCACTTTGGCTACATTCCAATTTAATGCTCAGATCTGAATTTTTTTTTTATAGCTTTTCACATTGTTGTTTTAAATGTGGCCAATATTAGATTCCAGTGTGAACAGATCATGGTCCTGGAGTGTCCCACATGTAAAAAAATGATAAAGACATCAAGCAGCACGCTTGTCATATGGAAGTAAACACGGAGGACATTAAAGTAAGTGATTACACATTTATTTATAGTGTGATCTGCGTGGAAGCCAGTGAATTTATGTGCAGGCAATATTAAAAACAAAGATGAGGATGCGAAAAAAGAGAGCAGAGTTTTTAAACATTTATGATACGAGCCCTTGTGTTTTGCTTGTGTGTATATATATATATATATATATATATATATATACAGTAAATAGTTCTGACACATCTGACCATCCACTGATTACCTTTCGCAACTGTCTTGATAACTTTGGGTATGTAAAACCTTTGAAGGGACTCTCATGAGCAAAGAATTGTGACGGATGTAGCTCTAGATGCAGGGTTGTCAAACTCACTTCCTGCAGGCCACTGTCCTGCGGAGTTCAGCTCTAAACACACCTCAACCTAATCAAGGTCTTTCGGATTACTAGAAACTTCTAGGCAGGTGTTTTGGAGCTGGTTGGAGCAACACTCTGTAGGACAGTGGCGCTCTAGAAGCGGAGTTTGACACGTGCTTTAGAGTGACATAAAAGTCGCATGAATTCCAATATGACTGTTCAGACTGAGGTCGCATTGCAAAACATCCCACCTGTATCGGATTTAGGACCACTTTTGGAATTGGCACAAATTGGAATTGAAAAGATCAGATTCTATGTGGTTTGTGCCGTTCAAACTGTCTTGAGAAAAACAGATCTGAGTCACATGTAAGCAAAAAAAATCAGATTTGGGCCACAGTTATCTGCAGTCTGAACATAGCTTTCAATATGTGGTCTGAATACAGAGACAGGTCTGATGTTTTGCAATGCGACATCAGTCTGAACAGTCATATCGGAATGAATGCGACTTTTACGTCACTTGACGGATTTACAATAGATCGACATTCGTCACAATTCTGCACTGATGGAAGTCATTTCAAAGATCTGACATACTGTAACTTTGGTCATTCTGTAAACATAGAAGACTGCAGCGAAGTTAGTCATAGAGGGGCTTGAGCTGTTATACTCATGAGTATTACGGTGACCGCTCTATACAAGCAAAACTAGACGGAAAACTATACAAGAAAAACTTTGCTTTCCTTCTCTACCTCGTCTGCGTCTTTTCTGTTATCTCTGCACAAATTCACTAGCTTACGAACCACATCACCTTAAAGGCATACATGTTGCATTTCGCATAAATGCGCAAGTGCTGACTTCAGTGGCCTGCATTTTTACTTCCGTATGCCGTCTTCAGTTCACTACTGTGACCACTTCACCATAAATGAGCAATAAGTCAGTAGCCTAAATTACTGCTTATTATAGTATATACAGTCAATCTGTCTGAGGAGCAGGTGCAAATCTATGCCACGTTTATTTCAAATAAATAAATAAGTAAATAAATTCTAGTTAGTATTAGCCCAGAGGCTGAGATTCTCCTAAAGTTCCTGTGGAAAACTATACTTGAGTTTATATATATATATATATTCGGATTGCTGCAGTTTCATGCTCAGATTTTTTTTTTTCCTGAAAGAAATTGGGTTTGTAGCCAAAACTTCTCATGAGAACTGCTGTACAGTAAAGCCTTGCTGACCATGAAAGCCAAGAGATTTCTAAAGGCAGGAAGATTCTGCCACAAAATGGGTAAAGAAATGTGTTTTCTATAGAGACAAAGGAGTGTGTTTCCAAAGTTGTGGTTTTCTCTAAAAATTTGATTTACATGAAAGACAAAACCACTAAAAATAGCGAAGCACTCTGCCTTCCAGTGGAGGCTTGAGCTCCAGGCAAAATCATGGCAGAGTTTTATAAAACATTGAACCTGTATATTCATGTAGCTTGCAAATTACCATAAGTTTCTCTTTTGTGTATTTTATATGGACACAAAACCATTCATGCTTTTTCTCTCTTTTCCTTCACATGTGCTACTGGTTAGCACGCTAGGCCTGTCAAAGGCTCGCTGCCAACTGGCTGTTACATGTTTCACAGATTTTTGAGCCAGCTGTGTGTATATGTGTGTGAAACTGAGAAAGTAGGGCATGTTTTAGCCAGAGAGAGCGATGATTGTAAGACCTCTGTTAAAACAGCCTGAACATTTCTGTCAGTGTGAATATTTAAGCATAACTGAAAAAGCTCTTCTGTGTTTGTTTGAGAATGACAAAACATGTATTTGCTAATATTAGCGTAGCAAGCCTATGTGTTTTATTGCATATTTGAGTGTTTTACATTGCATTTGAATCCACTCATGTTAATTTTTTGTGTTTAAGGTCATGGATGAAACAAACACTCAGATTGCCTGGCCGTCCAAACTGAAGATTGGAGCAAAGTCCAAAAAAGGTATACACACGCACACAGACAGACAGTAGTTATGGCAGAAGTCTCTGTACTAGTCACACAGCATAAACTTACTGTTCTGTTCACAAGTAGCCGTGTCGAACATAGAATATGGTTATTTTCAGTTGGTATCCTGCTGTCTTTTTTCAGTATCACAATCGTATTTTTTCTGTCTGTTGTTTGTTTGTTTGGAATATCTTACAGCTTTAAAAAGGTAGTTAAGATTTTAACTTATTGGAACTGCAGTAAGATTGTTTTCTCTAAGTTAGCACTTTTATTACACATTAAACATTTATACTGTTAAAAAAAGATTTCCATTTCACATAAATGTTCTTTTGAACTTTGTTTCTCAGAGAATCTTAAGATGTTTCATGGTTTGCACAATAATATTAAGCAGCACATCATTAATAATAACAAATGTTTATTGAGCATAAAAATCGGCGTATATACCCTTTTCACATGTCTAGGGTTCTCAGAAGTGGAAGTTGTCGTAGTTGGGTAAACTACTATAGCAGTGAACGGGAGACAGCAGCATATATCATTTTTGTATACCCATTTGCTTCGATAGCAAATGAAAAAAATCATGATATTTATGACTTTCCAAAAGAGGGAAAAATATGAAGAGATTGAGTATGGCAGAAGTCAGAAGAGAGAAAGATGTGAAATTTTGCTGTCACTCCCTCAGCTGTTGAATTAGAAACACCCTCGCGGTAGCGTTAATTATTTATCTTTAATTTTTTTGTCGTTTATTCCCAGTTTAATATTAAACAACGTATAGCAAAATAAATGTATATTACATTTTTTCAAAATGAAATATGATAAACTTGACTAGATTTGCGATGTTGATAACTGTGGAAACGCATCATCACAGTCTGTGAAAATGGTCCATTAGAATGATTATAAGGGTCATGTGACACTGAAGACTGGAGTAATGACTGCTGAAAATTCAGCTTTGCATCACAGGAATAAATTATGCTTTAAAATACATTCAAATAAAAAAGGCATTTTAAATGGTAATAATATTTCACAGTATTACTGTTATTATTGTATTTTGATCAAATAAATGCAGCCTTGGTGAGCTTTCAAAACATTCACTTTTATATAAAACGTAAATGCTAACTAACATCTGATTATGTAGCAGAGATTAGGTATAGCAATTCTGTAAGTTCTCTAATTTTCTGTGGCAACAGTTCAGACCGAAATGTTGGCTTTAAAAAGCCATAGAATGTAATCAGGCCCTTAAGGGTTTTCCTAAATGATTAATGTGAGCGGATCTGGCAACACTAGGCAAAATGGAATCTAGTGTGGGTCTGGATGGATTAGGTCTCTCTAAAGAAGTTAATGTTTTTTGCTACCTTGTATGTTTAAAAGACAGGCCAGTTTGCTGTAATTCTCATGTCTTATTCAAAAGATGACAGGCTCTTAATTTGTGCTTTTCCATGTAACTGTCGATATATGAATGTACTTTTGTAGCTAATATTTTGTGAAGCTGTTTTTGTGCTTATCTGTCTGCCTGTGTGCACGTTTGCATACATTTGTCTTAATGTGGCTCATTGCCACATGACTAAAAGACTCAAAGAGTGTGTTTTTGGGGGTTCATTTCACCTTGCACTCAGTAAAAAAAATGTTTTTAAACCCCTAAAGAAATTAATAATAATAATATTCCTGCACAAAGATAAGGTATATAATGATAAGGTCACCAGCAAAATGTGACACTTTTGCTTGTCTAAATTGATTTCTAACATTTCTAAAATTATATAGTAACCGGCCGCTAAACTTTAACATTTGTGTTCACGTAGCTAGACCTTAGTATAATTCCAGGACATCTGCCATATTGTCTGGTGCCCCCAAAATAAATTTGTGCACCATTTATTTGCTAGAAAACTGTTAAAACAGTTAATTTGTTGTTACTTTGTGGTAAATTAAAATAATTCAAATGTGCATATCATTCTGACTTTGTTTCTGACCTTAAAGGGGTCATCGGATGCAAAATTCACTTTTATATGGTGTTTGCATATAAATGTGTCTTTGCAGTGGGTGGACACAACCACCATACAATGAAAAAAATCCATTCACTCTTTTTTTTTTTTTTTATCCTCAAAAAGTCTCTCAAAAACACTCAATAATCAGGCCGTTTGGATTTTCTGAGCACTATGATGTCATCGTGCTCCGCCCACGACCACTGATGGACTGTCCCGTATTAGCATATTTCTGCCCTCGGCCTTTCGACACCTCCCATGGAAAAGAGGGGTGGGGTGAGCAGTTGCTCATTATCATTTAAAGAGACATGCTCCGAAACAGGTCATTGTGAACTAAGCTGTTTTTGAGGAGGTGAAAAGGGTGTTGTTTTACTCAACCATTGAGGAATTTTAACCAAAGTATATTACAAACTTTACATGATGAACACCCTAAAGAATCATACCAACTCGTGGAAAATGGTCATTGAGTACCCCTTTAAAGTACCATAATTCTTCAGAATCAGTTATTTTGGATGTGCCCAAGATCTCTTTCTTTTCATCTCTGCACATTTTCCCTCCTTTGTTTTTTCCTGCTTTCTGTATTTCTGTCAAGTCCCCTGTTGATCTTGTTGTGAATAATGGTCACTGTTAGGGTTAACGGTTAGACTCACATGCTAAACTATATTTTACTTTCCCAGGTCTCAAACTGTTTTCTCATTTTCTCTCTATTTTTTCCTTCTTATATGTTTCGGCCTCTGTAACAGATGTTATCAATCTGAGAAATGTCTGTTCCACTCTGTCCTAAAGTCAGTAAAGCACTTTTAAATGAGGCTGTCTGACAAAACAAAATCACTCTCAACTGGAGTGTAGAGAGACCAGACAGTTTGGTTGACAACAGGAATAAATTACTTGGTTGAAGCCATGTCCAGCCACCGATTCATAAGTTTGGGCTCCGTAAGATTTTGTTTTTGAAAGAAATTAATACATTTATTCAACTAGGACACATTAAATTGATCAAAAGTGACAGTAAAGACTTTTATAATGTTACAAAATATTTCTGTCAAATAAATGTTCTTTTGCAGTTTTCGTCAAAGAATCCTTGAAAACTGATCATGGTTTAAACAAATTCAATATTCAAAACCTTTTTCAACATTGATAATAATAAGAAATGTTTCTTGAGCAACAAATCAGCATATTAGAATGATTTCTGAAAATTCAGCTTTGCCATTACAGGAAGAAATGGCATTTTAAGATATAATAAAATTGAAAACAGTTATTTAAAAAATGTAATAATATTCACAATATTGTTGTTTTACTATATTTTTGACCAAGCATTTGAATGATAGTTAGTATGTTAGAATGTATGTACGTATGTGTATGTGTATATATATATATATATACAGGTCCTTCTCAAAAAATTTGCATATTGTGATAAAGTTCATTATTTTCCATAATGTAATGATAAAAATTAAACTTTCATATGTTTTAGATTCATTGCACACCAACTGAAATATTTCAGGTCTTTTATTGTTTTAATACGGATGATTTGGGCATACAGCTCATGAAAACCCCAAATTCCTCTCTCAAAAAATTAGCATATCATGAAAAGGTTCTCTAAACGAGCTATTAACCTACTCATCTGAATCAACTAATTAACTCTAAACACCTGCAAAAGATTCCTGAGGCTTTTAAAAACTCCCAGCCTGTTTCATTACTCAAAACCGCAATCATGGGTAAGACTGCCGACCTGACTGTTGTCCAGAAGGCCATCATTGACACCCTCAAGCAAGAGGGTAAGACACAGAAAGAAATTTCTGAACAAATAGGCTGTTCCCAGAGTGCTGTATCAAGGCACCTCAGTGGGAAGTCTGTGGGAAGGAAGAAGTTTGGCAAAAAACGCTGCACAACGAGAAGAGGTGACTGGACCCTGAGGAAGATTGTGGAGAAGGACCGATTCCAGACTTTGGGGGACCTGCGGAAGCAGTGGACTGAGTCTGGAGTAGAAACATCCAGAGCCACCGTGCACAGGCGTGTGCAGGAAATGGGCTACAGGTGCCGCATTCCCCAGGTCAAGCCACTTTTGAACCAGAAACAGCGGCAGAAGCGCCTGACCTGGGCTACAGAGACGCAGCACTGGACTGTTGCTCAGTGGTTGCATGTCATTCGGAAATCAAGGTGCCAGAGTCTGGAGGAAGACTGGGGAGAAGGAAATGCCAAAATGCCTGAAGTCCAGTGTCAAGTACCCACAGTCAGTGATGGTCTGGGGTGCCATGTCAGCTGCTGGTGTTGGTCCACTGTGTTTTATCAAGGGCAGGGTCAATGCAGCTAGCTATCAGGAGATTTTGGAGCACTTCATGAAAGTTTAATTTTTATCATTACATTATGAAAAATAATGAACTTTATCACAATATGCTAATTTTTTGAGAAGGACCCATATATATACATACATATATATAAAATATATATATATATCTTATATATATATATGTGTATATGTATGTAGTATATGTGTTTGTTTATACATATGCACCCTTATATTGAGAACTTCAAATGAAAGACAGACATTGGTTTTGATATAATAACCTTGTATATGCACTCATGAACTATTAGATTTTTCACAGACATGCATAGACATTCTCCATTCATAACACATGCAACCCCACACAAACACACACATGCTGGAGTTGATGAATACCACATGGCAGGAAGACGATGGTGTGCTGGGCTGGACTAGGAGACCCCTACTGGTGTTACTATAATACCTCCCCCAAGAACAGTTCAGTTTATATGTGTGTGTGCGTGCCGTGTGTGTAAGACAGTGATCCTTCCTGTTTCATCCCCCCTGCTCTTCTAGGTCCAAATGCTTCAGTTTGTGTGAGTGTTTTAGGGGGTGTGAGTAAGTCAGAGGATATGTGTAGAGAAAAACAGAATTCCAAGTTACAATACTAGAGCTATTTTTAGAGAGCAGTAAAGCAGCTATGTATTGTATTTTTCATGATGTATGCTGGGGGTGTCTTTTTGGAATACTGAAAGAGAAAAGTGTTAACTCTTGAGACCACTGGTTTTGAAACCAGTTGTGATTTCATTCATTGTGTAAAATAATAGCGCAAATTGTGTTGTGAAGCACCTTTATTAATGAATGACTTTTTTCTCTTGTCCCGTGTGCTTAATCTGCTTTCTTCCTCTCCTCCTCACAGATCCACATATTAAGGTCAGCGGAAAGAGGGAAGATGTGCGAGAGGCCAAAGAGACAATAATGTCTGTTCTTGACACAAAGGTAAGCACTAAACATATGATTGTCATGGTAACTGCAGGAAAAATTTGGTCTTTTTGGGTTCAATATAAAAAAAATTATTAGTCAGTATTTTGTATAATTTCCTAGTACAAGGATGTTAATATACGAACATCTTTAAAGGCTAAATTGCATAAGATATTAGCATAGAATATTTATTTATTTTTCCTACTGCATTTAGAAATATTTTTTCTTGTTTTCAGCATAAATATTTCTTGTTTTAAGAATAAAAATCTGCTGTGAAATGTTACACCAATCAGAAGATACAGTAATGTTGCGTTTTTCTATATAAATAATTTTTTTTTACATGTAATTTATTCCTGTAATGACAGCTGAATTTTCAGCATCATTACTCCAGTCTTCAGTGTCACATGATCCTTCAGAAATCATTCTAATATGCTGGTTTAGTGCTCAAAAACATTTATCATCATCAATGATGAAAACATTTTTGCTGCTTAATATGTTTGTGTGATTCCTTTTTTTCAGGATTTGTTAATGAATAGAAAGTTCTTTCTTTTGGTGTCTCAGTTGATTTAATTTAAAGACTTCTGGCTGAATAAAAATATTAATTTCTTTAAAAAAAATGTACTGAACATTTTAAAATGTTTTGGAAAAACATTTGAAAGTCAGTGTATCTGAAAGCAGTCTACTAAGAGTTATGAACAGGGTTAAATGATTTTAATTCAGCTATGAAAGCTATGAATGCTGTGTTACGACCTTTGACACCCACAGAGTAATCGTGTGACCCTGAAGATGGACGTATCACACACAGAACACTCGCATGTTATTGGGAAAGGAGGTAATAACATCAAACGAGTTATGGAAGAGACGGGCTGTCACATACACTTTCCAGACTCCAACAGGCACAGTCAGGGGGAGAAGAGCAACCAGGTACACACACACACCAACCCAACCAATACCAGCAACAAGTCATACATTTTTATTTGAGTAAAAGTTCACTGTGGTGTACTGGTGCTTGCGTTGTTTTAAACCTACTACAGCAGAGGGAAGATTTCCAGCAAATAATTACTGACATTTTGGTCTTTTACTCACATAAAATATTAAATGGAGGGTGAATACATGAGGGTGAATACATAATGACAGAATTTTTGTTTTTGCGTGAATTATCCCTACTATGGGAATATGTTTAGTTCTTTGTGCTAATTTAGCAAGCACACAGCAAGTCTCTTCCATCCAGCCAACTTTTACTATCCAGCAGTGGCTGAACTCTAGCTGAATCATTTTATTGGCTGAGGGACACGAGGCAGTTTGTATTGGCCGGAGGATGAGAACGGTTTGGAGTAAGATGGATCTGATTGGCTGTTGGATGGCTCTCAGGTTTAAATAGACTGCTGAGTGGTCTGACGAGGCGTGCAGACAGTTTGGAATGTTAGTAGCGTATACAAGGGCACGCATGCACAAACACCGACTTCAGAGCCAAACCAGATGGACTCTGAACTGGGCCGAACCACCTCGTTCCAAACCGGGATTAATTCTCACAGGCCTTGATTAAACGTGTGGTCATCGGGATGAAATAATGGATGGGATGGGGGGGGGGGGCAGCAGGATGTTTAATTAAGGTTTTTTAGACTGGCAGACTGCCACACACAAACTCCTATTTAATGTTTCGTTTGGTAATAAATCAGGTTTCTGGACGTGACATTGCGTCCTATTTATTTAAAAGAATTCTTACAGGATGAGAGAAAGGAATAAACAGCTGCACATATTATGAAAATAAAATCATGAACCATCGTCTTCTTTTTCTGTCAGGTGTCGATTGCGGGGCAGCTGACTGGTGTTGAGGCAGCGCGAGTTAAAATACGGGTGAGACTCTGTTTATGAGCTTGCTTTCTTCTTTTCTTTCATGGTCACTTGTCACTATGTGCAGGCCAGGGGTTTTAAAACTTTTTGATGCCACTGAACCCCATATATGATGAAGGCCCTTTTATAATGTAGCAAGGATTACATTATAAAAATAAACAGAGCAATTCCAAGAGGGTCCACACACCATCGGTGCTCGGGCCCTAACAATGTCTCCAAAAATATATATTTTTTTTTTGTTTGTGATTGCTCTAAATCCTAAACAATTTAAGATATAATCTGTAAAATATTTACTTGCAAATATTCACAATTAAGTTGACATCTTTATTTCTACCCACTATTAGATGAATAAACGCAGATAATTTTTCCTTAAAGGCCATATTTTCTCAAGCACATTTCAATATATTACTACATTAATATGTTTAGCTATTTGATTAATATCTTTTGACACATTAACCTGGACAGCCCTAAATACACAGTTTTTCCTTTCTAATTTTCTGCTCTAACGCCCCCTTGTGGCCCAGTTTGAAAGGTCAATCATAGATTAGGGGCTTTATGTGCTGAACCCTAGTGGTTAAAAATATCATAACTTCTTGTTGTGTGATGTCTTCAACCCGTCTGTTGTTTTCTACTCAAAAGTATCACTCTTCCCCATCCTCTTTGTAGGAGCTGTTGCCATTGATGCTGATGTTTGAATGCAGTGGGGTGGTGCAGCATGTGGATTGTAGCTCTCCTGTAGTTCAGCATATCTCCCACACTTACAATGTCTCCATCTCCTTCAAAGCACCCTCTCGTCTCTATGGCAACACTGCCATCGTCCGTGGCAACCAGAACAATGCCAGTGGTGTTAAGGTGAGGCATGAAGTGATAGACATACAAATGAATGCTGCTATTGAAAGAGATTTTATTATTTCATCATTTTATTTGATCAATTTTACTATAATTAATTGATAACTAATTAATTATATATATATGAAACAAGGGTGAAAATATTAACTTTTATTAACTATTCATACAATATTAACTATTCATACAATATTGTTCAAAGGTTTGGAGTTAACGTTAGTATGATTTTTTTATTTATGTTTTTGAATTAAGTTGGCTGGGCTGTTTATTTCATCCAAAAAATACAGTAAAAACAGTCTTCAGTGTTTTTGTGATCCTTCAGAAATCATTCTAATATGGTGATTTGATGCTAAAGACACATTTATTACTATTATCAATATTGAAAACAGTTGTGCTGCTTAACATATTTCTGGAAACTAATTTCTTTCTTTTTTTAATCTAAGTGACCCCAAACATTTGAACAATAGAATTAAAACCATTTCAAATTAACTAAAATAAATAGTAAAGGCAATGAATAAATGAAAAAAAAAGTAAAAAAGTTTTAACATGATGACCAACCTATGTAAAAAAATAAAATGGTAAAATCTGAATGTATTAGTGAAAGTCAACCCCTAAAAGTGCACATAGTTGACCCAAAACCAATCAAAACCTCCTACTGAAGTGGCTTTCATTAGCAGATATGAAATGAGCGAGATCTTGAGTAGAAGGAAACTAGGTCATTTCATGAAATGGAGAGATTTAGTTTTCGAGTAGAGCTGCCAGAAATGAATCTGAAAACAGCAGCCTCCACCACATAATATAAGACATTACAAGAGATGGGTGACGGTTTTATTAGTGTGAGTATGTGTAAGCTTATATGCTGGCATCCATGTGTGTGTTTGTGTTACTGCAGATCTATATCTAGTGTGTGTTGCTAACATGTTTGTGTGTTTCAGCGCGGTACGGCTTTGTTATTGGAGCACCTCGCTGGGTCTTTGGCCGGCTCAGTGCTGGTCAGCACACAACTGGACATCGCGCCCCAGCACCACCACTTCCTTTTGGGCCGCAACGGAGCCAATGTCAAGCACATTTTCCAGCGCACTGGAGCCAATATTCACTTCCCCGAGCTCAACACTCACACTAGCCGCTCTGCTGTCTACATACAGGGCAGCATTGATGGAGTATGTGCGGCTAGACAGCAGCTAATGGTATGGCAACAGTTTATCTGTCTTTTTTCTGTTCTGTCTTATGCTCTTTAATGTAATATCTCCCTCCATATTTGTGGCCAGTCTGCAAAACAGAACACGTTGTGTTGAAAGAGATGACATTGAGAGAGATGTTTGGATGAGAGTCTGTAAGTACTGACAGATGATGAGACTCATGCTGGCTGGATGAAGACTTCGAGGCTTTAGCAACGTGCCCGACCAGAGGGATTTCAAAACTCTTGCCAGATTTTTTCCCTCTCTGCTCTTGTTTTTTCTTTTTTCTTTTCAAAACAGGAAATGCAGATTTAGCCACGCTGCCATTTCAAACTCTAATCTAATCTTTGAGGTCTAATTATTAAGACACGTGCAAAACTACATATTTTCAAAATCTATTAGTCAGTGGATTGCCTGAAGAACTAGTTGACTAATCAGCAATACTATTTTAGAATAATTTATATACTATGAATTAGCTTTTATTTTTTATACTTTTACAAATTTTATGTGAATTTTGTAATGTATTTCTATTTAGCTTTAAATGTATTTAATACATTTTATGTATTTTTTTGTAATTTTAGTACTTCAAATTAACCTTATTTTATTTCAGTTAGTTGACAAGACAACAGTTCTAATTGCCTTTTAAATTTAAAGCTGCAGTCCGTAACTATTTTGGGTTAAAAATTATCCAAAATAAAATTGAGCAAGTACATAACCAGCCAGTGTTCAAAACTATCTGCTTGCTTTAGCTCGATTCAAAACGGTAAGCTTGCAATAAAAAAAAATAATTAAAAAAAATGGTGTGAGGATATTGGGGGTGAAGATTTATAGCCTTTTCTCACAGCACTTGATATACAATTATTAATTTGATGGCGGATCCAGAAAGGTTCAAATGACAATCACCAGTGACAACTGGAGATTCACCTGGTGTAAAATGCCAAAGACTTCGGACTAGACTAGTAAAGAAAAAAAGAGACTGCAACTGGGCCCATGCGAAAACAAGGATAAATATCAGAAGGGCATTAAATGTAGTCACGCAATGCTGATGTTGTTAACATTAACAATTTGAGAACAAAGTATATTTTGCATGATTTGACGTGATATGATAATCGATTGTTAGATTTATTCAGCACAATTTACTGCAATGCTTTTTTTCCCCCTTAGTTGGTCTGAACAAAAGTGGTTGTTACGTACTTGTTCAGATGACATTTTCCGGCGAAAATTCATATGTTGGTCTTGGTCATGCTTCCAAAAAGTAGAATCTCTCTCAAAATTGGCGGCCATCTTGAATTTGAAGGTCAAAAATAGGTCAAATCAATAAATCTACATCTTTTATGAATTTCTTGACCCAAATAGTCTCAGAAACCATGTATTATGCAGCACTGTGTGCAAAACCATTAAACAGTTAGTTTCCAGCTTGGCTGACGGCAGCCATTTTGGATATAGGGCTCTCACAATAGGGCTCTCTAGCCTTTATGGATGACAAATCCATTGAGAAACGAACCTTCGCTCTCCACGGTCACGAAACTGCTATAGATGACCCAACTAAATAGTACAGCCACAAGGTGTGAACACTATGAATAATATTAACATGATTTTACTGTGATAAAATCACTTGCTAACCATTTCAGTGTAAGGTTGTATCCACTTTTTATATTTACCTCTATTGTATCTGCCTCAGCATAACCTTGAACCTTTGCCTATAAACTGAACAACTATTGAAAAAAATATGTGGTAAAATAATAATAAATAAATAAATGCATTTAAAAAATGTTGGTTGAGTTTAACCAGAGACTATTTATATAGAGACATGCCACTTACTCAATCCTCAATACAACTATATAGGGAAAACCCGCAACGCCAAAGATGGCGGTTGTATGCACATGTCCCGCCCCTCCCACTGGAAAGCCAATCGTCTGCTTTTAACAGTCAAGCCGGGAAACATTTAAGCCTATCGTCTGGTTCCACTGACGCATGCGCACAGTTGAGGTTTGCGACAGTGGAAAATACGTTACTGTTTGAAAAGGCGGCAGATTTGATATGCAGTGTATGTGTGCGTTGTGTAAATATCAGACATCCCAAGTGTCTACCACATATTGATAGTGGCTCCCTGATGCCCGCAAATTAGTTCAAATCTCCCAGAATCTAGAGCTAGCGAGCGAGAGACTGTGTTTCAAACCGTGCCGCGTTTGCACGTCAGAGAGGGAGAGAACCATTGCGCATGCGTAGTAAAGTATAACCTGTGGGGAAAAAGGCGTTTTAAACCTTATTTTGGGGCAAAGTCATCAAACTTTTTCAGCGATTTTTATCATATTTTACTGCTGTTTCTATACATGCAGTTTTTATGTCCCGGTGACCAGTGAAAGTGCAGTTCTGACTCTCTGCCCATTCATTTAGATAGGAACCTGGTCTTGTTAGTCCGAAATAGCTGCCCGGAGGCGTTGCCAAGATGGCGGCCGACTGCCGAGTGGCATGACTTGCCTAAAAGGACTTTGGTTTAACCCAGTACATTCATTTAAGGAAACCCATTATATAATTAGGCTGAATAAGTTAATAAGGTAAAAGGTTTTGATTTTTCGGAATTGATTTAATGTGTGTTTGAATGCATGTATATTTTAGGGTTGTCTGCCGTTGGTGCTGCTGTTTGACATTAAGGAGGAGATGGAGGTGGCATCTCAGGTCGTCACTACACTTATGGAGCAGCTAGACGTCTTCATCAGTATTAAACCGAAACCGAAACAACCCAGCAAGGTAATGAAAGCCCAGCTCTTTTGTGTATATGTGGTAAATTTAGCCTCTGTCACTGACTATACGTTTTCCTCACAGTCTGTGATAGTGAAGAGCGTGGAAAGGAATGCTGGGAGTATGTATGAGGTGCGCAAGATCCTGTTGGGGCTGGAGTCCAGCAGTGTGCCCTCTTCTTTCAACCATGTCACTGTTAACGGACATGCTCCAGCCTCCCCTCCCCTGATTGGCTCCATTGGACTGGACACACTAGCTTCAGCTGAACTGAGGCTAAGAACTCTGGGTAATGTAGTTAGTGTGTATGTGTGTATATATATATATATATATATATATATATATATATATATATATATATATATATATATGTATATATATATAAAATGACTTAACCACAATGTAAGGTACATTTATGATCTAAAAGTAATTCATTGAATGTGTATTCTAAGCAAGGCCTGTTTGTATTAATACAACATACACAGTCCTGCTTTAGCTCTGCAGTCACTATAATTACTACTGTCTGTGTTCGCAGATTACAACTTATGCTGCCAAACAGCTCCATAATTAGCTACAGCTGTGTGTATGTGTGTGTGTTTGTGTTGGCACATGTTCCACATTCACTCACACACTATTTGTGTGACTTAAAACAGTCCCCTCTGTTGTTCTCAAGACTCGGACTTAGTTGTGCATGTTTAGAGTACAGTTACATTTAGGATCAGTATGATAATAGTAATTTAGTTAACAATCATGCTGGTAACAATAGCTTTGTTTCAAAACCTAGCAAGCTTGATATTTTTTTTGATTGATTGATTTGTTTATTTAAGTGTCAAACACCATGGTGCCCAGCCCTCATGGGCTTATTAGACACTATAGTAACAATTTCACAAATGTCTCCAAGTAGCCACATGACATAACACAAAACCCAACATAGCATACTTAAACCACTAAAAATAAGTACACATACAAATAGAGATGGCTTTTTATATGGGATACAAAATACTTTGCCGCAGGTACCAGGCCTTTTCTATACATTTTGCCAAAGCAAAAACATCATTTTCAAACAGCCAGCACAAAATCTCCCCTTCATATTTACAAAATATATCAGGATTTTTTAACTTTTTTAACCTTAAATCACAATATAAAGGACAATAAAAAACAAAGTGAAATTCATCTTCCACAACCTGGAGATCACAGAATTCACACAAACGTAAATGTTCAGGTGTACCTTTAAATCGACCCACTTCCACTGCCAGAGGTAAGGTACTAGTTCTCAATTGAGCACAGAGGGACCTCTGCCTTCTCTTTAGATTAAGGAAAATATAAGGTTCTGTAACATAATCATTCTTAAACTGGACATAATTTCTAAGTTTTGGCATCTTCCATATATCCTGTTTCCATTGATCTTCATATTTACTTAACAATCTTTGTCTGACAACCTTTATATTACATTGGAGATTATTGTGGTACATTATATGCAAGTCAGACAGAGACAATATTATTGAAACTTCTCCAGACCAGGGGTGATACTTTGCTCTGTCCCAATTAAAATTTTAGTTAGCCTTTCCTCTGGCAGACTAACAAAGACGGTTCCACAATCGCACCACACCTTTGTTTTACAGTACATGGATCCCATCCTGCATCCCCATTAACAGCTACCTTTGCTGCATATTTATGCACACCAAGAAAACACCTTAAAGCGCTTTTGAACACAGTTACAGTCAAAAACCTCTTCAAACCCCCAAACTCCTGCAGCATAAAACAAAACTGAGTCAACCAGAGATTTATACAGTTGTGTAAATGTGGAAAAACCAAGATCTGTACATAATTTCATTTTGCTCAACACAGAACCTAATGCTCTTCCAGCAGACTCTGCAAATATTTTACTTCCCTCTGTAAACTTCATATTTTCATCAAAAACAAAACCAAGATATTTATAATGACGAGTATACTTTAAGGGCACAGGGCCAAACCAAAATGTATGCATGCTCTGTAATTCACTTTTTTGATAACTTTTATAACATGGTAGGTTAAACTATGTTGTCTTGTAAGTTATCTCTTTTTGACCAAATCAAGGCAGCATCACGTGTAATTTATGGATAAGACAATGCCATACTATATATTAAAACAAAAATAATCAAAGATTATTTAACAAGTCAAATGGGTTGTGGTAAATGTTGAAAATAATACAAAAAATATTTTAAAATTTTTTAAAGAATATAATTTATTTATTTATAATAAATAAAGAATATATTTATTTGTTTGTTTGTTTGTTGGTTTGTTTTATAATTTAAAATGTACTATTTCACCCTAATTTATAAAATTAGTAATAAAATCTGATAACAATGATATTGTGAATTTAGATTATTTTGCTAAAATCAACCTGAAATTGCTTTTGCTGTCCCTCAGTTGAAAGTTGCATTGGAGCTAAATAAATAAATGAGAAATAATGTAAATGTATACACGTTATGCACTCAAAAATTGTGATTGCCAATACTTTTGATATTTACGTTTTACTCTTTCTTCTGTCTCTATTTCTTCAGCTGGTATTCTAAGGTCTGTCAGCCCCATTTCTAATGGTTCCCCAAACCCAAACTGTGTTCTTAATGGACACGGCTCTGTGTTGAGCATTCAGAAAGGAGCAGTGAACAACACGCAACACATTCATACATCTGCTCACACACATTCACATGCTCCGGGTCACACTGCTTCACTATGGGCCAGTGCGCTTAGTTCAACAACTAACACATCAGGTGAGTGTCGGCTCTTGTAAACCTCATATATTATTTATGATTATTATATAACCCTCTCTCATTGACCCTTGCTCAGGGTTTTCCACAGATCTGATGTTGCAATCAGTTTCTCAAACGACTCTCAGTGGTCTTCTGCTCTCTGGGGTCCAGAGTCAAGCCCATGCTCACACACCGTCCCCTCCACCTGGACTCGCACCAATACACAAACCAGCCAGTGCAGAACATCTCAACGGACATGTGAGGAACTTCTTTTTTTATTAAAGTTACTATGTGTGCATCTGTTTTGTTTTAAACTCACTATCGTTCCTGTGTATGTTTTTGTTGGATGCTTTGTTGCAGCTCGCAAATTCTGTGTATAGCCGAATCTCCTCTGTATCACTGAACCCTGCCCACTGTGATACGGCCCAGGAAGTCATTGGACACACCCAATCAGAATCCATTTCCAATAAATCTACAGATGAAGGTACAGAACACAATCTATCTATCTATCTATCTATCTATCTATCTATCTATCTATCTATCTATCTATCTATCTATCTATCTATCTATCTATCTATCTATCTATCTATCTATCTATCTATCTATCTATCTATCTATCTATCTATCTGTCTGTCTGTCTGTCTGTCTGTCTGTCTGTCTGTCTGTCTGTCTGTCTGTCTGTCTGTCTGTCTGTCTGTCTGTCTGTCTGTCTGTCTGTCTGTCTGTCTGTCTGTCTGTCTGTCTGTCTGTCTGTCTGTCTGTCTGTCTGTCTGTCTGTCTGTCTGTCTGTCTGTCTGTCTGTCTGTCTGTCTGTCTGTCTGTCTGTCTGTCTGTCTGTCTGTCTGTCTGTCTGTCTGTCTGTCTGTCTGTCTGTCTGTCTGTCTGTCTATTTATCTATCTATATATGTGTCTGTCTGTCTATCTATATGTCTGTCTGTCTATCTATGTGTCTGTCTACATGTATCTATCTATCTGTCTGTCAGCCTGTCTATGTCTGTTGTCTATCTGTCTATGTGTCTGTCTACGTGTATCTATCTATCTGTCTGTCAGCCTATGTCTGTCATCTATCTGTCTGTCTGTCTATCTATCTATATGTCTATCTGTCTTATCTATCTGTCTGTCTGTCTTATATATGTGTCTGTCTGTCTGTTTAGCATTTTTTGGACCCTTGGTTCACTGTGTACAGTATTGATTCATTATAATATTCACTATTTGTGTGTGTATGTACTGTATGTTTATATCAGGTTCAGATACATTTGTTGAAGTGGGCATGCCCAGAAGTCCGTCTCATTCAGCCAATGGGAGTGAGCTGAAGCAGATGCTGGCCTCGGTGTCCTCGGTGTCGTCAAGGAAACGGCATACGATGGAACTTCTGCAGAGAACCAAGAACTCACTTCTCCAGTATGTTCAGTCATAAAATGACCTTGCATTATGATGACAATTCTGTTTATATAAAAAGTTTATTGAACAAGGTTACACTGCAGCTATGAAGTGCAGCTTAAATTTTGTTTGCATATGCAGCGTTGAGTGTGTCTTGGCCGATTCTGATTGTGAGAATCCAGTGGCTGATAAAAGGGCACCAGGAAGTGAGAGAGCTGCAGAAAGACGACTTGGACCACATATGCAGGTTTACACACACACACACACACACACACACACACACTCACTATACTCATATACAAGTGTACAAAAACTAAAAATATTCACACGGTCCTTGTGTTTGAATGTTTTTCAGGCTTATGACTATGAGAAAAAGAAGCTACTGGCCACTAAAGGTGAGCAAAGACTTGATCTCTTAATTTAACATCTAAATGTGAAAATGTACATAAATATCATCTGAATATCAGATCACTGGTCAGGTTGTTGATAAACAGTTGTGTTGTTTTGTATAGCCATGCTGAAGAAGCCTGTTGTGACAGAGATTCGAACACCCACAGATACCTGGAGTGGATTGGGCTTCTCTAAATCAATGCCAGCTGAGGGCATGAAAGAGCTGCGCAGGGCACACCATGTGCCATATAAACCCAGCATGAGCACAATGTATGAGGTACAAACTCACCGGTGCACAGTCACATGCAGCCGCAATTCATTTCAGCTTAAATGAAGCTACATCTATTGGTTTTTGATAATGATCTCATCAAATTTTATTTGAAATAAATATTTATTTTCAAAGTTGCTTTTGTGTGTGTTTTCCAGGACCCTGATCTCTCTGTGTCACTGTCTGGGAGCCAGGAGGGTTTGGGGAATGACACCAAATCCGATAATTGGGGGGATTTGAATGGGAATGTTAACGTCAATGGGAACGGACAGTCAGGAAATTCAGAATTTTCCTCTGCTATCAGCAGCACAAAGAGAATCAAGAACAAATCTTGTAAGACTAAAGATTTTGTACTCATTAAACTTTCTTCTAAGCTTTACTGCCTACTCACTTGTTCTGTCTTTCTCTTTATCTGTGTGTTTGGGTCAGTAGGTGAGCAGTATCTCAGCAGCAGTAATTATATGGACAGTATCTCTATTTCTGGCAGTAATGGCTGCTCTCTCAGCTCCTCTCTCAAAGGAACAGATCTCCCAGAGCTCTTCAGCAAACTTGGTCTCGGAAAATATACAGACATCTTCCAACAGCAGGAGGTCAGTTTAGATATGCATGTACAAAAGGAAATACCAATTTTTGCAATGCAAAAAAATGTGTTTGCATCATTACTCAAACTATATTAGTATGTTTTAGTAAAAACATATTTAAATGTAAATTATACTTTGTGTTAATTTAGTGAAACAGTGTAGAAAAGTTGCCTTGATTATTTGTCTTTACTTCTTCCATTAAACATTTTTAATCTAATTGGAACATGCAAAAATAATGAACAAATGTGGATTAATGGATATAGTCTCTGCCTTTTGTTACATTTATATGTGTATGTCTCTGTGTTGTTGTCTGATAGATTGATCTGCAAACATTTGTTACATTAACGGATCCAGACCTGAAGGAACTGGGAATCACAACATTTGGTGCTCGCAGGAAAATGATACTGGCGATCTCAGGTCAGTCAACTTTGTGTTTGTGTCTAAGCTACAGATCAAAAGGGGGAAAAAGATTAAACAAAATAAAGGATGTGGAAAGAATAGGATGATGCAACAGACTTGTTTACCACAATAACCTGATAAAAAAATATATATATTAATTTTATTTATTTGCTGAATGAATATTCACATACACAAAAAATATTGTGTATTCTGTTTGTATTATACAGTAAATAAACTCAGCAAGAAATGAAACCTCTCACTTTCAACTGCTTTTATTTCTAGTAAATTTCTTAAAATGTGTAAATATTTGTATGAACATAAACAGATCAACAACTGAGACATAAACAGAAATTGAATAATGAGTCCTTGAACAGAGCGGGGGTTAATATCAAAAGCAGCAGTTAGTATCTGGTGTGGTCACCATCTGCTTTACGTTCTACAGAGCATCTCAACCTCATGGACTGAGACAGATTTGCCAGTTCTTAATGTGAGATGTTACTCCACTCTTCCACCAAGGCACTTGCAACTTCTCAAACATATCTGGGGGCCACAGCCAATCAGAAGAGCGTGTGGGTGGGCTCTCTCTGCAAGCACAGAGGATATAATAAATACATAATTAAAATCATAAATATATTACACAACTGTATTAATTATTTTTTTTAAAATACATGCTGTGTGACCGAAACAAAAACTTGTTTGTTCACATTGAAGTCACAGTTTGAACGTTCTTATTTACTTTAAAGGTACTATATGTAAGAATTTAATAAGAAAATATCCAAAAATCACTTGCACAGTGTGATTTACACTCACCTAAAGGATTATTAGGAACACCATACTAATACTGTGTTTGACCCCCTTTCGCCTTCAGAACTGCCTTAATTCTACGTGGCATTGATTCAACAAGGTGCTGAAAGCATTCTTTAGAAATGTTGGCCCATATTGATAGGATAGCATCTTGCAGTTGATGGAGATTTGTGGGATGCACATCCAGGGCACGAAGCTCCCGTTCCACCACATCCCAAAGATGCTCTATTGGGTTGAGATCTGGTGACTGTGGCGGCCATTTTAGTACAGTGAACTCATTGTCATGTTCAAGAAACCAATTTGAAATGATTCGAGCTTTGTGACATGGTGCATTATCCTGCTGTAAGTAGCCATCAGAGGCTACTGATATGCTACTGATATGCTGCATACCTCGGTTGTAACGAGTGGTTATTTCAGTCAAAGTTGCTCTTCTATCAGCTTGAATCAGTCGGCCCATTCTCCTCTGACCCCTAGCATCAACAAGGCATTTTCGCTCACAGGACTGCTGCATACTGAATGTTTTTCCCTTTTCACACCATTCTTTGTAAACCCTAGAAATGGTTGTGCGTGAAAATCCCAGTAACTGAGCAGATTGTGAAATACTCAGACCGGCCCGTCTGGCACCAACAACCATGCCACGCTCAAAATTGCTTAAATCACCTTTCTTTCCCATTCTGACATTCAGTTTGGAGTTCAGGAGATTTTCTTGACCAGGACCACACCCCTAAATGCATTGAAGCAACTGCCATGTGATTGGTTGATTAGATAATTGCATTAATGAGAAATTGAACAGGTGTTCCTAATAATCCTTTAGGTGAGTGTATTTTCTGCAGTTGTGTACTTACAATATCCTTAAAGTATTCAAATATGTTTTTTATTTCAGAGAAATTCCAATTTTAAATAAGTGGCCGTCCCGTAAAAAAAGTCGCCTGTCAATGACGCAATATCCGCTCTATCCTCGGTTTCCGCTCGAACTGCCATAGCCATGACGTAACCAGAGAATGTCTAATAAGGGGAGAACTTCCACTCTCAGTAAACGTCCTGCTTCTGAACTGGTTGCAGTCCCACTCTGATTCCATATGAGGGCGCTCACAGGACGAGTGCAGAATGAATGGAGGTCTATGGAGCTATACCCCTCAAAATCCACATTCTCAGGATATAATTTTTTGTCTAGTAATTTGAATGTTGTATTCGAAAGGAGATGCAAAGAAATTACACATTGCTGGGTGTTCGATTTTTTTTTTTAGAGTCACTTGTTTGCTTTAAAAAAGTCTTTTAAAATGTCAATGACGTCACACACATCGTACGACCAGAGATACTGCTTTACGGCAATCCTTCAGTCACTTTGGTGCTTTCGCACTATGCACTTTCTTTTCTCTCGAGGCATCGACAACATAGTTGTCGTAAATACACATGCTAGAAGAGTTTTTGTTAAAGTAAAGTTCTTAACATTCTGGTCCCGCTTCGGATGCCACGATGCCATCAAGCAGTATCTCTGGTCGTAATTCAGTCCTTCACTGACCAATCAGCATCATTATTTAATACACTCAAAAATGGGCATTTTCAGCATTGTGTAATAAACGATCTGTGGGATATTTTGAGCTGAAACTTCAGACACATTCTGGGGACACCTGAGACTTATATTACCTATATAATCTTAGGTCGCCTTAAAAAAGAAAATCAATCATTTATTTCTTGGTGTAATGTGTGTTAAGTGTCTGTCCTAGTGTAGCTACCTAATGTGTTTTGTTTGTTTATTTGATGGATTACTGATCATATTTGAATGTCTCCTCAGATCTGAATAAGAGCAGGAGGACGCTTTTTGACATGCCCAACATTCGCTCCTCCTTCTTAGAAGGCGGGGCCAACGGTCGCCTGTCGCGCCAATTCCACTCAGGCATGGCAAGTGTCAGTGGTCGCTGGTGATCTCTTACCTGCAGGATTCTGGACCACAAACCACTTCATACTGGACTCTGGTTGATATAGAACGCCAAAAAGTGATGCAGGTTCTTGCAGATCTAAAAAGAAATGTGTTGGGATGTTATTAAGGTTGATTTTTGTCTGTGCCTAATAATAAATAGAGAATTTATTCAATATTGTTAAGAGAATGTTCCACTAATATGGTCTTGCATTTACTCTGGGGGAACAGGCAGAGCACAGAGTTTAAAACTAACCATATACTGTCAGCAAGAGCGCTTCGGTATTGGTGTCTAGCACTTTAATCTGTAAACTCTGCTGTTTTTGCCATTAGGTTGTATGCAACGTCTGTCTTTTGTAACGTCGGACTGTCCAGTGTCAAAGCCAAACACGTGCACTTATTTAGCAGGTAATTCCAGATCACACACAAAGATCATCACAACCCGCTGATGCTTATGTTGTTTACCAGACTGTTATATTCATGTTCAGTGTTTAATTATACATTGGTCATTGTGGTATTGTTGTATTTTAATACATTTTATGTTATAGTTTCTTTTGTTTTCATATTTTATGTTAATCTTTTTAAAAGGCATTATCAGTTTACTTATTTTATTTTGACTGTTTATTGTTTAGTCTGTAGTCTTATTAATCAGAACGCCTCATAGTCATCTCAAACAGATGTCAGTCATTATTTTGGTGTAAATGAAGTCTCTGGTTTTCTGCAGAATAGCAGAATGCCATAAAATTTTGGTGATTTGTCTCGGAATATCTGTTTAATCATTATTTGCATGTACTTGTTGCACAAACATCAAATTTAAGCTGCATTCCGTACTTTTCAAGTTGTTTGCATGTATAATGGAATTAGTTTCCTTTGTATGTGCAAAACATATGTGTATCTAGTAGGTGTTTTGTCAGGTTTGTGTGTGTGCGCGTGTTTGTGCTTGTCCTTTAGCTTAAAGCCATAAATAACACTCAAGGGTTACTGTTGGTAAATTTGGTTATTCAAATCCTTGACCAAACATTACTTTTTTTTCATTTGTCAAAGTTTTTGTTTTGTTATTTTTCAGCCAGATTGTATATATCAATAGAGGTATTGACAGTAAATCAGTGTTACCCAATTTTATTTCTTTGTTTACATTTATATGAGGTCTGTAGTACATCTACGGTACAGCCTACAAAGATGAATGTATAGCGCATAGAAAGAGCTTTTTGAAATTGAACTTTTTGAAATCATCTGTTGTTAAATGCTTTGTAAGAAACCATGCCAATCTGTTTTATATGCTTTAGTTTTTGTTTTATGGAAGGAAAATAATGACGGTCTCTAAAATATTGCACAAACCACTTGTGGTACTCTTGTATTATTGCTCAGTTATATTATTAATTGCTTGATTGTAGATCCAAAGTGAAAATCTCATAAGATTCATATGCAAAATATGGACTTGTAGAGATTAAATGTATAGTGGAACCAGTGTATATGGTTACTGAGCAGGGTTTGTGATTTTGTTTTTATTTTTTCCATTCGACAAATCATGTGTTCATTCAGTTATTTTCCACTTGTCACCTGAAACAACTTCACTGTTTTAACGGTGTCATTCTTTTTTTTATTATTATTATTATTATTATTTCTTCTGAGAGAACAACTGTGTTGTTCTGTTTATTTGGTTGTGCTACCTTCCTCCTGGAGTGGAGCATAATTGGAGGACTGTTTTTATTTTATTTTGTTTAAGTCTTTGACAAAGGGAACCATGTTCATGTTTGTGCCTTATACGAATGTTCTATAAATCCAAATCAGTGTCTCCTAAAGTGTTGCCAGAGTATTTCTCTCTGAAAGTAACAGGGGAAAAGGGGATTTAAAACCAAAGCGAAAGAACAAAAAGTATATATATTTGAAAAGTTCTTTGTGGTTTTGTTCTAGAAAATAAAAATGTTTGCAAGCCAAATCAAGTTTGCTTTATATTTCATTATAAATCTATAGTAGTTCAATAGGTAAAGCTATACAATTTCCTTAGGTATGCAATCAAATGAAAGAGAGATAGTGAAATAGTTATATAAAAGTGTAGCTATTGTCTGTTGAATCCAAATGAAATGAGAGTAACTGGCCAAGTTGAGACCATAAGAACACATTTGGGTTTGATGACAATAGCAATCTACAGTGATAAACAAAATCACACATTACAAAGGACACAGACAGCCACTTCTCTTTTGAAAGAATGAGCAAATTGATGGGTAATTATGAGTGTTTTTGTGTAATTAATGTACATCTGCCTGTAAATAGGAGAAACTCCAGGAACCGTGTGCGAGTAAGAGAGAGACCAGGGAGGGTGAAGCTGTCAGCATGATGAAAAAGAGTGCAACGCGAAATTACGGTGCGTAATTAACATGCAACAAAGCTTTGAACCTCCAGGCTTTACTTGTTTTAAAACTAGCTCATTTAATGCTATGGGACATCAACCACCCTGAGCTAGACAGAAATAAGAACTGATGCATGAAAGGGGAAAACAGCTCTGCTATATTGTGTTGGTGTAGATTTTTTAGTGTACCCAGGAGTAGAAACGGATATACAGCCTCTTAATTTAACACAAAATCAATGGTAGCAAACGTAAGTGTGCATTTATGTAATCCTGTTAACAGCGTTTTGGTCAAGATATTTTGATTTGTAATGTACACAGCAGAGGGCGCCATTTGCCTTATTTAGGCCTACTGAACTTGTTTCACTGTCCATCAACAAGAGGCGATTCCATTTGCTAAAAAGTTTGGAGGAAAAACTTATTACATTTTTGTATTTGTATCTAAATCTGATTCCATGCAAAAGACTAATCATGACCTTAGTTTCTTGCCTGCAGGACTTCTAGGCAACGAATTAATTAAAATTAATATTCAATGCTGCGACTCATTTTTATCGCTTGTGAATCATTAATCTGTATAGAGTGTGAGGCTAGTTTCAATTGTGACTGACTCCGTGTTTTCCCCCCTGCGGAATTGATTCACTTACAACACGCCACATACTGGCATAATTTCGATAAATAAACGAATATATTAAATATTCGTGTTTTTTTTTTATCAAAATACGTCACCTACTGTCGTAAAGATACAGTAGGCCTATATTGGACGAACCAGTTGAGGAATCTGCATGAATCTTTTTGGTAAACGGTTTCAAAAGATTCGAGTCACTGGGATGAATCGATATCCCCACCCTGTTCATGCAGGTGCCGAATCGGTACCAAATAAGGACATGAGCTCGAGCGCTTGAAGTGACGTCAGTGAGATATGGATGGAGGAATAATGAGTCTTTTCACTCAGAGGCGGGAGCAAATGTGTAGCGGGTAGCCTATATAGAGTGTGCTGAAATTGTGAAATAACGGTAGTGTAGACTATAATCTCGTTGCATAATCCGTCATTGAATGCGCCGTCACTCCGTTCATTCGCGTAAATCCGTTATTCCACAAATTATTCCTGTATTCCGAAAACACTTGTGGCTTTCGTCAGATCGAGAAAACTTAGATACATTTCTATTTCTCGAGATGATGAGAAATAAATTCATTTTATCGAGTCACTAGAAGGAAATAGCGTATGCTTCTGTCCTTGTATCTATGTCCAGTGGTGACGACCCGCTGACGCGTTTTCCACCTCAACACCAGAGGAAAGAAACGAGAGAAAGAGAAGAATCAAGGCGATAGAGCACCAGACTCACTCTGTTTGGTTTTCGAGCCAAAGATAAGAATATTTCCACAGATATCCACACGCCTCTGCAGACATGGAGGCGGCGAGTTTGGCACACGGGGTCGCGAGCCCGCTCAGCCCGCGTGAGGGAATGATCAAGAACGTGAGCCTGGAGTCGCTCCAGCTGTGCGAAAGAGAAGGTAAGAAACCGCTGGAACACAGTGAGTGACTGTGAACTTGACAGTTTTATCTACGCCGGTTTCCCCCGATAACAAATCTTTTTAAAAGGAGGTTGTTGTTTTTTTGTCATGTAGCCTATTGAGCGTTTAAAGCACTATAGTAATAGGGGATTATACATTGATGTAGAAATTCCTGTTACATCCATGAAAAGCGGAATAGTGAGACATGGCTGGCTGGCTTTGTGTGTGCTGGCTGTGGTATCTCAGAGTGAAATCTCTGCTGTCTGTGAGAGGGTTTCATTTCAGCACCATGGACACTACCCTCTTACAGTCAGCTACCTTTCCCCTTTGAATCTCGTTTTGCTATCAGCCAGTCAAGCTGGAACCAATATACAGGTATTGTAAACATGTAGAGAAAATATTTATTTAGTATAAATATATATATATATATATATATATTATCATATCCCTAAACCATTTAAAAATGCGGATGTGTATTTTTTCAGTCTTTTACATACTTCATACCCAAATAACATGTGAACTCGACTTAATGGTTTTAGACTTAATGGCAGAAGGTTAAGTCATGTGCTCACACACACACACACACACACACACACTCACTCACACACTGAGCAAGACACACATTGTGGAACCGGCAGTGGCTTTCAAATGTATAGATGCTTGATATAAAGGCTTACATGAGGATACAATATTAGCCTTTCAACTGATCCCTGCCTGTATGTCTCCATCTCATTTTGTTTGTGTGGAATTGCAAGCTTATAAATGTAAATCCATTTTAATAGCACCTTTGACTTTTCATAAGCGTTACAATCATCAGTGTTCCAATTGTGAGCGTGTTTTTGAAAATGGCAAAGTATGTCAATCACCTTTAAGAACGACTAGGCAGCAACCTGCAGATTCAAAATTTGGCAGCCTTCAGAAGAATGCAGTTTTTCTAAGGCAATGGTAGCACAATGACTCACCAGGTTTTTGAGAGGGAGGCACTGTTTGTATCTTCCCTGCATGAACGTATTTGAATCAGCATTAATTAGCCTGAATGGAGTGCTGTGCTGGCAGCACAGTGCCTCTTATCTCTTTGATTTACCACATACATCAGCGCTTGTTTCATTTTAATTGCAACACACCGAGGGAGTGCATAAGGTACTAACTTTTGAGGAACTAACTGAACTCTATAATTAGTTAACATGAGTGAGTTTCTCAGACATGAAGGAAAATATTCCCTTTAAACATCGGCCAGACAGATGTCCTAACCAAACTTAGCAGCATCTGATCTTAAACATCCTTATTTAAGATCTTTACAAGACAATGTTTTGGATATTTGAAAATTGAAAATTATGCTATAAAAGAAGATTTTAGCTGACACATGCATTCAGATGATGTTTGAAACTGCTAGCGCTGGCTAATGCTAACCCATCAGCTGAGTGCTTGGTGTAAATATCTAAATCAGATTAGCTAGAAACCTGAACCTGTTCCATGCAGGACTTTAAACACCCTTGGGAATTCCAAATAGCAGCTTGTAACACATGAACAAATATATTTAGAGAAATTACATAAAGATTAAGATGGTAAAGTGAGCCTATCTAAGGAATCGGATCTGGATTTGTAACGAAACAATTCATTTGTTTCATTGTAGATTTGATCCCAGTTAAAGGTGACTGGTGAACTTTAATTTTAATTTTTTTTTTTACCATTGTGCCCCTGAGCAATGGAAATGAGTATCCGTGATGCATTGTATGTGCAAAATGAGGCCTAGGCTATGATGAATGCAATGAGTGAAATTAAGAGAGGATTAACAAACATTAAACTCTCTGAACAAAACGATTTAAAAGGAAAGGAAACATCACCTTCCCAGCAAAGGAAAGACATTGGTTTTTAATTGATTTGGAATTACAGACAAGCTTAATTAATAGGGAGACTGCTTGATAAATCATCTCTAATCAAATCTAAAGAATTCATTCTGTATGATTAAGTGCTGTAATTATGATATGTTGCTTGAGTTCATAGAGAAGCTGTGGGCTCATAAACAGCAGCCTACACTACCTCAGCGCTCGCTGTGAGCTCTGCAGCTTATCTCTGCAAAAGTTAATTGCAAAGTAAATGTGTTGTCTTCATTGCTGGCGGAGATAAACCGATTATGTTCCGTGCAGATTTTCCCACACATATTTGAAACTTTTTTTTTTTTTTTTTACTCAAGTTAGATCCAATTGCAAGTAAAAATAGCTTTAATAATAAAGAGTGTGGACAGACAAACAGGAAGTCGGATCGAGACAGTGAATAACAGCAGACTCTCAGCAGCGTAGACTGATGACAGCTGAGGAAGCACAGTCCGGGAAAACTGGAAGACTGACGAGAAGCAGATGATCCTCCGAATACAAAGCCCGATCAGGCTGGCAGAGAGAAGCAGTAATCCGTGAGAACTGGACAGAAACGACACTGCAGACAAGACACAATACCAGGACAGGACCAGGGAAAACAACGATCTGACATGGCACGTGACAAACACTGCACTACATATAGGGCTAACCAACGAAGTACACCTGCGACTGATCTGATTGCTCATCATCACAGCTAACGCTCCTAGGCAATCAAATCAGGGCAGTGACGACAGAAAGAACAAGCAGACCTGCAAACCGTGACATTACCCCACCCTCTAGGATGATTGTAAGCATAGATAAGGGAGTGATCCAATATGTCCCGAGCAGGAACCCAACTCCTCTCCTCCGGACCGTAACCCTCCCAGTCCACCAAGTACTGGAATCCACGCCCCCACTGTCTAGCGTCCAGAATACGATTAACCGAATAAACTGGTTCCCCCTCTACGATTCGCGGCGGTGGGGGAACCGGGACTGGCGGATTAATGGTAGAACGAAAAAAGGGCTTGATTTTGGAAACATGGAAAATGGGATGAATTCTCCGGTACGCCGGAGGAAATTTGAGGCGGACCATCACCGGGCTAAGGATCTTAGTGATGGTAAATGGGCCAGTAAATTTGGGAGCCAGTTTTCTACAAGCGGAGCGGAGAGGAATATCACTAGAGGAAAGCCACACCTTTGGACCAGCGACGTAGACGGGGGGCTTTGACCGGTGGCGATTGGCCTGGGCCCTGGTGCGCAAACCCACCTGAAGAAGGGTCTCCCTGGCCGTTCTCCAAATGTCTCTGCACCTCTGGACGAATTCGTGAGCGGAGGGAACCGCGACTTCGGATTCCAGCCTAGGAAAAATTGGTGGCTGGTAACCTTAACTAACCTCAAACGAAGATAGGCCCGTGGACGACACTGGTAATGAGTTATGTGCGTACTCAACCCAAGAGATATGCTGATTCCAAGAGGACGGATTCTGTGACGCTACACATCGCAACCCCCGTTCTAAATCTTGGTTGGCCCTCTCCGTCTGTCCGTTGCTCTGAGGATGAAACCCAGAGGAAAGACTGACATTCGCCCCCAACAATCGATAAAACTCTCTCCAAAATCTGGAAATAAACTGGGGACCCCTGTCAGAGACCACGTCTGTCGGGAGGCCATGAATCCGAAAAACGTGATCTATGACAGCTACCGCTGTCTCTCTGGCTGATCGCAATTTGGGAAGAGGGATGAAATGAGTGGCCTTCGAGAACCTGTCCACCACGGTCAAAACCACCGTGTTCCCCTGAGAGGCAGGGAGGCCTGTGACGAAATCTAGCGCAATGTGTGACCAGGGTCTCGAAGGCACTGACAACGGTTGAAGGAGCCCAGCCGGAGGACGAGTGGAGGTCTTACAACTAGTACTAGTTTGGTTTGATGTTCTTGGAACCAGGACGGTAGGAAATGGAAAAATTGAACCGACCGAAAAAAAGTGCCCACCGAGCTTGCCTAGAGTTTAGTCGTTTAGCGGATCTGATGTATTCAAGGTTCCTATGATCGGTCCAAACGATAAATGGTACCCCCGAGCCCTCCAACCAATGACGCCACTCCTCCAAGGCTAACTTGACGGCCAACAATTCTCTATTACCAATGTCGTTCGGCATGAGACAACGTGGGGGAACGTTGTGAAAGCACCTACCCCCACCTCTGATGCGTCGACCTCCACCACAAACTGACGAGATGGATCAGGGGCAACAAGAATGGGGGCTGAAACAAAGCAACCCTTGAGTTTGGAAAATGCAGACTCAGCAGCACTAAACCACCTGAACGTGGTCATGGTGGAGGTCAAGGCGGTCAGAGCCGCGGCTAGTTGGCTAAAGTTGCGAATGAAACGTCGGTAAAAATTGGCAAAGCCCAGAAATCTCACCAGGCTTTTGCGTGAATCATTGTAATGGTTTGCTTTGTATATACTACTAATTGTCACGGTGTGGGTTTTGTGTTTGTGTATCTTGTTCTTGTCTCTCATGTGTTCCCCTGTCCTTTCATGATTCAGCTGTTCCCTGTTTTGTTGATTAGTCTCCCCATGTGTTTCTGATTAGCCCCGCCCCCTTGTTATCTTGTTTAGCTTGTTTGCCTGTCTTTTTATACCTCTGTGTTTCAGTTGTGGTTTGTCGGTCGTTGTATTTGCTTCAGTGTTCCTGTGTTCCTTGTTTCTCCTGTTATTTTTATTAAATTAGCTGCACTTGGATTCTCTCTCTGCTTCGTCCTTCCGGCATCATAACACTAATAATAATAATAATAATATTAATATCCTTTTAGGTTAAATTTACAGTTATTTTGTTTAGATAAATGTTTTTAATAATCAGTAACTAGGCTAGTGCATATTAGTTAGATGGGAGGTTCTGTCATTTTTGCAGTAGATACCATAAAACGTGTGAAAAGTTAGACTTGATTAACCCGCTAAAGCCTGGCATAGGAAGTCAGAAAAAATATTTAAAAATATTTTTTTTAATCTGTGTATTGAATATAGAAAAAAATTGATAAAAATTATATAATTATAATATAAATATAATATTAAATTGATAATTAGACAAATGATTGACTAAATGTATTTTATTCTAAATGTATTTTCATTGCATTTATTATTTATTTGTAATATTATTATTAAAAATGATGGAAGCAAGAACATTGTTAATAGGATATGTGGATCAAACTTGTTGGTCCAGCACATCCCACAGATAGGCTACTCAATTGGATTGAGATTTGAAGGCCAGAACAACACCTTGAACTCTTCATCATGTTCCTCAAACCATTCCTGAACAATGCGTGCAGTTTGACAGGGTGCATTATCCAGCTGAATGAGGCTACTTTCACCAGGGAACAACATTGTTCAATGAGCCTTGGGCGGCCAATACCCTGTCGCTGGTTTGTGGGTTGTCCCTCCTCATGCCACTGTTAGTATATTCTCACCACTGCTAACCGGGAGCAACCCACAAGCATTGCCGTTTCAGAGATACTCTGACCCAGTTGCCTTGCCATAACCATTTGGCCCTTGTCAAGATCACTCTCGATCTTTATTCCTGCCCATTTGTCCTACATCCAACACTGATTGTTTGCTTACCATCTAATCTACCCAGACCTATATATGTATAAGCAAAAGCTTGTTGTACTGCAATTGACAAATGTGTGTATTAATATTTATGTGTATTAATATGCAGTTCAACTTAGATTTTGGAGTGGGTCCAGAGTTCATTCAACTAACTCTAAACCCTGATAAGCTAGCATTCTGCCACAGTATACAGATACGTTTGCAGCTTGAAGCTATGATCTCGCTCTGCATTGAAGCTAATACAGGAGACAAGCCTTGTTTTCTTTCACAAGGACCACTACTCTTTTGTAGTCACATGTTGCAGTGCTGTTTTCCCACATTAAAGAGTTAGTTCACCCAAAAATGAAAATTCTGTCATTAATTACTCACCCTCATGTCGTTCCAAACCCGTAAGACCTTCGTTCATCTTCGGAATACAAATTAAGATATTTTAAATGAAATCCGAGAGCTTTCTAACCCTCCATAGATTCTGTTCACGTTGTAAACGCAGTGCAGTGCTTCCGGGGTTGTACGTTAGAACGGCGGCTCAGTATTGGCCACAGTATTGGCTACATGCACGCATCGTCAGAGACGGACATGGAAGAGAAGAAATTGTTGAATAAAGTCGTTATTTTTGTTTTGTTTCTTGCGCACAAAAAGTATTCTCGTTGCTTCATAACATTAAGTTTGAACCACTGTAGACACATCATGGACTATTTTAATGTCTCACTACCTTTCTGGGCCTTGAAAGTGGTAATAACATTTGTTATTACATTAGCAGTTCCGCATCACAATCCGTACAGCGGCGCTTCCGTAACATGAATCCGTACAGTGACCTTTTGAATCAAATGTACAATGAATCACTTCCAGGTCAAATAAAGTTATATATACCTTTGGAAACTGTGTTTTGTCATATTTGATCTTCTTCACTCATTGTCGAAGTCCACGCCCTTTGAAGACGACATTTCAGCGGTAAGTAATAGGACACCCGAGAGACGTTTAAAAATGGCGGTGGGGAGGGATCTCGCGTAGACTCCGGTGAAGGAGGGAAGAGAGTCAGCGAATGAAATGAATGAAGTTTTGGTCATGTGGTCTATAGTATTGAAGTTAATCAAGTAACAAACAGCAAAAGTTAAGGTAATTCACATAAATGTATATACAAACGATACCTTCACGTCGTCGAAATCATGATGCCCCGTTGTACGGTTTCATGTTACGCTCCCAACAATGACTGTACGTAATCTTGTGACGCGTAACATAGTTCCCCACCCAGCGCCACCTCAGCAAATCGCCATTTATGAGCATTTCATAGGCCAAAAATAAACCAATCAAAGCTAAGAAACGAAGATAAGACCCTCCCCCAGTAAATGACATATCAAAAGTTCATTGGTCTAATCCGTTAAGGGTTGCTCTGACGTTTTTACGTGCCCGGAAGCGAGTTTTCGTGTACGGATTGTGATGCGGAACTGCTACATATCATTATTCCGAAGGTGAATGAAGGTCTTAGGGGTTTAGAACGACATGAGGGTGAGTAATTAATGACATTAATTTTTGGGTGAACTATCCCTTTAAGACCCTTTAAGACCTCACTAGTTTTGGAATTGTGAGTGTGTGGGTTTTTCTCTACAGTTAGGATGTTTCTGTTTCTGTTTTGTTTTATGTGATACTGCAGTTTTCTGGTAAGCTTCTCACACAAGCTGCTCTACTGATGGATATTCTTGGCTATTTAGGTGTTTGTGAAGGAGATATTTATGTGGTTTGTTGATACTTGGATTTATTTCTAATGTTTTAGTACTCTAGGTTCTTGTGTGGATGGCTTTAAATAGACTGTGGTACCAGAGGAGGCTTTTTACCCATGTTAGAGTCATATATAGAACCAGATGCTCCAGGTTTTTCCTTCCTCTAACCCCCTAACCGTCTCTCATGATTCAGAAGGTTCTGCCTGGACTCTCCTAAATGTTTTGGGGTTTCACTTTGTTGTCTGTATATATAGGCCTACACTTCTGTTTGAAATTTATGATCAGAATTTTTTTTGTTTTTGTTTTTTGCTGAAAAAAATTGCTGATTAGTATTAATCTTACTCTACATTTTTTAATGCTAGTTCATGATATATAAAATGTTTTATCTATAAGCTTTTCGGGGGAAGAATCTGATATCATTCTAAAAGAAAACTAAAATCTTACTATTTGAAATTATATAAATATGTCTGTTTATTTATATAACTGCTAGAAACTATGAACATAATTTCTCTTTTCCTGATCTGACTTTTGGTTACGATCTTACAACTTGATTGCTGATCACTGTGTATGTAAAGCTTCTGCTCATCTTCCTCTTTGAATTATAGTACATTGATTAATGGCCTTGATTTGTTTCCATGGAAACTGCAGTCTTTGTTAAAGGATGTGAAAGACCTGTGGGTGTGTTTTGAAGCTGGTACGTTAGTAGAGAGATGCACTTGTTTTTAGGTACAAACAAAGTTTGTTTTACAAACAAACAAAGTTGTGAGTTATTTTAACCACTGTTTGACTAAATCTATAAAAAAAGATTACATTAACATTTGCTGAAAATACTATAGTGTTTTAGTATGTTTATGCTGAACATATTGTACATCGAACCAGTTTCTTAAAGCGTGAAGGAAAGCAGATTCTGTTGTGAGAAGATGTGTGAGGAACACAGTTGTTTGTGTTGGCAGAGGCGGGGTTTGGAGCGGCTAATGTTAGTGCAGGAACATATCTGTAACCGAGGTGAATGTTGTGAGTGCCAGTATTTTCAAGACTTTTCACTGTTTTATTTGTGCATTTGCTTTCTTGGAAGACCCTTTCTTTCTTTTGCCTTATAGTGCAACTTTAACTAAACTTCTATGGATGACTGGGCCTTTTCTTTTTTGCTCCAAATCTATTATGGAACTCTCTTCCCTCTGAGATTAAACACGCAAAATCCTTTAGTGTCTTTACATCTTCTCTTAAACTTATTTATTATGGTTGCTTTTATGTGATTATATTGTTATTATTCTGATAATAAATTCAATATCAAATTGATTTGATAGCTTGATTTCAGTCTGTATTTTGTATTTGTTTTCTTGTAAAGCGCTTTGAGATGCAACCTATTTATTATTATAATTGTGACTTTATTTTCTTATCTCACAAATGTCACATATGTCCTTTTATCTCACAATGTGACTCCAAATCTTGGCTTAATTTCTCACAATTTTGACTTTATTGCTTATTTGGAACTATTTTTCGTAATGGCAAATTTATATCTTACAATGTGACTATTTCTCACAACTTAGAATTTCTTATTTTAGATTTTATCTCACAATTACCTTTTCTAATCTTTACTCAAAGACAGAAACAGGTTTTCATATATGATCGTGCTGTGGTAAATAAAACAGAAGAGTTCTGTGGTCATTTTCATAACATAAGCAGAGGTGCATGAAATAAATACTACCATTCAAAATTTGAGGTCTGTAAGATTTTCTTAAATTATTTTTTTAAAGAATCTCTTATGCTCAATAAGGCATTATTTGTTTGATTAAAATAAACAGTACAAGCAGCAATATTGTGAAATATTATTTATAAAGTATTTTTTCTATGTTGATTTATTTTCAAATGTATTCCTGTTAAGGCAAAGCAAAATTAGAAATAATTATAATGTGCTGATTTGATGCTCAAGAAACATTTATTATTATTATTAATGTTGAAAACAGTTGTGCTGCTTGTGATACACTGTCTTTTTTTGAAAGTTAAGTGTTCACTAATTAATTTAATGAAGCTTCTGCCTATGAATCCTGCAATAAACAGGATCATATGTAATGATTATACTCTTTATATATATAGTTTATATTAGAGTTTATATTAGATTTCTTTTCACAGGAATATGTCCGCTGTAGTAAAGAGAAAAGGCTCAGTGTTAAATTAACTGTGTGTGTGTGTGTGTGTGTGTGTGTGTGTGTGTGTGTGTGTGTGTGTGTGTGTGTGTGCGCGTACGTGCGTGCGTGCATGCGTGTGTGTGTGTATGTGTCATCCTAGATCCCCACGTTCCTGTTGTGCTTCTCTGCGCCCACACTGTAGCCGTGCCAATGCAACACAGCACATTTCTCACTGTGTGTGTGATTGTGTATGTGGGTTGGAGGGTAGTCATGTGCAAGTATTGCACTATCAATATTTGATTTCAGACCATATCCTTTCTTTCTGTCAGGTAAAGCTGAAGACACTGGGGTGGTAGGAATGGAGGAGTTACCTGTTGCTCGCAACATCAAGATCAGTAACATCACCTGTGACTCCTTCAAGATCTGCTGGGATATGGATCCCCACACGAAAGAAAAGATCACACATTACTTCATTGACCTGAACAAGAAGGAGAACAAGAACTCTAACAAATTCAAACACAAGGTATTCAGTGATTCAGTTCACAACACAAATTATTTACATTCATTGACATTTCTCAACAGAGCCTAGTTTGAGTATTGCCTGGAGTTTTAACGTTTTTTAAATAGTTTTTTATAATAAATGGCTTTACTTGCTTTATTCATGAGAGAGTTTTAGCATCAATTTGCGCTGTTGTTCATCATAACTTAAACATATAAAACTAACTAAATACTACTAAATATTAAATTCTTTCCTTTTTGACTCTGTCTTTAGGATGTGCCTACAAAGCTTGTTGCTAAGGCAGTCCCATTGCCCATGACCGTGCGAGGCCATTGGTTCCTCAGTCCACGGACAGAGTACACTGTTGCCGTCCAAACAGCTTCCAAACAGACCGACGGAGACTATGCCATATCAGAATGGAGTGACATTGTCGAGTTTTGTACAGCAGGTTAATCAGCCAAGCACACACTTACATATAAAATACAACATACTGTAAAACAAGGCTAGTTTGTTTAAATAGAATCCTGTGAAAAAGAAAGGACACCCTATTCTATGGTTTTAAGTATCAGGAGATATAATAAAAAACATAATAAAAAATCATCTGGTCCTTGGCCGGTCTTAAAATTAGGTAAATACAACCTCAGATGAACAACAACACATGACATATTACACTGTGTCATTATTTATTTAACAAAAACTACTAGGCTAAAGTTGCTTCCATAGGAATTAAGAAGGTAAGTAGCAGTCAGGTGCTGCTAATCAAATGTCCTTGATTAATTGATCATCAGCAAGTGTGACCAACTCTATAAAAGCAGAATTTTTGCCAGTTTGCTGGTCTGGAGCATTCAGGCGTGTGTTAACACAATCCCAGGGAGGAAAGACATCAGCAATGATCTTAGAGAAGCAATTGTTGCCACCATCAATCTGGGAAGGGTTATATGGCCATTTCTAAACAATTTTCATCATTCTTCAGCGAGAAACATTATTCCCAAGAATAGAAAACATAAAAAATGGAAAACATTCAAGACAGTTGCCAATCTTCCCAGGAGTGGACGTCCAAGCAAATTCACCTCAAGGTCAGACCGTGCACTGCTCAGAGAAATTAAAAAACACCCAAGACTTACACCTCAGACTCTACAGGCCTCAGTTTCCATGTTAAATGTTAAAGTTCATGGCAGAACAATTAGAAAAAGACTAAACAAATATGGCTTGATTTAAAAGGGTTGCCACTGACAGGGGCATGACAGCATAGCTTAGGTTTGGAAAGTTGCATCTGAACAAACCACAAGACTTCTGGAACAATGTACTTTTGTACAGTTAAGACCAAAGTGAAGATGCTTGGCCATAATGCACAGCATCACGTTTAGTGAAAACCAGCATATCAGCACAAACGCCTCATACCAACTGTCAAGCACGGTGGTGGAGGGCTGATGATTTGGGCTTGTTTTGCAGCCACAGAACCTGGGCACCTTGCAGTCTTTGAGTCGATCATGAACTCCTCTGTATACCAAAGCATTCTAGAGCCAAATGTGAGGCCATCTGTCCGACAGCTAAAGCTTGGCTGAAATTAGGCCATACAACAGGACAATGATCCCAAGAACACCAGCAAATCTACAACAGAATGGCTGAAAAAGAAAATCAAGGTGTTGCACTGGCCCAGTCCAGTCCTCAACCCGATTTCATTTCTGTGCCCACAGACCTCATTGAACTGAAGCAATGTTGTAAAGAAGAGTGGGGAAAAATTCCTCCAGAACAATGTGAGATTTCTTCAAGTTATTGGTGCTAAAGGTGGTTCTACAAGCAATTGAATCATAAGGAGTACACATGGATTCTCCATTTTGTCGTTATTTTTGTTAAATAAATTGTGACAGTCAAATATGTTGTGTTGTTGTTCATCTAAGGTTGTATTTCATTTTAAGACTAGAACTACCGGAATTCCATAACTACTAGAACGACCATAGCGGTCATTCTGACCGTTCATTCTTTGACGTTCATATGGCCGTACTGAACGTCATTTTCGTCATGTCATATCTACATTTGAACCTTCTCTTTAAGTTTTCCAATTAAGCTTTTAATTCCAGTCGTCATGTTATGACGTCATCGCCCTTAAAACAAGTACAAAAGAAAGATTGCCCCGACAGGTGCTGCCTCTCTATGTGAGGAAGTTTTGGGTCAAAAATATATATTTTTTCTGCACTCGCCAAGTGAATAGACATGCAAAAAAGTTAGGAAACGTCAAATCTTCATACCGTTTAGTACAGCCCTGTTTGTAAATAAGTTCAATAATCAATACAAAATCTAAAAATAAATGGATCTACAATGTTACGATAGGTAGCTAATAATAAAGATCAGGATACAAAATTTTAATTCAAATGAATGTGAAAATGTATTTTCCAGCCTAATTGATAAATATTTTCTTATTTTCTTTGTACAATAAAAACAAATCTTATGATACAATAACTTATAACATACAATAGCAAAAACACTACCTATAAACATTTGAATACATTGTAAAAACTTTCATGGACACGTATGCAGCACAATAGCCTACACTAGGCTACACACAAAAATAGGCTAAAAACATGAATATTACAAGAAAACGAACTGCTTTAGAACAATTAGTTTCAGTGAACAAAAAATATTATCGAACAAAATCAGTTAACACGTTTTCCTCCAAGTGGACTCATTTGAACGGTGCAAACACCCCGCATCATTCACTGACGCTTACGCTTTCACAGTCCACACAGGTAAACACCACCTTGTGTGTCCTTTGATTTCATGTGGTCGGAGCGAAGTTCGATCGCCAGTCGCGTGATGAAGTCCCTCCGCGAAACTTGCTCATTTGTGCACTTCTTGTACATTATGTGCACGTCGATGGCGGGAAATGTAGCGGACTTATGATATCTATAATGCGTGTGGTCAAAATGACCGCCATGGCCATTCTAGGTAGAAATAGTCAGAACTGTTTTGTGTTTTGTGATTTTAATAAAATAACAGTGTCAGAATAAAATATACACATATTTAGAAAAAGTCAGAGTCCTACAGCCACATTGATTTTATTTTAACAAAGATATTACACTGTAAAATTTTAAAACGGTCAAAATGACTGCCTTGGTAGTTCTAGTGTTAAGACCTGCTAAAGACCAGATGACTTCTATGTCCTGATACTTAAAACTATAGAATTGAAAAGGGTGTCCTTTCTTTTTCACATAAATATAGCTCATTTAATACACAATGGTAATTAAAATAGTTCAAATGCTATATATTGACAATAATGAGACAATAAAGAATAAAAATGAAATGAATACCTAACACCAAAATAACTTACTATAAGAGAAAAAAAAGATAAGAAAACAAAATGTTATGCTAGCTACTGCTCTGCTTTTTAGGTAGATAACATTGATCAAATTGAAAAGACTAGTGAAAATTGATGACAAATACAAATATTTCCCTTCATTTTTCTAGATTATTCTTCTGTGCATTTGACGCAGCTGTTGCAGAAGGCTGAAGTCATTGCTGGCAGGATGCTCAAGTTCTCTGTCTTTTACCGGAATCAGCATGAGGAATACTTCCAACACTGCAGGTGATTCAGGAAAAAGTACCTCAGTAAAAATACTTAGGATATAAGTGAGGGAGGGGAAAGAGATGAAGTAATGCTGGTGGAGGAAGACAATGACAATCTTTCTTTGCTGTTGAGATTCAGCTCGTCGTTAGGAAGCAAACCGCTCCCTCTTGTGGAATAATGTCCTCATTATTGGCCAGGTTTTATGTTCAGGGGCCCTATGTATAAAGCCAGTCAGAGTAAAATTTTTGTCTTGAGTGTGTCAAAAATTCTAAGAATGACATAATTTTACTCTTATTCCTAGACTTAAGAATAAATGTGATTCATAAAGGTTCCTAAGTGTCAAGGCTAGATCTCAGCTCCTAAATTATGTAAGAGTGCTGGAGAGGTATCCTAATCTTGTTAAGAGTAACAAGATGGCAGCAGAGAGGAGGAGAAGACACTTCTTAAAAAAAGATATAATGTATTGGAGTTATTTATATGTATATTATATTATGTATATTATAATATGAAGACAGGGAGTTAAAACCCTGCTTGCTGTGGACTGAAGGGCCAAAGTCTTTACCAGTGCACTGCTGCATTTTTCCAGTCGCCAAAAAAATGTCATTACTTTCATTACTGCAGTCAGAGCATTGATTTGTAGAGTGGGAGAGGTTATAACATTGCTTACAAATTCAGTTACTAAAAGAATACCTTTACGATCAAATATCGTTTATTTAAAAAAGCAGTTTTTGTGAAACACATTTTTTATTTCACTTACACCATTCAAATTTCTGGGGTCAGAAGTTGGTCAAAAGTGACCGTAAAAACATTTTCAATGTAATAAAAGATTTCTATTTAAAATAAATACTGTTCTTTTGAACGTTTTTTATTCATCAAAAAAAGTCTGAAAAACACGGTTACCACAAAAATATTAAGTAGCAGAACATTGATAATTAAAAATGTTTCTTGAGCACCAAATCAGTAAATTACATTTCACAATATTACTGCTTTTACTTGCTGAGCAAGACACCAAAAACATTTAAAAAATCTTACCAAACCTTTATACAGTGTAATGAAAATATGAAAAGTAATTAAAGAAATTGATAAATGTCTCTTTCCCTCACAGAGATGTTCTTGACAGTCGAATGATGCCCTCAGTAAAGGATAACAGCGGTAGTCACGGTTCACCTCTCAGTGGTAAACTGGAGGGGATCGTCTTCAGCTGCAACACAGAGTTTAACACGGGTCAGCCCCCGCAGGATTCCCCGTACGGCCGCGTCCGCTTCCAGGTGCCCGCCGAGGTTCTGTTCTCCCCTGACACGCGCCTCTACTTCGGGGACTTCTACTGCATGTATACTGCCTATCATTACGTTATCCTTGTCCTGGCTCCTCGGGGTTCCAGTGGAGACCTCTACTGCAGCGAACGCCTTCCAGAGCTGGATGTGACGAACAACCGCTTTCTGACACGTGTGTGCGGGGAGGATGGGCGGGTGGTGTTTCAGCATGCGCAGGATGTGATTCTGGAGCTGATTTATACTGAGCCAGTGCCGCTAGCACAGGGGACTGTCTCTCAGATCAGCGGCCACCAGTTAATGAGCTTGTCAACCATCAACGCCAAGAAAGACCCCAGCTGCAAGACCTGCAACATCAGCGTTGGCCGCTAACTCACACACAGACCCAACTGTGCATAGGCTCTAACAAGAAATCTGAAGACCTCCTGAACAACTGAACAAATCAGACCCCTCAAAATGGTACGTTACAGATCCAGATACAGAAGATCCCCAAGAAAAAATGGCCCCACAATCCTCCATATACAGTGTGTCCATGTTGTGCTCAAACCCCTTGGGGGCTTCCCAGAACCCCAGCTTATGATAGAAAATGATGTGCTTGATTAACTGAGCATTCTAAAATAATAGAAATAAATACAAAATCCATTATTGTACAGCAAAAGAAGAAAAAACAGAAAACAGAGTAAGACAAAAAACAGATTCAAGGCAACAACAAAAAAATAGATAGCATATCAAGACTAAAAATAAAAAACAAAAGAGTAAAAGCTACTTTTCCAAAAACTTGAATCCCACTGTGAATCTTTCATAGGTGTTCTTGGTGCTTTTTCTGCTCGATAATTAGACCCCAGCCCTGTTCATTCTCAAACCATTTGTGACCTTTTTTTTAAAAACACAAGGATGTCTTGCCCAGTTTCCACTGAGGCCGTCAAACCGCTGTGTTTCTTATGTCAGACTTGTACTGCATGGAGTCTGATCCTTTAAGCATCTACAGTACATGCCACCTCAGCCTTTAAACTTTCTAAAAGGGGATTTTCTTCTCTTACACAGATCATTTTCCCTTTGGCCACTTGTACTTCTATGTGCCCGCTGAGCCTCTATTCACCCTTGACATGCGCCTCAGAGGACTTCTACTGCATGTACAGTATACTACCTATTATTACATTATCCAAATGGAGTTACTTTAAGAGTTATATGCCAACCAGTCCTTTAAGCACCTACATGCCACCTTAGCCTTTAAACCTCTTTTACCCTCGGTCTTTTCATTTTCTACTCTAAACGCAGTTCTCCTTTAACCTTTCTTACTCATTGAACATGGTATTTTGATAATCTCATTTCATTATGTCTGGTTTTTAGAGAATGTGTGTTGCAGTAGTAATGGTGAATGTTGATTCCTGATAGAACATCAAGAAGTAAGTAGAATTGATTTGTCTAAAACATATCCTAAACAAATCCATTGCAGGACACAGCTATGTCCAGGTTCTTGAGGGTTTGCACTGTCCTATTAAAGGCCCTCTGGTGGTGAAAAAGATCACAGATGCATGCTTAAGATTTTGTGTTGTACTGTATTGAACTTGTTACTTGTTCTTTAAGCTCCAAAAATAGAAGCCAGTCACAACATACAGCGATGCACAATTTTATTTTCATTTCTGAAAACTCTTAGCTGCCAGTATGCTAAAACCTGTGGCCAACATGTAGCTTTTGCTGAAAACAAAATATTTTATGTATAAAAATATTTATACATAAAATATATGTATAAATATTACCCCCCCCCCCCCCCCCCCCCCCCCACACACACACACACACACACACAAACTATAAACAATTCTACACTCTATATTCTCATACACTACTGTTCAAAAGTTTGGGGTCAAAAAGGTTCTTTAATGTTTCTGAAAGAAGTCTCTTATGCTCACCAAGGCTGCATTTATTTGATGTGAAATATTTTTAAATGCGATTTATTCCTGTGTTGGAAAAGCTGAATTTTCTGTATCATTACTCCCGTCTTTACTGCCACATGAGCCTTCAGAAATCATTCTAATATGCTGATTTGGTGCTCAAGAAACATTTGTCATTATTATCAATGTTGAAAACAGCTGTGCTGCTTTATATTTTTGTGGAAACGGTGATGCATATTGTTTTTCAGGATTCTTTGATAAATAGTAAGTTCAAAGAACAGCATTTATTTTAAATCTTTTGTAACATTATAAATGTCTTTATAATCACTTTTGGTCAGTTTAATGCATATTTGCTAAATAAAAGTATTAATTTTTTAATATTAATTACTACATCCAAACTTTTGAACAGTAGTGAGTGTGTTTTGTGTTTTCTGGGAGTTCTTATTATTTACGTGTGTGTGTGTGTGTGTGTGTGTGTGTGTGTGTGTGTGTGTGTGTGTGTGTGTGTGTGTGTGTGTGTGTGTGTGTGTGTGTGTGTGTGTGTGTGTGTGTGTGTGTGTGTGTGTGTGTACACTTCCGTTCAAAAGTTTGGGGTCGGTAAGATTTTTTATGTTTTTAAAAGAAGTCTCCTCTGCTCACCAAGGCTGCATTTATTTGATTAAAAATACAAAACAAACCCAGTAATATTGTTAAATATTATTTCAATGTAAAACAGCTGTTTTCTATGTGAATATATTTTAAAATGTAATTTATTCCTGTGATCAAAGCTGAATTTTCAGTATCATTACTCCAGTCTTCAGTGTCACATGATCCTTCAGAAATCACTCTAATATGATTATTTGATGCTCAAGAAACATTTATGATTATTATCACAGTTGACAACAGTTGTGCTGCTTCATATTTTTGTGCAAACAGTGATTCATTTTTTTCAGGATTCTTTGAAAGTTCAAGAGAAAAGCATTTCATTAAAAAATAAATATTTTGCATTATTATAAATGTCTTTACTGTCACTTTATATCAATTTCATGCATCCTTTCTGAAGAAAAGTATTAATTTCTTTAAAAAAAAAATTGACCCCAAACTTTTGAATGGTAGTGTGTGTGTGTGTGTGTGTGTGTGTGTGTGTGTGTGTGTGTGTGTGTGTGTGTGTGTGTGTGTGTGTGTGTGTGCGCGCGCGCGTTTTGTTAAGTGTGTGAACTGATTAGACTTGAGTATGTGTCAGCTGGAGATGTGAGTGTTTGACTGATAAGCAGCTCCCATTTACTTAGCTCAAGAATTTGCAATACTCTGTCTTTTGGCAGAGGAAGTCTGTTCTATCTCTGAATTTCTCTGAAATTTTGGAATTTTTTTATCACCTTACACCAATCTTACTCTGTAGAAAACAGTTCAACTTTGGACTCATGCACAGGTCAAGCAACTCATGCACCCAAATCAAGTTCCCGCTGTGTGAATGTGCCTCAAACTGACATGTTCAGTAAATATTTTTGTTTTTATTGTTGCCATGTTTATGAATACCAAAATGTGACTGTTCAATAAAGATCATCATTCAGAATGAGACTATACTGTGTATTTATATGTAATGTATACCCTCCAATCTTTGAGAGAATTTTTTTCTCCAACAATCACTTTTTTCCAGTCATTCGTGCATTTTTATACTTTATAAGCTTTACATACACTATATTGCCAGAGGTTTTGGGACGTCTACCTTTACATGCACACGAACTTTAATGATATCTCATTCATAATCTGTAGGGTTTAATATGGAGTTGCCCCACCTTTTGCAGCTATAACAGCTTCAGCTCTTCTGGGAAGGCTTTCCACAAGGTTTAAGAATGTGTTTATGGTCATATGGTTTCATGTTGGAACAGGAAGGGGCCATTCCCAAACTGTTCCCACAAAGTTGGGAGCATGAAATTGTTCCTTTAAAGAGTTCTTTTCACTGGAACTAAGTGGCCAAGCCCAACCCCTGAAAAACAACCCCACACCATAATCCCTCCTCCACCAAACTTTACACTTAGCACAATGCAGTCAGGCAAGTACCATTCTCCTGTCAACCGCCAAACCCAGACTCGTCCATTGGATTGCCAGACAGAGAAGCATAATTCGTCACTCCAAAGAACTGTTCTAGAGTCCAGTGGCGGTGTGCTTTACACCACTGCATCCGACGCTTTGCATTGCACTTGGTGATGTAAGGCTTGGAAGCAGCTGCTCGGCCATGGAAACCCATTCCATGAAGCTCTCTACAGACTGTTTTTGAGATAATCTGAACAGGGAACCATGGTTACATACGTAACCGAGACAAGGGAACTCTCACTACGTCAAAACGCTGTGGGAACGTTATACCCATGTGCGGTGAAGACCAGCCTGCCGCATGACAAACATCCTGAAGGGAGACTCCTGACATTAATGCTTTGGAAGCACCCATACTCCTAGTGGAGTGGGCCCGGACAGCCAAAGGAGAAGGCTGGCCGGCCGACTCATAAGCAAGTGAGATAGCCTCGACCACCCACTTGCTCATTCTCTGCTTAGATTCCGGGCACCCTTTCCTGGGTGACCCAAAGCACATGAACAACTGTTCAGATTTCCTCCACAGGGGAGCTCTGTGGACATAGGCATTTTGTCCGGAAGGAGGACAAAAGGCCTGCAGCACAATAAGTCTTCAAGTGTTATTAGGAATCTTAGGAACATAACCTGGTCTAGGGTGAAGAAAAGCCTTCACCATACCAGGCGCAAATTCCAACTCAAGAGGGCTTGCGAGTCTGGATAAAGACGTGAGAAACTTTTCAGAAACTTCCTCTATAGGCTCAAAGGGAGCTAAGGAAGGGCCTTCCAATACTATGGCCAAATCCCGTCTGCATCGTCGTCAAATCCCATATCACGCCTAAAAAAGTGGTCCTCTGAGCTGGAGAAGGCACACTCTTTTTGGCATTCAGCCTCAACCCCAACTTTCTCATGTGAGCGAGAACAACATCGCGACGTCGGACCGCCAGATGCTCCGACTGAGCTAGAATCAACCAATCGCCAATTTAGTTTAGTACGTGAATCCCGTGCAGTCGCAGAGGAGCCAGGGCTGCATCCACACATTTCATGAAAGTGTGAGGTGACAAAGCTAGATCTAAAGGAAAAACCTGATATTGGTACGCTTCAACCCCTAAAGAGAACCTCAGAAACTTCCTGTGTTGTGGAAGAATGGATATGTGGAAGTATGTGTCCTTGAGATCTATTGTGACAAACCAGTCCTCGGACCTGATTTGTGACATCATTTGCTTCAGAGTAAGCATCTTGAATTTGAGCTTACCTACAGAGCAATTCACAGAAAAGGCCAGCAGGAGAAACCTGGGAGTGCAGAAGAAAGCGTTTATCTCTTTCCTTAATTCCAGTCAGGTTCAGCCAAATGTGTCTCAACGTAGCCACCAGGGCTGCCAAAGAATGTCCCACTGACTTGGTGGCCCGGAGAGATAAATTGGCCGCCTGACGCAACTCTTGACATCAGAGCTGACCTCCTCGCTATCACCCAGGTCTCTAAGCAGGTCAGCCTGGTATCCCTACAAGATGGACAGACTTGTGTGCAGACACGCCGTGGCCTGACCTGCCGCCGAATATGCCTTCCCACCAATGCCAATGTATCTCTCAGTGGCTTGGTGGGTAATGTCGGGGCTTTGAGGGTCGTCTCTACAGCCCTGGGCATCGCCCCATAACCGTATTGTTTAAGCCCATGGTTGTTAGAATATGTTGACGTTTGTGGGCTAAACACACCGTAAGAAACCGGTCTCTTCCACAACCTCAACACTTTGGTATGGAGGTCAGGAAAGAACGGCAAGCCCCGATATATATATACAGGTCCTTCTCAAAAAATTAGCATATTGTGCTAAACTTCATTATTTTCCATAATGTAATGATAAAAATTAAACTTTCATATATTTTAGATTCATTGCACACCAACTGAAATATTTCAGGTCTTTTATTGTTTTAATACTGATGATTTTGGCATACAGCTCATGAAAACCCCAAATTCCTCTCTCAAAAAATTTGCATATTTCATCCGACCAATAAAGAAGTGTTTTTATTACAAAAAAAAAAGTCAACCTTCAAATAATTATGTTCAGTTATGCACTCAATACTTGGTCGGGAATCCTTTTGCAGAAATGACTGCTTCAATGCGGCGTGGCATGGAGGCAATCAGCCTGTGGCACTGCTGAGGTGTTATGGAGGCCCAGGATGCTTCGATAGCGGCCTTAAGCTCATCCAGAGTGTTGGGTCTTGTGTCTCCCAACTTTCTCTTCACAATATCCCACAGATTCTCTATGGGGTTCAGGTCAGGAGAGTTGGCAGGCCAATTGAGCACAGTAATACCATGGTCAGTAAACCATTTACTAGTGGTTTTGGCACTGTGAGCAGGTGCCAGGTCGTGCTGAAAAATGAAATCGTCATCTCCATAAAGCTTTTCAGCAGGTGGAAGCATGAAGTGCTCCAAAATCTCCTGATAGCTAGCTGCAGTGACCCTGCCCTGGATAAAACACAGTGGACCAACACCAGCAGCTGACATGGCACCACAGACCATCACTGACTGTGGGTACTTGACACTGGACTTCAGGCATTTTGGTATTTCCTTCTCCCCAGTCTTCCTCAAGACTCTGGCACCTTGATTTCCGAATGACATGCAACCACTGAGCAACAGTCCAGTGCTGCGTCTCTGTAGCCCAGGTCAGGCGCTTCTGCCGCTGTTTCTGGTTCAAAAGTGGCTTGACCTGGGGAATGCGGCAACTGTAGCCTATTTCCTGCACACACCTGTGCACGGTGGCTCTGGATGTTTCTACTCCAGACTCAGTCCACTGCTTCCACAGGTCCCCCAAGGTCTGGAATTGGTCCTTCTCCACAATCTTCCTCAGGGTCCGGTCACCTCTTCTCGTTTTGCACCGTTTTTTGCCACACTTTTTCCTTCCCACAGACTTCCCACTGAGGTGCCTTGATACAGCACTCTGGGAACAGCCTATTTGTTCAGAAATTTCTTTCTGTGTCTTACCCTCTTGCTTGAGGGTGTCAATGATGGCCTTCTGGACAGCAGCCAGGTCAGCAGTCTTACCCATGATTGCGGTTTTGAGTAATGAAACAGGCTGGGAGTTTTTAAAAGCCTCAGGAATCTTTTGCAGGTGTTTAGAGTTAATTAGTTGATTCAGATGATTAGGGTAATAGCTAGTTTAGAGAACCTTTTCATGATATGCTAATTTTTTGAGACAGGAATGTTGGGTTTTCATGAGCTGTATGCCAAAATCATTAGTTTTAAAACAATAAAACACCAGAAATATTTCAGTTGGTGTGCAATGAATCTAAAACATATGAAAGTTTAATTTTTATCATTACATTATGGAAAATAATGAACTTTATCACAATATGCTAATTTTTTTAGAAGGACCTGTGTATATATATATATATATATATGTATATGTATATATATATATATATATATATATGTGACCGTAGAAAGCGTTCGTCTAGTTTGCTTCTCTGACGACGCTCCTGTTTCTCGGCCGGCCAGTCAATGTTTAGTGTAGCTATGGCACGAGTAATAACCTCCACTAGCTCCTCACATGCACTGAAGTGACGAGACTTCAGTATCTCCTGTCTCGATACTGACAATATCCAGCTCCTTAGAACCGGATGATTGTAGTACTGGTGCTTCACTGGACCTGGCAGGTGAAGGCAGAGAAAGGGCAAGGCTTGTCTCTAACCCCTCTGTCAGATCCATTTGCGAACCCTACGACTTGAGCCGCCCCGAGCCGCGAGGAATGCTCTGACTTGTTGACATGACATGGTTAGATTCAGATGGTTAATAACATATTTATCATATACATATAATAAGATATCATATTTACTGTTACCACTGTAAAGCTATTAAATTATTATGGGATCTCATTCAATGCTTTCAGAATCTTTACTTTGTCAAATAATTTTGTTTCTGTATTATTTAAAATTTTAATTAGAGTATATTTATTGAACAAAAAGTAATTCTTTTATTTATCAAAATAAACAAAGTACATCACCACCTTATACATTTATATTTTTAAACAAAATTAAACCTTTTATGATTTATTTTCACACAAAATATGTTGCTCCATCAATGTTCAATAAAAACATACATATTTTTTTGTAATCATATGAAAAGCCCCATTGTAAACCTGATGAAGTGTCTCAATCCTTTTCTCAAAGTATATTTCATATTCATTTCTTTTGAATGAAGTGAATGAATTGGTTGTTTTGTCTTGTTTCGGCTGTGGTGATTGGTCAGGCTGAGAGGCTGCATTTGTGCAATGGTAGAAATGGACTTTGAAATGGACAGAATCTGGCTCTCTGTATGTGGATCCAGTGTTTGAGGGCAGAGTGTCAGGTTTCAAGTTTCAAAGGACAGAATCGTCCATGGTAACGTCCATGGTAAACTTAATTTTAACGACATTCACCCAGAGGATCAGAGCTACTACATGTGCTTCTTTAAGAAAAATTATGACCTCAGACCTTCTAAAATCCTTAATCTTACTGTTACAGGCAATTGCTCAATGGCAACTTTTGAAGTGCTACCTGAAGCGTTTATTTTAAACACATATTAACCCCTTTCCCACAGAGATTCTGGAAAATGTCCTTAAATTTTTTGGTGGAAAGTCACCTTTAAAATTACATCGCAATTGTGATGGAAGGATGAAGTCCTGTGCTCACTTATCTAAGGCCTTGCATTTGAGTGTCTCAGATACCTTACTGCAACATCTTCATACTTATCAGTCAAAATCTAACCTTTCAAGTAGGCTAGCCAGCATAACCCCTGTTGGGCAGTGACCTGCATGAAACCTTCAGTTTGTCCCCTTTACATTCTTAACAGGCAGAACATTCTCTATAAGCAAATACTTTGTCCTCCTCCTCAAATCCCTCTGTCAAAAGTATAAAATATTGAGTAGTAATAAAGGCAGAGAATCTGCTTGCTTACAATAAAAAAATACTCATTTACACACAGTCTGACCACCACTCTGTAACTCCAAGTTGATCTCTGTAATTGTCTGTAATAAATGATTGGTGTTGTGTTTTTCTAGCGGTTATTTATGAGATGACAACCACCACAGGAGGGAGGGGTGTAATTTGTCTCCCACACTGCTAAATGATAGATAAATAATCTTACTTTACCGTAATTTAAGAGAAAACAATACAAATCTGTGCCCTTTATTGGCCCATAGAAATATTAATGCAGCCCTCTACCGGTCACATAAAGTTTCACACGTTTCCTTTTGGTTGCTTGAAGTTCAGCTCCCCCAGAGCCCTTCTCTGGCTCCCCCTCGATTGACGTACAGACCACCACTTAGAGGAACTTGAAAAAAAAGCTTAGAAATTACTTTACTAAAATATAAAGAAACAGCGTCCATATACAATAAACGTACATTAAATTGCACGGTCTTGTACAAAATTTGTCAGGGTTCCTCCATCAGTGTCTTCAGGACAGTTCACCACTGTAAGCGATTTAATTTCACACACTGACGCTGGTGGGAGGATTCAACACACAAACTGGGGACTCAACAAGCCAACTTTACACCGCAAAAACCCGGGACACTGTTGTGTTGTCTTTACGATGATTTTAGTTAAATTCGTGTGCGCGATCATAACCAGGTCCTTATTCATTCTGGTCTCTCTCATCGGCGTCTGGAGAGTGAAAACGGTGAAAAATGACAACATGTACTGGTTACTGACTGTCCTTTACCTTCCTCTGGTCGTGGAGATGTTCATCACTTTAAAACGAAGGAAAGGGAAAGACTACAAATGGTGAGTGACACATTACACGATTTACAGTGCTCATGACACTGATCTTCACGACAGCTGTTGACCATTTTCTGCCGAATGGATTCACTCGGTGAAAATTACTTCTATTCAATATATTTAGAGCTGAATATATGTTATGGCTTTAATTTTACTTCTTTTGTAGACAATTGCTGTTCTCAGGTTTCAGTAGGCTAATATATTAAATTCAATTTTCCTAAAAAGTTATCGACATTCCTCACTCCCTCCCTCCCCCTCACCAACATCCTGCTAGACCTATTGTTACTGCTGACAGAGTAAAGGATGTGTGTGAAAGACATAATGGTCTAGTATAATCTGAGTGGTCTCCAGCAATGACCTTAAAGAGTTACTTCACCCAAAAATGAAAATTCTGTCATTAATTACTCACCCTCATGGCGTTCCAACTCCATAAGACTTTCTTTCATCTTCAGAACACAAATGAAGATATTTGTATTAAAAATCGGAGTGATTCCTGTCCCTCCATTGACAGCAAGTACCACTTCGCTTCAAAAAGTTAATAAAGAGTTTGTAAAACTAAACTAAATGTATTGAGCGGTTTAGTCCGGATTTTCTGGAGACATGATCACTTTATACGATGAACATATTTAATTTAGGCTTTTGTTCATATAAAAAATTGATCAGGGAACATAATCATCAGAAGCTCGACCTAGCATGCTTGACGCGTAAGATAAAACCTTCAGAATCTCAAACCTGCTGCATAACGCAAGAATGAACCTCATTGTACCATAACTGTGAGTTGATGAATGTTTATATGTGAGTAAAAGCCTGAATTCAATTTGTTCATCATATAAAGTAATCGTGTCTCTTCAGAAAATTTTGATTAAACCACTCAATTAATTTGGATTAGTTTCACAAACTCTTTATGTTATGAACGTTTTGAAGTGTCAAAGTAGTAATTGCATAGACTGTCAATGGAGAGACAGAAATCTCTCAGATTTCATCAAAAAGATCTTTGTGTTCTGAAGATGAACAAAGGTCTTGCAAATTTGGAATGGCATGAAAGTAATTAATGACAGAATTTTCATTTTGTGGACAACTATGCATTTAACCATGGTGAAAAGAAACAACGGCAATTGATAACATCATCCCAGTTAATGTTCAGTGTTCAGTTAAGTGTAGGCCTATTTGTGTATGTTCTGTAAAAATTATGCAACCATCTTCTGTCATCTTTCAGGTTTTCTCCAGCCATTCTATTGTTCCTCATCAGCATTATTCCATCCATATGGATTCTAGAGTTACATCATCAGGAAAACAAAGCCAGTGACCCTCAGGTATTATTCTATATACCCAGTTCACCCAAAAAATGTAATTTCTGTCATTGTTTATTCACTCTCATTTTATCGATCCAAACATATGACTTTGTTTATGTGCAAAAGATGTTTTTATTTTATTTATTTTTTAGTAAACCCTAAACATGTGCAATAACCTTAAATCAACACATTATTTTATTCACATTCTTATTCTGATTCATTTTGAGTGAGGACAACAACTTTGTCCCAAAAAGGAAAATTCTGTCATCATTTACTCACCCTCATGTCGTTCCAAACCTGTATGACTTACTTTAGCTAAACACAAAAGAAGATATTTTGAAGAATGTTGATAAGTTTCGGTTCGCATTTACTTCCACTTTATTTTTTCGTTCATATTTTGGAGGTCAATGGGAATCAAAAACGGTTTGGTTTTCAACATCCTTCAAAATATCTTCTTTTTTTCATTATTAGGTAGACTATCTCTGCATATGTGAAGTCGGTTTAACCTAATCATGCTCATAAATAAGATGATATTCTGAGTGTCTTTTTCCTCTCCTTAAACTCTTCTCTGTAATTTTTGTGTCTTGCAGTGTAGGAAACTGGACTCTTGGGAGAATGTCAAGAGCATATTGCCTTCAAATGGCACGAAGGTTAATGAAACACTAAAGGTAATCTTTTATTTTAAGTTTTTAATTTACGGTTTATTGTATTACTGTACAAAAGTGACTAATGCTCTGACTGTAATGTATCTTCTATTTATATGTATAAATCACATGTGCTTCCAGTTTGTGATGCAATTCCTTTATTGTGGCCCACAACACAGACATTTTCCTTAGAATTGTCTTGCCTTTCACTTCCACTGTCTTTGTCTAGAATTAAAATATAATGTTACTTCAGATTTAAATAGATAATAATACATTTAGATTTAAATATGAACATTCCTATGATGAGATATTATTATTTTTGGACCTTATTAGCCACTCTCTGCCGGTCCAGAGACCAGGAAAACTTGATTTCCTTCTCTTTCACTTGCAAATTTGATCTTGTACAAAATACAAATTATCCATTGAGCTGATGCTTTTATCCAAAGTAACTTGCATTCAGAATGTAAGTGCAGAAGTGCTGAATCATCTTCTTTACTAATATGATTCATATCCTTGTGAATTTTAATTCATGTTTCTTGGATATGAAGAGACTATTCCTCTTTATGTTCAGTGGTGTGATGTGTTTAGCAATTTATAAATGTCTTTGTCTGTGTTATTGTCAGCAAGGGTTGCAATAAAATGGAAAATAAAGCAGTTTTCTTTAATAAACTTAAAGCGAATAGATAATATGTTAATTAACATTGCGAATAGAACAGCCACATAAATTAGACGAGATCAGATTACTGAAAATGAGGGCTATATATATATAAACACTAGGGATGAAACGAGGTCATTAATTAAAAACAGGTGTGACACATGAGGGCAAATCAAAAACAATGGTAACAAATAAACACAGACAAAAGAAAACTGATCCGGAAACAGTGAAACCCAACTTAAACACAGACCAAACGTGACAATAATATTGTGTTATGTCTTTCAGCACCTGGAGCGCATGCTCACATCTGTCTGTCCGAATGACTGGATTCTTGCTCTTCATCAAGTTCTGCTTATTCTTCTCATCCTTGGAAAGTGGCTCCTCCCACTAGGGGGCGGAGTAACGCGTGACGAGCTGTCTCAGCTTTTACTCATCTTCGTTGGCACGGCGGCAGACATTCTGGAATTCACTAGTGAAACACTCTCTGATGTCAAGTGGGTACTTCCTGTTCTTAGTAAATAGGCAAAAGCTTGACTGAATACCAGTTCACATACTATTTTTGATGGGCACTACCATTCAAATGATATTAAACTATTAAAAAAATATTTTTTTTTAAAAGAAATGAATCCTTTCATTTATGCATTGAATTGATAAAAAATGACTAAAGACATTTATGATGTTACAAATATTTATATTTCAAACAAGAATCCTGTTCATCAAAAATCCTGAAAAAAAATTGATCACTGTTTCCACAATAATATTACACACTATTTCAATTGTGATAATAAGAAATGTGTTTTTTTAGCACCAAATCAGCATATTAGAATAATTTCTAAAGGATTATGTGACACAGAAGATGGGAGTAATGATGCTGAAAATTCAGCTTTGCCATAACAAGAATACATTACATTTTAAAGTATATAAAAAAATTGATGTTGGGTGCATTGTGTGCTCAATGCTGTATGTCTTCTGGATTTGAGTGATGATTATTTGTCCAGTCCATTCTCAGGTGCCATTTGTACCTGAAAAGATCAGCAAATTTTAGTTTCATTTGAAACGGCTATCACTGAACATTCAGTAAATCATATTTCTCATAAATCACTCATCACAATTAGCATATAACTGAAAAAATAATAAAAAACAATGATATTTCTCTTTCAAATTTTTGCACTGGTTGCCAATAGCTGCTTGCATCAAATTCAAGGCACCGATGTTTGCCTACACAACCGCTGGCTCTCCACCCCTATAACTAAACTCATTACTTCAGACTTATGTGCCCTCCAGAAGATTGAGTTCTGCAAGTGAATGGCGTCTTGTGGTGCCATCCCAAAGAGGCACGAAATCACTTTCACTAACCTTTACCTTGACTGTTCCTTGATGGTGGAATAACCTGCCTTGACCTAATTCAACCCGAGCTTCTGAGTCTTTAGTGTTTTCAAGATGCATCTTTTTCATTAACGCTTGACTAATTAATTCTAACCTTTTCTATTCTACTCTAGTCTATTCTGTTCTATAGAGAGAAAAACCCTTTGCTACGTGCATATTGTTGTTTCTATTGTTCTCCTCATTTGTAAGCCGCTTTGGACAAAAACATCTGCTAAATGATTCAATGTAAATGCAATCTGTGTTTTGTGCAATGAATGTCAGCCCTGTTTAGTTCAAAATGAAGGTTAATGTAACTGGTATTTACTAGCAAATATTACATAACACCACATTATTCAATATTTTTGCACAGTATATTTATGAGAGACAAATAAATATTTGCCAATTTCTCAGAAAATCCCTAAAGCAGTTTAGGAAAAAACAGTGTCATATGCTATATTTAAAAAGGCTTTCTTTATTTTTTGTTTGCATTTATATTTAATCCACAAAACTCCACTTAAGATCAATGGTGACATGTGAGTCAGCTGCTTTTCAGATAAAACACACATTTTATAAAAGTATTATTTTTCTTTTGCATTACACACTAACTACATTCTCTGCTGCAAAAAAACGCTGACAAATACAATGTGACTACGTTGAGGATCTTTGTTTTTTTCCTGTCAGTGATATCAGTAGTCATGCGAACACAAGAGACATTTTGAACACAAAAAACGTTTCCTGAAAATAGGTCGTTGGATATTCAGATTTGATTGTTTGGTAAAAAACAGAGATAAGTATTGGTGTCTGAGAATCTGCTGAAGTTATGGCAGTCATAATTTTCTACTGATATTTATGATAAGAGATAGACTCGCATATAAATGCTAGTACATTATTTTGTGCAAATCTCCATAACATTCTTCACTTTGTGTTATAGGGAGAACAACCATCAGCTGGTGTATATTATCTTGGCAGTGTGGACGTGGAGTATGTTGCAGTTTCCTTTGCACCTGGCAGGTTTGTGACAGTGTGTTTAACTGTGTTAACATCTGCTTCTTTAACACCCCACCATCAAACGTCACAGATACTGGTTTGAAAAACAGAAAATGACCTACAAAATGGTTCAGGATCCCTCAAGTGACTGGAGGAGGACCCTGCTGTCCTGTGGAATCTTTCATCTTGCTCCATCAAAAGTATTTTTCTTACCCCTGGATCTCACACAAACTAGAGGTTTGGGATGTAACTCAAAGTAGCGCTTCAGTCATTAGATCAACAGCATGTGTTTTTGTTTAGTTATGCTCCATGCCTGTTTCCCTTTGAGGAATGAGAGTTTTGGCAGCTACAGTACATGTATCTATTACCAAACCACATAGAAAGAAGAAAGGGGTGGATTTTCTTGGATCTTTTGAACCATGTTCCATAAGTGCAACAGACATTTCAGTTCTGCAAACTTGCATTGCTCACTGCTCTGTAAAAAATTATGTCATGTAAGTCAAATATATTTTGTTTAGTTTTCTATAAACACCCAGAAAGGAACATAACTTACTTTTCCAAACATATAATGGATTAAAATCACCCATTAAAAGATTTGTTTTTTTGGGGGTTAACATTTAGTCATTGATTTCAAGCAAAGTGCTCTGTGGCCCTCTGCCAAAACTGTTGAGACCGCCTTTTCAACTCTAGTAAATTCCAGCAACTTCAACTTTACTGAAAATAAACCTTTACAAAGTAACTTTTTATTGAACTAGTGACAACATGAACTGGATACAAAACATGATTTCCTGCTACAACACAGAGTAATTATCTATCAAAACTTGGCGAGTAGACCAAGATTCTCTGCTACACAAGCAACTGAATAAACACAGCATTTGTTTGTCACTGCTGTTCAAAAATAAATTTTATGAAAAAAGTCTCTTATGATCACCAAGGCTGCATTTATTTGATTTTGAATTCACAAACGTATTATTCTGAAATATTACAATTTAAAATGTTTTCTTTTTTCATACATTTAAACATACATTATGCAAAGCTGAATTTTCAGCATCATTACTCGTCTTCAGTGTCACATGATCCTTCAGAAATCATTCCAATATTCTGATTTGGTGCTCAAGAAACATATCTTATCAATGTTGAAAACAGTTGTGCTGCTTAATATGTTTGTGGAAACTGATGCATTTGTTTTTTCAGGATTTTTTGATGAATACTGAGTTCAAAACCACAGCTTTTGTTTCTCTCTTTCATGTTATGTTACAGTAGTGACATCTCGGCCGCAGAACCCAGATGAGCCCACGGGTGGAGAAGGCTGTTGCAACTTGCTCTTGTCAAGACACAGTACAGATATTTGGAACATCGTTGAGAGTTTGTTTATCCAGGACGGGCCCTTTCTCGTAGTGCGTCTTATTGTGATGATATACTTTGATGTGTTCCACCAGATGTTGGTCTTCTTTGCTATCAAGAACTTTCTAGTGGTCGTCCTCAACCTCTACAGGCTCATTGTCATCTGTCAAGACTATAAACCAACATCATCATCATCATCATCATCTTCCTCTCCCTCAGTCTGAAAGAAAAAAAAGAAAAGAAGTTAAAATGAACACCATTTAACTTTAATATTACCAATGCATTTTATTAACTGTGCCTGATGGTTTGCTTATACCAAGTGTTTTTAAACTAGGGTCCCAGGGAGCCACAATCCAGTGCTTGGCAGTGTTATTTTAGTATCTTTGATTGATTGTATCATTTATTTTGTTTTACTAATAGCTGTTATTTCATATTTCATAAGATTCTAAAGCAATATAAGTTAGCCTTACAAACATTTGATTCATAAAACAAAATCATTTACTTCAAAAGATTGTTTTAGTCAATGACATCCACGCTCATTTGTTTTTTCCGTGGGAGGCGTAACTTGCAGAGGCGTGGTTTGTAGAACTGCGAGACGCAGAGACCCTTCTCTCTTTTGTGGCTGCTCGAACGCATTTCGACCACATGAACGTTTACAATATGCAGAACGTCTACCTCTTAAAGTGGACAAGTTCAAAACGTTTTAGACCCTGTTTACAACTGTATTTATTTAGCGTCGTCCACTTGTGATCCGATCGATCAAAACGCAAGGCCACGAGGAACTGTTGCACAGAACAACTGAGGACGCCAAGGTTTAATCTTGGGTCGACCAATCAGCGGAAAGGGAATTTTATTCCCCTGCCCACTATAGAGATTGAACATTCAGGCTGTTTATCAATTTTCTTCCCCTGAAAAAAAAAAAAGGAATGATACATTGACCCAAATGAGATACTACTTTTATAGTTTGTATTAATATTTTGTATTAGTTTTTATTTTTATGTTTTCCATTTTCATTTTACAGTTTTAGTAATTTTTTTGTGTGTTTGTCATTTTCATTAGTTATTGTCTATATAGTTTTTATTAATTTTATTTCTGTTTTAGCTATTTTAGTACAACAAATTAAAATAAGTTTACATTTTTTATGTTTTATTACAATAACCTTGGTGATATGGGGCCCGTGAATTTCCTTTGAGAAATACAATGTAAAACAGTACATTAACATCAAAAAAACTAAATATCTTCCAAATAACAATTTACACATATTTGTAATAGTAGTTTTTCAGTTTAAATTTATACATGAAAATAAATAGCTTTCTTTTTAGGATGGGGCCCCTCGCACCAGGACAAATATATTTAGGTCCATGGGATCTAAAAAGTTTGAAACCCCCTGGTTTATACTGCTTAAAAACACATTCATGGGTGACAACAGTTTGGTATATTTTGAATATGTTGTACAACCAAACTTGGACCAATAGATTTTCATTTTTTTGGTTCATAATTTTAAAATAGTACTTTTATTGAGCTTTCTTAGCATTTGACAAATAGGATTATCTGACTCAAAAACATTGAGAATTTGTTTTGTGTGTGTGTGTGTGTTATAATACAGAGGCAGATGCACATTTATCTGTTGCATACATGCGTTTTAAAAGGGATCTGCGTGCATTCAGATATGACTCTGATACCAGACTCTTTGAGTCACTCTGATCTAAGATCAGGCAGAAATTATTGGCCTTTTAGTGGAGAGTCTGTAGTTGCTTTACAACAGTTCCTAGATCAGCCTTTCAAAGTAACCTACAATTTAACCAGATAGTTACACAGCAGTAGCCAGCATGCATCTAGTAATATCTGCTTGTGAACCTATCCAAATATTACCTATTAGAATAACTATTTTAGTAGCACTTTAGTAACAGTCCTGTTCCCCATGTACATACTATGCACTCATAGTAATTGCAATAACTAACCCTGTACCTACCCATAAACCTAACCTTAATCCATGTAGTTACCTTATATTACCCTGTACTTTCCTGGGTAAGTACACTGTACATGCTGTAAAATAATATGCAACCAATATTTTTTCTAGTTTGGGTCCAGCTGGATTCTCCATGTTTATGTGAGAAGATTTATGCTGGATTTCTGACCTTTGGGTTTTCATGGCTATTTTAACATTGTGGGGGGAAATGAGACCATCATGTCTTTCACAGACAGTTTCCTGCTTGACTTCTAAGTAGACACACTGGGTTGGGTGTTTGTATCTGTCCCCATCATCAGGCTGTTCCTGAAACACACACATTACTTCAAACATTTCACAGGGACCAGTTTTCTATTTTTATCCTGTCGGTAAACAGGAAATAGCCATACACGAATAAAACAGGATACCAGCAAAGAAAGTTGGATTTAAATCGACCCTGGCAATTTGACGTACTATACATGTATATATTATAGTTATTTATGTTAAGAAATCCGTGTTACACCGAGACCTGCGCTGTGAACTTTGATTCACAGAAGATCGACACAGTTTTGAGTTGTTGGCAAAATTTAACCCGTGGATGCATTTACTAAACAACAACCCCTATTTATCTCAGCAATACAGGGTATCTACATGTTAAAGGGAATGTAAGATGTTTTTATTTATTTTTTATTACTGGACAATAAAGATAACAAAATAAAATCATATTTCATTATATTTTGTAGCCTTTTGATTTTCAGTTTAAAACAATGTCTTTAGATAAATAATAATTCAAACCAATACAAGAAGCAAAATATATATCTACTGATAAATCAATGATTATTAAATAAATCAAAATGTTCCTATAAAGTATTCCATGCAGTGAATTCTGATCACCTCTGACTGATGATGAAATCAAATGATTTAAATGTTTCATTAAAATGGACCGTAAAATATACTCAGCAAAGAATATTTAAGACTTTTTAAGTCTCCACAAATACCCTACATTAATAAAACTTGCATTTTCATTCAAAAAGTGTCTGTGTGATGATTTGAGGAATAAATGCACATGGGTTTTGTTGTTGTAAACTGAAAAGGCTGTACAGTAGTGTGGACTACTGTCTGCTCTCAACCTTATGAATATTCATGAGTGTGAGTCTTTTCTCAATAGCACCCTTTGTGAATCATTACATTGCAGAGCTCTTAGAAGTCTAAAATGCCAATGTGACAATGAAATTACTATATGTATGCTGATAACACAAATGCATCAGTTTCAGAGACTAGTATATCTGAAAGACATGATAATAGGCTTTATTTAATATGGTACAATTAGGAGCTGAAGAAGAAATTGGTTAGAAACTGCTTTTATTTGCAATATTTCTATAATAATAGAATATTTAAAATATTATAATAGTTATTTAAAAAGGGGAAAGGTTGATGAACAGTCATTTAGAGCTTGCTGTGCAATGACATTTGGAGTGATATCTTTGGAGCGAGTGTAAAGATTTTTCTTTACACATCACTGTTTAAACAAAGAAACAGAAAAAACATCATTAATATGACATGAAAATGTGATGTGATCTCTAGTGAAGCTGCTGGTATTCAACTGTTTACAGATTAGGAATGAAGAATCAAAAGATATCATGATATTCTCTCTATATTTTTCTGGCCAACACTGGGAAATTTACTGGAAAACCCAGAGAGCAAAAGAATAATATGCTTTCATGCTGAAAGAAAAATGAATGGGTTGAGTGTTTGTTCTTCAGTGGTCTTTTTCTCTGCACTGCAGAACACTGGTTCCTTACTGATGATCAATCGGTTGCAAATCAAACACGGAGCTCATTACATTAGGTCAAGACGTTCTTAAAAGACCTGACTCACAAAACTACAATGGAGCAAACAACTAAGCAATAATAAGAGCAGATTTTATAGCCAATTTCATTTATGTTGAATAAATCACTTCAATGTCTTGTCATTTTCTCACCCTCAAGTTGTTTCAAACCTGTATAAATTACTTTCTTCTGCTGAACACAAAGATATTTTGAAGAATGTCGGTAACCAAACAGTTCATGTAACCCAATGACTTCCTGATAGTAAAAAAAATACAAATACTATAGGATACTCAGACTGTATGAACATGATCCTCGATGTAATCCATGTCACACTGTAGGACCTCAGTTGTCATTAATGTCAGACTGTACGACGAGTTAAAAACGGACGCACATAAGAAAACTCAGCCGGAGTTTTACATCAATAACACGTTCGCCCAACTTTGGTGACAGTGAGCTGCATTACACGTGGGATCGAAATGGTGGCAACAAAGAAAATCGCCAACGTTAATTTTGGACATGGGTCAAATCTGATACTGCTAGAATTTCGTCGGAGGTCAAATTTGATTGCAATGGTCATTAATCGGCTGTCGGAGAACATGTCTAACGATCAGAATTCAGATTTTAATCTTTTAGGATTTGCAAAATTTGTCTGTACAGTGTGAACTCGGCTTTAGAAACACGTGCAAATGGTAAACTTTCACATCATGATGGTTCAACTTTGCAACTAATTCGCAAATTACATGCGTCCCGAACCGTGGGGCCTGATCTGCACGGACCCAAAGTAATGTTATCAAATGTATTAGTGTACTTGAAAACAGAAGACATCAGTCAGTCCATGATGGGATCCTACAAGTGCTCTTTATTGAGAACAACTTAGTTTATTCTTGTAATATGTCATTATAGGTCCAACATTTATTTTATTTTATTTACAAACGGGTGTTTTATGTAACAAAACAGGATAGGAAAAAGACATACAAAAACAGACAAACAAAAGTAGAAAAACCACCCAATAAACAAACCTAAGGTTAATTATTGCATGTCAAAAGATTGCATTACTGCAGGTTGGAGGAGTAAATCTGGATTCCCAGAAGTCTAGAGTCAGTTTCATTATGACCCCTAAGCTCACATTGCTTTAGTATGGATGTGTAAGTGTGCAAACAAGGGTATAAGATCTGAGATGTGTCTATATCTTGAGGTTACTGGCTGGAAGACTGCTCTTATCCAAATCGTCAAAATACGGGTGTGTCATTGCTTGCCGTGCTGAAATCCTCTTCGGAGGGTCATAAATCAGCGTTTTCTAAACAAAAGAGACAATGAAAATAAATATGTGAGTAGAGAAAGGGAGATAAACCCCAAACACATAAGTAGGACACCAGTATGTCAGGACGCCCTCTTACCATGAGTAGGTCGATGCCATTCTTGTCTAGGTTTTTCACTGTGTTGGCCAGATTCCCGGATTTCCATTTTGGGAAGGTATTCTTATAATCTGGTAGTGACTCAACATCCGGCCAGACCTCATTGTTAGGGGTGCCCAGAGTCCTAAACACAAATGAAGCAAGGGAGGAGAAAACTACATAAAAGTAGCCAGTAGCTGTAGCATCTTCACAGTATTGAAGCGGCACACTATCTCAGGACAACTAATATTAATATACAGTCTTTTGTTTCAGCAAGTGAGAGTAAAGACATTTATAATGTTAAAATATATTTCAAATAAATCCTGGTCTTTTGTCCTTTATATTCAAAGAATCCTGAAAAAAAATGTCATCAAACAAGTTAATTTCAATCATTTCCGTTCATTTACACAATGAAAAAATTATTTAGTGACAGTTATATGACAGCAAATACAATATGAAAAGTAAAAATAGAAGAAAAGAGCATGGACAATTAAATATCGACTGGCACAGGTACATAAAAGAAAAAAACAAGAAAAAAAAAAAAACGATGGAAGAACCAATATATTGCACATCCCTATGTTTTTCTTCAACTATTTTAAACACTGTTTCATTGGTGGGATACTGACCCTAAGATTTTAAACAGAAAGTGTAGGTGCAACTATATGCATCACCATAAATGCCCTGCTGATAACTACACAGATATTCATTATAAATTAATCTTTTAGGATCTAAAAACATCAATGTCGCTGTCCCAAAAGTCTGTAAAGGCCAGGGGTGTCCAGTCCTGCTCCCGGAGGGCCACTATCCTGCAAAGTTCAGCTTCAACCCCAATCAAACACACCTGAACCAGCTAAACAAGGTCTAACTAGATACTTCCAAGCAGGTGTGTTAGGGCAAGTAGAAGCTAAACTCTGCAGGACAGTGGCCCTCCGTGACAGAGTTTTGAACACCTCTGGTATAGGCCTACCGGAAGATCCTGAAAAGCTGGTCTATTTCTGAGTCTCCATGGAAGAGTGGTTTCTTGGTGGCAAGTTCAGCAAAGATGGTACCAATACTCCAGACATCTACAGGTGTGGAATAACGTGAGGCCCCCAGCAAGACTTCAGGAGCTCTGTACCACAGAGTGACCACCTGTGCAAACACACAGCGAGTAGAAGTACGTCAGCCTAATTGATTACAGAACGCTGTGAGCAGGGAGAAATTGCTGTCACTGAGATGAGATGTGTGTATGTACCTCATGTGTATATACTCTGACCGGGACTCCAAAGGCACGTGCGAGCCCGAAGTCTGCAAGCTTGATCACACCTTTATTATCAATCAGCAGGTTTTGGGGCTTCAGGTCACGATGCAGAACTCTGCGACAGTGGCAGAACAGAATCCCCTCGAGGATCTGATACAGGTAACTCTACAAAGAGGACACACAGTTACTTCCAGGTACAGACTCTAACCTAGGGACCTACTGTAAAAGCCAGAAATAAATTAATATAAAACCTTAGGAAAAGTAGTAGAATTTATTCATTCAAATGTGAAATAATCTTTTTAGTTGAACATACATTATCATTTCAAAGTTTGATTTGATTCATCATTTATTTGATCGCAAAAACAGTAAAAACCGTAATATGAAATATTTCTACAATTTAAAATAACTTTTCTATTTAAAAATATAATTTATTCCTGCTATGGCAAAGCCGAATTTTCAGCAGACATTACTGCAGTCTTAAGTGTGACATGATCTTTCAGAAATCATTCTACGCTGATTTAGGGTTCAAGAAACATTTCTTATCAATGTTGAAAACTTGTGCTGCTTACTATTTTTGTGTAAGCCGTGATGCAGTTTATTTTTCAAGATAGTAGTGTATAATGGCAAGCAGCCCCATTCTAAAGCAATACAAACGTTACTGTAACATTCCTTTTGACTGGGCTAAGTTCTCATTTACAGTGGAGTTCAAAAGTCCATGTTAAAAAAAAGTTAGGAAGTAAATGACATATGTAAGATTATGCACCATTCATTAATTTAATAACCTAAGCAAAAGTGTGACATTGATCATGTGAACTCCTCTTATACACTATATTGCACCTTGACAAGCATGGGCTCCATGAACTGGCCAGATGGGATGGAGTCCAAATACTTCTTCAAATCCATGGACAGAAACTCAAATACCAAATATAACTTTGACTCCTGCATCAGCACATCCAACAAGCTGTGAAAATGGGAAGAGAGAAAACAAAATACTGAGGTGTATTATGATTTACATGGTTAACAAACGTAAAGTATTTGTACGATCAATGTTACGCTACTAGAAATCAATAAAGACCTTTAAAGGGGTCATATGATGCGTTTTCATGTTTCTTTAGTGGGTTATGTAGCTGTTTGTGCATGTATAAGATCTGCTAAGTTACAAAGCTCAAAGTCTCCCACAAATAACTGCAGATCCAGACATAGCTGAAACGCCTCGTTCGAAATCTCACTCACATACCCAAGTCACTATGTGGAAATATTTGCATAATGCCGGCCAAAAGCATACGCAAAGAAAGAAGGCGTGGCTTCAGTTGTCAGTAGAGTTGTCGCCACCATGTTGTGGGGACTGTCCAGATCAGTACAACCAAACTGTCCCATACGTGCAGCGTATTTCCTGAACCTGTGAGAGTACAATGCCAGCTGTGCACAAAAGCTTTTTCTAAAAAGAAATGGGGCAATTCCAACTTTGCTAGGGCAATATGGTGCTTCTGAATCAGAACCTGCAAGTATGTTTTACTATTTGTTAATAAACTATTTGGCATTGACTGTTCAAATGCAGAGTTTTGTGCAGTATAGAGTAAATTTTTTTGTTGTTCTTAAGATCAAAAGTGCAGAGATGGATTTACCCACTGTTCTCTGCATATAACTTGTGGTGAAAAGGTCACAAACATAGATGCAGTGTGTGTTCTGTTTCACACTGGTCACTCAAGCAGAGCTTACAACTTACCACTGTGAAACGTTCTGCTGAAGTCGTACTTGTAAAGTTGGTTCATATAGATCCGCTTGGTCATCTGCATTTCCTGAATCTGACTCGGTCTCAAACTTATATGGTAAAGCTGATGACTTTATTAACTGTCTTCATGATTGCTTTGGAAGCTGAAGCTCGTGATTATGGTAAGGGGAGTTACGTTTCTGACAAACACTTGAGGTGTTCGGCCAATCACAACACATTGGGTCAGCTGGCCAATCAGAGCACACTGCGCTTTTCAGAAGGAGGGAAGGAGGAAAGACTGGGCATACAGCAGCTACAGAAATGTACAGTATGTGAAACATAATGTAAGTTTTTTAACATTAAAGGGATAGTTCACCCAAAAATGAAATTTCTGTCAGTATTTACTCACCCTCATGTTGTTCCAACCCCGTAAGACCTTCGTTCAGCTTCGGAACACAAATTAAGATATTTTTGATTAAATCTGCGAGCTGGATCACTCCTCCATACTAGTCCATAGGCTTCTTCAAGGATTGAAACTTGCCGGCCTCAAAAAGTTATTAAAAACATCGTTAAAATAGTCCAAGTGACTACAGTGGCTCAATCCTAAGTTTATCAAGCGACGCGAATACTTTTTGTGCGCAAAAACAAACAAAAATAACGACTTTATTTCAACTATTCATTTCCTTCTCGTGGGCCTCTAGTCAGTTAAACTAGTATGTTAATACCTTAATTCGTGTTCCGAAGATGAACGAAGGTCTTAAGGGGTTGGAACAACATGAGGGTGAGTAAATACTGACAGAATTTTCATTTTTGGGTGAACTATCCCTTTAAAGCATGTTAACTATGTTCTATTACATCCAATACACAAAATAATGATCTTTGAAAATAGCATCATATAACCCCTTTTAAGAAGCAAAATAAAATCATTACTCTAATTTTTTGAGAGAGAAAAATAGTGATAAGACATCTGCAAGTTTCAAACGCAGTTACATGCACACAACCGACAATTTTTATGCAGTAAATCCGACTGAATCCAAAATTCTTAATTCTAAACGATGAGGTTTTGATTCTGTTTTATGTTGATAAAGATGTTATGAAATCTCTCCGTCTCATACCGTACAACGTTTGGGTGCTGAAGCTCCTTGAGGAGGGAGATTTCTCTGACAGCAGTGCTGGGCACACCCTCCTCCTCACTCTCCAGGCGGATCTTCTTCATAGCCACCACCTGTCCAGTGGTTTTATTCCTGCCCTTATATACCACACCATATGTACCTAAAGAACACATATATGGAATTAAATTAGACATCTACAGAAAAAAAATACCAGGAACTCTCATTCAATCTCATAGTCTGCCTTGAAACAAACTGACTGCACACAGAGAGAGAGAGAGAGAGAGAGAGAGAGAGAGAGAGAGAGAGAGGCCAGAGAACAATAAAAAATGATTGCATAATGTTACAACTCAAAACAAATCACAAAGAAAATTCAACTTACCTTCGCCAATTTTCTCTATCTTCAGATAGTCATCCATTTTTCTCAACAGTCTTTTTTGAGAAAAAAAACAAAGGGTTGAAAAATGTAAATTTACAGCATAACATTTGCAATTACTCAAAACTGATGCCAACAAGAAACTCACCTTAAAAAGCTAGTGGCAGACAAACTTGTCATTTTTTATTTCAATACACTATCTAATATAGAATGTTATATATCGAATGTATGTATACATTTATTTATAGATACACATGAGGCAACGTTATAAAAGACTGGCTGAACACATCTCTAAACATTCATTACAACTTCTACCATTGACATCATGAATATATTCATAACACACAGTGACATTTCTGATGAGACATAAGTTAATTTTCTGCTTATGAAAACACGAAGCCCCATTTTTATAACCATGTTTTACTAAATAAAAATGTGGCCACGTTAAATCTAAATGAAACGGAAACAAGGTTAAAACCAAGGAAAGGTGACAAAGGAAGTATATTTGTGAATCACATCAACCAAAATATTATTTACAAGTATAAACTGCATGTTGAAGTTAAATGACTAAGTTAAGTAACTTAGTTTTTTGCCCAGTGGGGCCTCATCAACTTTAAAACGTTCAACGATCTGAATCAAGATTGATAACGGGCAATCATCTTCATATATTTAAAAACTCACCTGTTCTGTAACTATATATACTCTGAATGAATATCCAAACCCAACTATTTTCTTCAGATATCTTGATGATTCAAGTTTTTGAGAAGAGAAAGAGCGTGCTGATGTTGTATCTCCCTGCTGAACTGCGAGTTCCTAGATTCAAACTGGCCGCTCAGACGTAATTCAAAGCACCCAATCAGAGTTCTCGGTGGACTTCAAACTAACCAATCAGAAGGTAGGGCGGTTAGGCGCGGGAGCGTACGTCTGTCCGAAAGTAGCCTACGTGCGCGTGCCCAGTGGTTTGTTTGAATATTGTGCAGGTACCCCGTGTTTCCACCTTTCTTTTACTGTCTATGGTTTTCACTATAACAGATGTTCGCTGCTACAGAATCGCTGGTAGTGTTCATAAAAACATTTTCCCTTTTTAATCTATAGGTTGTCTTAAAAGACAGACTACCCAATGCAACAGACTAAAACTTCATGACGTTCAGTGGTGCTTGTCTCCCTTGTTAGTGTTTTTTAATTCCATAAACATTCCAATATACAACAAACAAATATAGTGATTACAAGGACACTGAATGTGCCCCACATATATATTTTTTGTGATTTTTTTTTATGCCATTACATTGTTTGGAGCACTTTATTTTTTTAAATACCCTTTTATTGTGATTTTAATTCAAAAGAGATGGTAGCTAGCCTTAGAAATTTCAAACAAATAATCCATCTTTCAACAAATCTGAGCAGAACGTTCATTTTTTCAACTTGACTTAAATATTCATGAGTTACTTTACCCTGATTAGACTTTACCCTAACAGATGCTTGACTATTATTTTAGTGTTATTTATATACTATTTACAGTATTTAATAAAGTGTAAATATACTGTAAATAGTATATAAATAACACCACTAATAATACTATTTATTAATATTTTGTTTGAATTTGTATGAATATCTTGAATATCTTTATCCTCTGTAAAGATACCAGGACACCAGGGAAATAAAATAAAGATGATTCTAATCTATGTTATGAAAGACATATCGATTTCAATTGAGAATGATTTGATATACTACTTTATGCAATTTGTGTGTAAAATAGATATAAATGGGTAGTGCCATACAATATATAGGCCTACATTGTATCTAATTTCCATATTAATATGTTCTTGGGTTGACGTGTAATGAAAATGAAGTGTAATAATGGAAGCATTAACTTGGCAACATTTTCACAAGAATATCTCAGATTTCATATTGATGTATACTTTCTTGTACATTTCTTTATATATCAATGTATAATCTTGCGTCTCGCCTAAATGTCTGATAAACATGCTGTAAGTCCTGGTGTCTTCAGAGGACATGTATGAAATCAATGCTGAAAATCATGTTTTTTTTGTAACAGAAAGTCATATTCTGATTTGAAACCCCATAGTGCTACATTTGATAATTCAGTCAATGGCAGTCATTTTTAAAGACCAAGGAGAGAGTTGTCATGGTGAAACCCCCAAACATTTGGTTTCTCTGAAAAACGTTCTCTTTACAGGACATCCAGATTGTGTCATTCGCTAAAATATAATGACCTTTACAGAGGGGAAAAAGTCTATGCCTGGGTCTCAGGAGGTTATAGTTGTTTTGTCTGTCTGTCAGGATCTGTACACATCAGTTTTTTTTACAGAGTGTGGTACACACACGTTGCAAATACAAACATATAATCCTCTGTTTGTCCACTTGGCGTCACTGTTTGACCGCTGTATTCAGTAGGCTATCATTCAGATGTGCACCAGTGACAGCGCTTTGTAAATCAGAAGGAAATTTCTTTTACTGTCTATGGAAATCACTTACTCGTCCTCTAGACATTATGAGAGAGAGAGAGAAAAAAAGTACAATAAATAAATAAATTAACATGTTTTTTCTAATGTACGTATATACCAGTCAATTTCGCACGCGTCTACACTATCAGAACATTTTAATGTAAGGTCTCTCAAAGTGAAAAAAAATTGTAATAAAGTTTTTTTTATTCAACTCCTCAAAAGAGCTATTTAAAAACTCTCAAAAGGCCAATGAGGCATAACTAGGCTGTCTAATTACAGAGAAATAAAGGAGGCTTAGTCCCCATGATAAAATCTAAATTCAAAAGCCAAATCCTCAGAGGTAGAGACTTTAATTAAAGAAGTGATTAGTAACAAATTATTAAGATGCATGTTTGAGCCGCCCTGATTGGCTGAAGAAACGAACACTTTAAGTGGAATGGAGAGAGTCAAACTGATGATTGGTGTTGTTGTTGTTGTCATTCATTATTCTTCAATGACCACCATGGAGAATCTGATTTTCGGAATAACTTGGATAGGGTTAGGACTACATTTTTAGACAGGAATGTTGTTCCACTTCCAGGATCATCGAAATATGTTGATCCAGGAACATGTCTTACGTGGCAAATTCACGGTGACCATATGTCACCATTCTATATTTACATGTAAAGGATAATGTATTTATAGGCTAGATTTGTATCACTCCGTTGATTTTTATCTCATGGTAATGATCTGACTGTACATTGTCCCTCTTATTACACGGCCACCAAATAAATAATAAATGAACATGAAACATTGGTTTGAGTTGAAATGATTTTATTCTGAGTGCAAGACATGGGACTGTATGGTCGATGATACAGTTTAGTGGTCATTTAGAAAAATATTTGGCACTGATTGCACCGACTGGCCAATCAGAATCAGGCATTAGTATTTTTGTGTAATTGAGATACTATTATAGTTTTATTATTATATTGAAATAGTTATTATTATATTTTACATTTTTATTTTAGTGAAATTTAAATTAAAAAAAATCTAGTTAACATTAAGTTAAACAAAATTAATATGAGAGATCTTTCTTTGCCTATAGCTGAAATTTTATTTCAGGTTTTAGTTAACTATGATGGCCGTTCCAGAGAGGCATGCAACACATATTATTTCCTCCACCATTTTTTTGTCTGTTAATACACTACAGTCTGTAGTCTGACGTCTGTGAGAGAGACTGAAATACAGGAACACGTACTCAGCATGAGTCTTCAGGGAGGAAGATGAGCCTTGTGTATTTTGTGTCCCGTGTGAGAGATAGAGATGTGTGTATGTTTACATGAGCTTTTTTTTGAGAGAAAGGTGTGCTGAAAAGAAAGAGGTCGTGATGAAGGGGGTTGAGAGAGGGGTACTGACCTAGAGACTGGGGAGTGGGCAAATGCTACAAATAGTTTTTAGGACACTGAGATTTTGGGGCAAGGGAGGGCTGTTGTGTGTTTGAGCGATTTTATTTGAAAGCGTGTGTCAAATGTAGGGCAAATGCAGGACCAAAGAGGATTCCCTCACCTAGATTTCACACGACCTTCATGTGTGAAAAACTATAGCAATTAATGAGTGCATTTGAAAACTGGCTAATTATATAAAGATCTGATTAGGTCAAAACATTTACATTTGATGACCGTAGGCCTACAATGTCGGCTTGATAACCATAATCGAAAATTGAATGTAAACATTAATGTCGCATAGTTCGTTTTTTGACCGAAAGTACTAATTCATATATATCTTCATTTAAATAATGCTGTAAAACTATCATAATATTCTGTAATGAAAATTGTCCATTTTCTCTCTCCCTGCACTGAATAAACTCTCTGGCATTAGCATTTCTACCCAGTCTTGGTTGCCATGGTGAAAGCATGTGGTTTCCTGGCGTTGCCATGGGGATTTCCTCCCTGAACATTTCTTCAGCAATCATACACGTGTCTTTTCATGATTTATTCCTTCTCTCTCTCTCTCTCTCTCTCTCTCTCTCTCTCTCTCTCTCTCTCTCTCTCTCTCTCTCTCTCTCTCTCTCTCTCTCTCTTTTTTTTGGCTTTCCCTGAAATTGTCGGTCTCCCCTGCTGAGGATCCTGCAGTTGGTGTAACTGTGAAAATGACAGTTGATGAGTCTTGATTCCCTTCAGATGAGGATGAAGGTTTTCTCAGGGTGACCTTGAGCAAGCGAAACCACATTGCTTTTCTCATCGCACATACAGACACACAGATTTGCTCAAACGAGTGCACCTTGAGCAGAAATGATCAGCTAACAGGCATATAATATCACCCACTCACCCAGCCGCCCCCATGCGCACATTATATGAGTTTCTTGTGCTTGTATTTATCATTAGGTTCCTGAGGAAAACATGCTGTAGTGCTAACAAGACTCATTATGACAGCAGTCTTATTAAATGGCCTCTGGGTGAAACAACATGTGAGATCCTGTTATGTGATCTCTCTACCGCTATTTCCTAACACTGACGCTAAAAAGATATTCAGAAAATATTTGATGGCCTTCACTATAGCTGATATTAGTTATAGGCTATTATTTCATTGAACACACTTAAAGGGGGGAAATAAGACTAAGTATAATTTTTAATATGACCTTTTAATCTATGTGTAAAATAAATGATAATGATTAGCCACAACTAAGCATGCTGCTTTTTCCTACAGATGTTTTATTTGGTAATGAGAAATATTTGCAGGTAATGAGAGTATTCAGATAATGATCATCCCATTTATCCATTTGGAAGATGCTTCTTTTGCATTCAAGGTAATATATACATTTTATCAGTTCAGGCATTCCTTTTAAATTACATATCAATGTAATATGATTTCTGAATAATATTCTGGTAATTTTCTTGATTTTCTGTATTTATAAATGAGAATTGCATGATCCATTCCTTGCACAAAAGTAATTTTCTTAATTATTATTTTGTGTTGTTTTTTCCCCAGTAAAAAAAAACCTGTTTCTTATACCCCATTGACATTTAATTTTTGCTTGATGTAAGCATAAAATAAAATGTTTGTGAGGTTTATGCTTAAAACTAAAATCTTTGGTCAAAAGAGTAAGAAAAAATGTTTTAAAATTCCAATTCAAGATATAGCCTACTTATAATAATTTTGAATTAGATTTTAATAACAATTCATATAATCGTGTTAATTTATAATTTGATTTTACAGCACATTAGCATTAGGTTTATGAAAAAAAGGAAAATATTTCTACAGTGTTGAAATGACTGGAAGTTATGGACGGTAATTTCCAGCCTTATCATTGTCCTTTATTTTTTTGTATTTGTGTTTGTGTGTGTGTGATTTGTAAAGGCTCTTCACAGCAGGTGTTCTTAATATTACTGTGAAGTGGACAAAAATAAACCTGTGTACCTCCGCCAAACATTTTACATTTCTACTGAGGGAACCCTGCCATTCCTGAAACGATTGCATCAGTCTGTAAATCAGTTTTATCTTTTCTCAGCTTTTCTTTGCCAGACGGTTTCTATCACAAGGTATAAGTGTTCACATATACCTGATCATTGGACAACCTTATTAGTTGGTGTATATTTGTGTATTCAGTGTGTGCATGTTGTTTGTGGTTTGGAGTATATTTGAAGGCTCTGACCATTCCAGATCGACGGAAGTCCTTTTAACACTTCTATCAACACATACTTTATCACCTCCTCTCTTTCTGTCTCAGTTTGTCCCTTTGACCTCTAATAAAGGTCACTTCCTCTTCAGTAATCTCGTAGCATGCAGTGTATGTGGGCTCAGGTTTTGTTTGCGTGCATGAGTATTTCCCTGCTGAGTGTGTTCATGAATGCATTTGAAAAGAGTGTGTGAGAGAGTCAACAGTGAGGACATTTATTAAAATGTAAAAAGGCAGGCTGATTTACATGTGTAATATATGTTTTCTGACTATTTATGTGAGTCTATTATATTAAAATATATATTAAAAAGAAAAGAGTTATTTTAAATTCACAATATGACTGTTTTTACTGTATTTTTCAGCCTTGGTGAGCATAAGAGACTTATTTAAAAAAAATTAAGAAATATTACTGACTCCAAACTTTAGAACGATATTATCCTTATTAATTTTACATTTTTGAGTAAACAATTAAGGAAAAAATAAAAAAGGTTTGCTTTTTTAAGTGAATTGAGGTTTGTTTTCCCCTTTTTTTCCTCTATATTTGATGTCTATCTTCTGTTTTTCTTTCCTTTCCTCCTGCTTAACATTTGTCTGTGTGTGTGTCTTAACCCCGCTATATCTCTGACCTGACCAAACACTTTTGGCACACATTAATCAGGCTAGCTTTAGCTGACTCTCTCTCTCTCTCTCTCTCTCTCTCTCTCTCTCTCTCTCTCTCTCTCTCTCTGACAGAACAGACCAATGTATTTCATTTTGTGCTCTGCTGTGGTCAGCCCTCCTAGCCGGTCTGTTTTATCTACCTGGCCTTTGTCATGCACACTTAAACAGTGCTTTATTAGGTTGTTCGGTGATGTGAGAGAGTTGTGTTGCATTAGCTCTAGGTCAGCAGGTTGGGAAGGCTTTGTTAGGATTCTCAAACTGACCTCCCACTCCTATCCTTAAAGCACTGCTCTGAAAACTTCCCCGCCCACAGAGAGTTGGCCAGCTTTATCATTTCTGCTCTCATTTTTACACCTCATATTGATGATGAATTATAGAGGGTTTAATTAGCCTGCTAAAGGAGAGCAGAACGGCTGAGGAAGCAGAATCTTGCTTGGACAGTGATTATGAGAAATGTCTGAGCTATAAACATGATAAGTATGGTGCACCATTGCCTTCAGAGGTCACTGCCACTGGAAACATTATTTGTTGTAACTTTTAACAACAAAATGAACATTAACAAATAATCCTGCTCATCCATAGTCTCATTTTAGAGTCAGTACACCACAAAATAAGCATTCTATTGACTTTAGTTAGGGTTAGGGTTAGGGTTAAACCCCCCCCCCCCCCCCCCCCGTAAAATATAGAAAAGTTGCTCTGTTTTTTACGCGTGTATGGTCTGGAAATTGCATAGGTTAGTTATCACAACCATAGGTCACAAAGAGCAAGAATGGTTGACATGGAGAATGCTAAATCTTAAACCTCCGGGGAATCAACCGTTTTTTTTTTTTAAATTAAAAGATTCTGCAGGCAAAGAGAACACGCCAGATTGGCTTTTCGGAGAGGGCAAGACCTGAGGAATGTAAAATGTTACAGTAAAAGGGACGCAGAGATGGCGTTTTTATTAATCAACAACTGAGTAAAGTATTTTGTCAATTATCTCAGTAGCCTAGACTGTGTGCTTAATATCTGCTACTTAATTTTGATGCTAACCCAACTGACATTCTACGGACTAAAACTTTGCAAGTAACGTTAACCCGAACCCCTAACGTAACGTTACCCCTAACCTAGAAGTCAACTAAGTTAATATTCTAATGAGAGTTAATTGACATGAAGGTGCAGCATTACTTACAATCAACTTGAATTGGATATGTAAGTTAGCTTTTATGTAACGTTAGTTCATTGTAAAGCATTATCTATTGCACTGTAACGTTAACGGAAATTATTTTCAAGGATGCTTCAATTAATGCTTACGTCATCAGTTAATCAGCTTTTTAATTACTAACTTAGAGGGCCAACACGGAGTTGAATATATTCGTTCGTCGTAACTAGAAGTTGGCGCTTTCACGTCACCACGTCACCAGAGATGTTTATCTCAGTGAAGATAGTACACCGGTGTTTATTTTTTATTTTTTTTGGCGTTGTATTTCGTGTCGCGTTTTTGATAATCTTGATCTCACAACTTTTATGCTTTTTAGGGCGAGAGGGAGTGAAGCCTACAAGTCACACGAACGCGCACGTCGCCAAAACATTTATTATTTTTGTTAAATAATACATTGAATCTCGCAAATACCTACTATTTCACAGCACACCATTATATAACAGCTCAGCATGTAGGGAAAAATTATACAAAAACAGATGTACCTAGTCTGTATAAACACAAATATATTGATCAGCACGCATGGTAACACCGGGTGAAAGTGTGGAGCGGTGAGCAGCAGCTCTGATGTATGTGAGGAAACCAGTGGAACTAAAAAGAGCTTCAGTGTTTTTTCTCATGGCTGTCTATTAGTAATGCCTGTTGCCACGGTTACCCATGACATCTCTTTTCCTGGAAATGCAAAAGCACAGTCACTGGTTCCTTTCTTTTTTTGCTCCCTTTCTTGCAGCATCAGATCTTTCAAAGGAGGTAAGAGCCATCTCTTGTTCATCCTGACACTCTTCATGTGACTGTCTCTCTCTCTCTCTCTCTCTCTCTCTCTCTCTCTCTCTCTCTCTCTCTCTCTCTCTCTCTCTCTCTCTCTCTCTCTCTCTCTCTCTCTCTCGGGAGAATCACACATTATTCACAGTTTCCCAAAAGCATACAAGTGGGCTGGCAAGAGTGTAACCTTGGTGATGGGGTAATGGAGTGATCACCGTAGCAACATGACTTGACAGGTGGATGGAAGGACTAACAAGGCTTGTGATTATGTCTCTCTCTCTGTGTGTCTGTAATTGGCCAATTCCTGTCACCCACTTAATCAGAGACTGCTATATTTTTAACCAAAATTAGCAACACAAAAGGAAATGAGCCTATCAGCACTGATCTGCTTAGTAAGCCCTCAAGACACTATTTGAAGACCGAAGTACAAGTACACCATAATTTTGAACCCACAGTACTCATAGTACGTATGCTATTAATACAGTCGTATCAAACTTTGTGTACTTTACAGCTGTGATTACACAATAAAGATCCATAATGTGGAGTGGTTGAATATAGATATTTGGAGAAGAGATAAACCGAACGATAGATAGAAAGATTTGTGTACGTGTGCCTAAGAGTGAGTTTATAAGTTAAAGCAATATATTTCTGTGTGTGTGTGTGTGTATTTCAGAGCTGACGGGGCACTTGAGCACTGAGGCAGAGCCAGACGGTCACTTAGGAAAATAAGCTCTGGATACCCACACTCCCAGAGAAAGGGTGAAAAAGGCTGAATCAAATCCCAGACATTCACAGGAAAAGAAGTGGGCAGCGCAGACAGACCCAGAGCTCTAATGCCCAGTGGTGTAATGCAAATCTTGGACCCCCGCGGGAATCGTAAGGCGAGGCATCAGGTGGTCACGTCATAATATTTGTATAAGGGATGAACTAGATTTGCTGATGAATTAGGATAAGGACAATTTCACCCTGCTTTGTCCTTTCTGTGCTGTAATATTTGACCATTTAGAAGTTTTCGGCCAGGATAATAATAAATGTAACCTCTACAATTTTAATATCGGTGCATCCCTACTGATATTACGTAGTCTTTTTTTGAAGACATGTCAGTTATGTACACTACTTTTTTAAAGTTTGAGGCCTGTAAGATTTCTTTATGTTTTGAAAGACGTCTCTAATGCTCACCAAGGCTTTATTTGATCAAAAATACAGTAAAAACAGTAATATTGTGAAATATTATTACGGTTTAAAATAAGTTTCAATTTTAAAATTTAATTTATTTCTCTTATGCAAAGCTGAATTTTCAGCATCATTACTTCAGTGTCACATGATCATTCAGAAATCATTCTAATATACTGATTTGATACTCAAGAAATATTTATTATTATCAATGTTGAAAACAGTTGAAATTGTTTAATAATTTAGTGTAATACATTTTTTTGGTAAAATTTTTCACTGTTATTTTTTTTAAATCAATTTACTTGCTAAATAAAGGTATTCTGCAGGGACACAAAACCATTAATCAACATTTAAGCTTTTGTGTTAAATAACATTTATTTAAACACATACTTGCTACTTTAATGCGGCTTCTTTGCAGAGTAAAATTGTTCCATAATATAACCACAATATAACTGACTAATACTGCCATGAGACTGTCCCTGCAAAGGGTCAGTGATCCCCCTTCACTGTTGATTAAGAGGAGCATTACAGATCATGAGGTAGAGAGAGATGTAGACTGAGAATTCAGGAACATTTAATGCTCTTTAGTGTTCTGAAGAGCAAGCGTGCAGTTGTCAAGCACTGTAGACTGTAGACCGAGCTTCTATGTGCTGTGGCATTATGCTGCTAAAAGCAGATAAGCTGATTTATATCTGATGGTTTGCTTTGATCTCCATTGTTAGAGACAGGACCGGGGCTCACTCTGTCCCAATTTGCCATGGCACCAATTCATTTTTCCTATTTGAGCTAGATAATGTCATCCAGTCCATTTTAAATAAAGTATACAAACTATACTGAAATATAATGGGACCTTTTCTGCACAAATTAGCTTTTCATGGTTAAATATGAATGGAAGTGCAATCACAGTACATCTAAAGTCAAATTAAGTCCCAGTTTTGGTTATATTAATCATATGTGTACTGTTTCTTAAAGCCAATGAACAACAGAACAGAGTGTCACTTAGTTCTATGATTAGTCACGTTGTCACGGCAACTGTCGATTGGGATGCCCAGGTGGCCACACTGAGTGGGCTGAAATTCGTGAAGCATTTACATATGGCAAAGCTTCCTAATGTTGGTATGAAATGATGTGAACAGGATTGTCTAAATGAAGGTTTTATTTAACCGAGTTCAGCCAATCACAGCACAAGCTATGAGAAAAGGACACATTGTGTACAACTGGCTTGGCTGTGTCAACACTTCTGAATGACAGACAGTGTTGTATTACGTTTTAAACACCTCATGTTGATCCAGCTTTTATTTAGATTTATTAGTGTGGCTTTTACACGATAAGATCCGCACATATAGAAATGAGTTTTCTTCTGGATATCAACACACGTCACGTAACTGCATTTACTTTCACTGACCTAGTCAGTGAAAGCAAGTAGATGTAGTTACGTGACGTGTGTTGAGATCCAGAAGAAAACTGATTTCTATCTACCCTCTTTAATTTGATCCTTCTCTCCTCTCTTCCCTTAGTTTTTTTTCTTACAATTTGTTTGGTAGATGTACATATATTGGGAATGTTCACTGTGTGTGTCACTTTGCCTGTGTGCGTTTGCGTTCTAGATATACTGCATTAGTGGTGGGGATTTTAGTATGTCTTTCTGTATGTTACATTGTTACGCCAGTTGGTGGCAACAAGTGACTAGCTTTATAAGTGATTCATAAGGGTGTATTTACACCAGGAAAGTCCACTAGTTCACTTGCTTTGGTCCGGACCAAATACAATGTTGATTTTTTTTTTTTTTTTTTTTTTTGTGATTTGCTTTCACACTGCCCTTTTTGCAAGTGAACCAAAATTTGTAAACAAAACCACACGTGTGCTTAATCCATTCATCCATTCATTGGATAGAAATTCAAACTGTACCAGAGTTCGTTTGGATCCGGACCGAGACCACCTCTTCAGCTGGGTCTCGTTACGGTTGTTTGGTCTGCACCGAGTGCGATTGCTGTATTCACACCTGCCCAAACGCACCAAGGAGGGAAATAAACCGTGTAGCGTAAATTACTATGGCGATGAACACAGCTAAAAACCAATCCACCTTCATGACCCCCCCCCCCCCCAATAAAAAAACAAAACACAGTTTGCTCAAACTTACCTTGGTAGGAACTGAAACCGGCTTAAATTACAGCCAAATTGCTTGTGGGATATCTCTTAATCACAGACTGATTTTTATATTCTATTTTGTCAATGGGACAATTTTATCATGGGAACTTGTTTGATATATTGTCATCTAGCTGGTCCAGAAAATTCATTAATGTAAATTTGGCAACAGACTGGCAGAATGTCGGCACACCACACGTTTCAACAAAAGACGTAAACTCACGTGATCATTAATTATACAGTGCTGTTGCTATCTGGGAGATACACCCTGTAATTTGTGGCAAACCACAGAGACACCTGAAGAGAAAATATTTACATCTGCACGCAACTGAATTTGATCATGTACTGTTGTATACTTCCCTATGTTTTGTCAGAAACATTTTTAATGTCAGGATTAGGAATTGCATCACACTCTAATGCTGATAACCATGATTATTTTGATGATTGATGATTTTGCACGTTCGGTGTTGAGTTTTCATTCTTCAGGTCCTGATACAATATTCCTGTCAAACAGACGCTAATGATTTAAGCCCTAAACCTAAAAGCAGAGAGAGAAAAATATCCAGACCCTAAACCTGATGTTTCTCATGTTCTGTTTCTCATTGTCAGGTATGGCTTAGTCTGGATTTGAAAAACATACAGAGATCATGTTGTATTATATCTTTGTTTATATTTTACAGTTACAATCCACAGATGTGATTTCTGGAGGCTGGAACGGTAACAGTGCTTATATACTTCTTAGAGTGACAGTCTTTCGGGCTGTTTTAGTTTCCTCTATAGCTTGCAGGATGCTGGCCATACTTTAGGACAGGTCAGTCTTAAAGAACACTTATTATTTATGGTGCTAACCACCAGAGGGCGGAACAAAGAGGCAGCAAATTTGTGGGCGGAGTTTGTGTGTGCGCCTGAGAGCAGAATCGGTCACTGCCGACTGGAGGTAGTCCCTCACGTCCCAGCAATAAGCTGTGTACATCACACACACACACACACACACACACACACACAGAGATACAACGAGGCGCATACACACATAAATTATTTATGAGAGAGGTGGAAGTCAGTCACAGTGACACGCAAAATCACTGACTAACGCCTTACAGATAAACAGAACTGGGTTTTTTTGGATGGTGGAGATCCTTTATGTGTGTGTGAAACTGTGGGTGGAGCATCTGTGTGTGTGAGAGTGTAGTCAGTGATGTGCTGTAGGGCTATAAGCTTTTGGTTGGCCAGGCCCAGCCGTCTGTGACCAGATTACTGTCTTTCTTCTCACCCCCCCCCCCCCATTCCTCTCTCTTTTTGACACTCGCTAACTCTTTCACTCTCCTCCAATTTCCCTCCTCCCATTCCCTCTCTCTTCTCTTTTCCTGTATTCATCTCTCTCTGTTGATGATTCTGTTATCCAAATGGAGAGGAGTAGAAAGAAAGCTGGGTGTTGGGCCGCCATGTCAGTGCTCTCTCATATCATACGCTGAAGAACGTTATATCACTAACCCCTTGAGAAAAACATGTTTTCATGTTTTTCTAACATAAAGCAAGGATCTAACCCCCAGATACATCTAGTAAATATTCAGGTAAATGGGTGATTCTTAGAGGAATCGTTTCCTTGAAAGATTTAAATGTTGTCATTTACTCATCCTCATGATGTTCCAAATAATTAGCCTATATGTGCCTTTACCAAACATGCTAGAAACTGCAGCCTGTGAGTGCGTATGGCATATACATGTATGTGTGGTTTGAATTTTAATTAATAATTGTTGAAAATAGTTCAGTGTAAAATTAGAATTGGAGGGGTGTTTTTAAAATTCAGATTCAATTTCAAGTATTTTATTTTTTACTTTAAACAAGAAAAATGTCAAATAGAAAAATGTTTGGTCCCTTATTGTACATTCATTTATGCACATACATGGCGTTCAAAAGTTTGTTGTGGGTACGTTTTTTCCCCCCAAAGAAATAAAAAAAAAAATGTTTCAGTAAAATGCCTTTAAAGAGTTCAACGTTGTTACAAAGATTTCTATTTCAAATAAATTAAAGAATCCTGAAAAAATGTATCACAGTTTCCACAAAAATATATTAATCAGCACAGCTTTTGTCAACATTGATAATTTTTAATTCACCAAATCAGCATATGATTTCTGAAAGATCATGTGAGACTGAAGACTGAAGTAATGGCTGCTTAAAATTCAGCTTTGTGATCACATAAATAAATAAATTATAAAATATATTAAAATAGAAAAATGCCATAATATTGTTTTTACTGTATATTTACTAAAATTAAAGCAGCCTTGCTTAGCATAAGACACTTAAAACAACATCTTGTCAACCCTGAACTTTTAAACGGTAAACTATATCTACAGTAAAATAATACAAAGTAGTTCTATAAATAAAAATAAAAGTAAAAATAAAACTCTTTAGGTTTCACTACACAAATGTTTCTAATCTCTTTTTCTCTGTTCCCTGTCTCTCTCTCCCTGTTAGTAAGCTGATCTCTTGGCACCATGCTGGAGGAGTCTTCCTTTTCTGGAAGAACCTGATGCATGCTGGTCCAGCACTGCACATACACACACGTTTACATACCCTCACGCTCACGTACACACACAGCACAGAGGTGTCACATTTAATATTTCACTCCGTGCACACTTGCAAACGCGCACACATTCTCAGAGAGCACATGAGCAGACTATTGGCAGCATTCTGAATGGATCTCCATTTACTGTGTGAGAATAAGAGTTTCTCTGTCATTTACAGCTATTGTTCTGTCTTTCATGTCATTTAATTGATCTTTTACACCTCATTTTGTTTCACTCTTATTTAATGTTCTCTCTCTCTCTCTCTCTCTCTCTCTTTCTCTCTCTGTGAATATTAGGAGCGTCTGTGTGGGTGTCCTTAACAGATCAAAGTAGGTAGGCTATTCAACAGGATTACTCTCCCCTGTATTTTTTCTTTCTCTGATCTAAACTAATCTGTCCATCAACATCTCATTTCTTTTTCCTGTCTCTCCGTGACCCCCTCCTTCTCTCCCTCACTCTTTCTCTGCCCCACTATCTCTCCACACCCTTTTTGGGGAACACCAGACAGAAGAAGGCGAGTCTTCTGGAACAGAGAGGGAGAGAGTTCACACAAGAGAGCGTGCGCTCGCCTCTCAGCATCTCTCTCATAAACAAACACCATCAGCGAAGCTTTAATGGACTTCTCTGGCTGGTCCGTGTTGATTCGAGTGGATGTTGGAATAAGGAGGATCACTCAGGGTGTCTGATTGGATCAGCTTTCCCAAAATGAGTGAAGAAGCCAAAGAAAAAAGTAGCTCCAAACCAGCGCACCGTAAAAAGAAAGGAAAGAAGGTAAGATAGAATTGTATAATGTTGTGTTATTGTGGTTTTGGCTGTTGTTTACTCAAGGGCTCATGATGGATTGATGAAGATGCTTTAAACCCACTGAGAGCTAAAAAAAAAAAAAAGCCAATAAGGGAGATGTATGTCTGCCGTTTGATTGGGAACTATGGGTATTTGATTTTTAGTATTGATTGTTTTTTTTTTTGTTTTTTTTTTAAATTGATCTGAAGACTGCTATCCCAATGTATTGACTCTATTGTCAATTGTGTTGGCTGTCAATCAGTATATTTAAATAAATAAAAATTCTTCCAATTTTCATTTACCAAAACATAGCCTAATATTTAATCTTTCTTTTGTGTGTGCATACATGTGCGTGTTTAACCGTGAGGCATGTTTTGCTAGATGATTTCTTGGTATGTCAGAAGATGGTTATCAGTGGGTGTGGTTTAGGTCCATAGGTCGATCAGGCTATTTAAAAAAAATGTTTTGCTTAATTTTTGGAAGCGTGTGTGCGAGTGAGATGAAAAGAGGACGTGAAAACGGTCATGCATACATGACGACATGTCCATCTCATGAGGCTGTGTGTGCTGAGCTTTATGTTGTGTGTTTGTTTATATGTGATGTTATCAGACTCTGAACACTTTGTGTTGCGCTTTTTTTAGAAGTGTACTTGTGCAAGCACAAGTTTGTGCATGCTTGTTTACGCATCTGTGCGTTTGTTTGCCTCTCTATATCTGATTTAGCATATTGTTGAATGCTGTGTGATTGACAGGTCCTGTCATTTAGTTATTTGGGAGTTTGAGGAAAAACAACAAAATTGCTTTACCCTGGAATCATGTGTGCCACATACACGGACACTGAAATGAAACGCATATTTTAACATCATTTACAAACCTGATTATCAGCATGTCAGTTAATGTGTGTATGTAGTCTGATGTCGGACTCAAATACTTTAAAGCAGTTGCTCTTCTTTGGCTTTGAAGCTGATGGTATCTTTGAGCCCTCAAGGGAACACCCCCCCCCCCTTCCAACACACACCTAAACAATTAAAGGATTTTCACCTATTGGCAGTGGCTCCTCCATTTTTGGCTGTAGTTCTGTGTGTGTGTATGAGTGTGTACTTGTTCTTAATGAGTCATGTGGTATGTGGAGATTTTTATGTCGAAATAACATTCATATCTATAAACACACAAACTGAGAGCCGCTGAAACACACTTACACAGTAATTTTCACGTTACACAAACAAATTTTGAATGATATAGTCTTTGTAGTTGCAATATCCTATTTGGACAAATAACAAAATAAGTCTAAAGCCTTCTACACTGCAAATTTATTGTTTGTTTATTTTTTTATATTTTTTTACTATATTTGTCTTGTTTTCATCATTAAAAGAAGATTAAAATTTACTCAAGAATAAACATTTCTTAAGAACTTATCTTGTATGAAGTATTTTATGTTCTTTTTATAACCTATTTTCAATTTTTTTTATGATGAACAAAATGATTTTTGTGCAGTGTAGTTCAGGTTCCAATGATTACATTACCCCTCAGACTGGCATCATTTACCTCAGCCATTAGTAAAAGGCATTTTGTCAGCGTTTTAATGGTTTGTGCCTGTGAGTGCATGCGTCTTGGCCTGCTTTGTTACTACACTGTGAAAAAACCATGTGTTAATGATTGTAGTCATGGAAACAAGAGAAAGAGAGATTTAGACAGGACAGGCAGACACAAAGAAGTACAAACGCTTTTTTAAATAGCATTTAAAAGGCCTTTAAATAGCATACATTGACGTCAAGTGAAATATTTTGCATTTTAAAATTAGAGATTGATGTTTGATGTTTTTCCCGTCAACAGCCCAATCAACATTCAAAATAATACAAAATATATTTAAAAAACAGCAGACATTTATCTCTTTTTCTCTCCTCCATATTTCCTACTTCTTGTTTCCTTCACACATGCCATTTTCCTATTTTTCTCTGATTTCATCTCTCTCAGCCACACACAACTACACTTTTCTCACATGCTGTGCTTTTATGAGTGTGTCCTTTGACAGTTGCGTGTCCATGGATGTAAGTGAGTCTGTGTGCAATTCTGACATAGGGTGTGGTGCTCCATTATTGCCCCTCTGCCACCATCATGTCCTTCTGGCTGACACACAGAGACACGCACTTTGCAGCGGTCATGAACATCATAACTGAAACAAAGATGTGAATTCAGTTTGGAGAGATAAGCAAATATGAGAGATCCGACTACTCTGGCCAGAGAGATCAGACCTGTCAAAAGAGGGAAATAAAGCGTGTTCGTATGGTGGGAGGGAAGGAAGGAAAGAAAGAAAGAGTTGGTATGGAAAGAGGGAAATAAGGAAGAATGGATTGTTGGTATGCTTGAAGAATTGAAAATGAATTAGGAAAGGAAAAATAGATTGGTGAAGGAAGGAAGGAAGGAAGGATGAATCCTGAAAGGAAGGAAGGAAAGATAGAAAGAAAGATAGAAAAAAGAAAGAAAGATTGTTGAAAAGAAAAGTGGAAGGAAAAAAGAAAAAATATTAAGGAAGGAAGGAAGATTGTTGGTATACTGGAAGGAGGAAGATTGCTACTGAAAGGAAAGATTGGAGGAAAATTAAAGATTGGAGGAAAAAAATAACTAGGAAGGAGAGAAAGATATGGTACGCAAGAAGGAAGGGAGAAAGAAAAACATTCAGGAAAGAAGGTAGGACGGAGGAAAAAACATTTAGGAAGGAAGGAATAAGAAACATATTGTTGGTATGCTAGCAGGAAGAAAGCAAGAAAGGAAACATTCAAAAGGGAACGTAAAGAAGGAAAGATAAGTCCAGTGTGAGAACAGAATGAAACAGAGAAATGGCAAGCAGAGATTTCTGAAAGAGAGGGATCAAGAGAACAAACCGCTTTTCTTTTGATGAAGGTAGAGAGAATCCGAAAAGATCTTGACTTAAAGTGCTGACAGAAAGCATGGGAACATAAAAGTGTGAGAGGAGGAGATGATGTAAACAAAGAGAGCGAAGGAGGGTTAGTCTAAATGGAGAGACAGTGTATTTAAAGGGGCTGAGGGCACTAAATCATAACAGCTAGAAAAACCGTTGCCATGGAGCTTTTGGCAGAGGGGCGATCTATCAGTCTGCTCAACTACACATGTGCAGACACATATGTTCACATGTGAATACAGGCACATAGATTTGTGCACACATAAATACTTTCACCAGAGCTTCCTACTTAAACTGAACCGGCTGAAATGCTGCTGCAATCAACAGAAAATAATTTCCTTAAACCTGAAAACATCAAGTCACATGATTTCACAATGGCTTGTTCATGTGTCAATCTAAATATTAGCATAATATCTAAACATATTGAGAGATAATCACAAAAACATTAATGTTTTCACGATTATTAATCTAATTTGTTTGGTTTGATGATGAACTTTTTAGAGAAAACACCACTCTTCATCACTCTTGTTTTTCCCATTCGTTATGATCCTTAAAGGGTAAGTCAAAAAAAAAAAAGAAAAGAAAAAAAAAGTAAATTCTGTCATCATTTATTCATCCTAATGTAGTTCTAAACCTGTACAACCTTCTTCTGTGTAACACAACAACCAGTGCTGGGTAGTAACTGATTACATGTAATCTGGAGTATGGTATATAATCATATTAAAAAAAATAAGTAGTTGTAATAAGATTATATTACATTGTAAAATACTCATAGACTACAGCTACTTTTTGATTGATAACATGATTACATGATGTTCTCACTATGGCACTACTTCGACTTTATCTTTAAAATGTCCTTTCTTTAAAAACCTACTGATTATGTGTGTTCTAAAGGTCTTCCAGGTTTGTGGAATCGCTCACACAGACCAGACACTAGACATGAGCCGATGTCTGAAAACTGAGAACCACGCGGCATTTGATCACTGGATTTACAGAAATCATTTCAGTGTTTTCTCAACATTGCAACAAAGTATGTCTAATCAACTCCTGAAGAACACATGGAGTGATGAAAGTGACCCCTTTGACTTGTGGTCCACAGAAGAAAGAAAGTCATAAAGGTTTGGAACAACATGAGGGTGAGAAAATGAGTAAATGTCGGCTAGAAGGGAACGTGTGACTGATACTCGAACAAAACTTTGTCTCTCTCTGTAATCGTAATCCCACTCCTGAACAAACAGACACATTTTACCAGACTCTCCGGTGTCTGCTGGAGTATCCAACACACACCCGGTTCCAAACGCCGGCCCCGAGAAATATTTAGCACACGGAAGGGCACCCCGAGACAGATAGGAGAGGAGAGAAACTGTACACCTGTCAGGGAGAGAGAGACAGGAGTGTAGTTAGACCCCATGCTGAGCATATGCAAGACAGGTCTTACACTAAAGGGTAATGTGTCTTCTGGCTTTCAGGCTATTTTTTGACCTAACACTCATTAATATTAATTACCATGATTGATTAGCAAATCCATATGAATAACATTTATTATCAGCCCTGGTGTTAAAAGTATTTACAGAATTATTGACAGCAGATCTAGATGTAGACATCTGGTGCATTGTCGTAGTAGTGTGCATGTGCAAGCAAGTGTGAATCCATGTATTATGTGTAAGTAACTGATATAACTCTCTCAGGAAAGAGTCTGCAGCATTAGTGAGCTGTAAGTCTGAAGTGCTGATGAGGCAGTCTGGGTACTAGTGCTGCTGGCCATTTGGCTCTGCAGAGATGAAGCTCTTTGGCCCATATCACAAATTCTGGACAACCGATTGGACTATCTGCACCCTTAATGCACAGACTCAACATAAATAATTCTCTTCAGTATTTAAGTACTGTATTTGGTACTGAAACTTGATCAACAAAACAGTATGTCAAAATGTTCCCATGTCCCCATTTAAGACAGGAGCTTCACTAGTAAAGTACTGTAAATAGAAACTTTACCCTATTACCTACAACTGCCTGGGGCTGTTACCAGTAAGGACCCAGAGTGAACTGACTTGCTTTTTTATCCTGACCCTGTACTAAACTCCAGCATTTTTACAGAAAGATAGATGATACTTAGCAGTTGCCTTTGTTTCCATTTATCATACAAAACAGCTTGTAGTGCACTACATTTCCCACTGACACGGTCCCTTTGGAGTAGCCTGGGGTTAAGTGCCTTGCACTAGGGCACGTGGGTATAGGCAAGAAAGCCCTCATGGGGGTTTGAATCTACAACCCTTGGGTTACTCGCATAAATCAATAAACATTAAATTACCACTTTTATTTCATCAATTACCACGCCGCATATGTTTGAAAGACACGCAATCGAAAGCTTTGAATATACATTACATAACATAATTATAGGTGTGTAAACATTGCATCAGCACAGCTTACGGTTGTTGCTGTTTGAGGTTTCCATACTTTACGTTCCATGGCGTTGCAATAACAGTAGTTTAACACACTATGTGTAAGAGAGGAAGAACAATTTTACCTGATTATCCATTATACACCCTGTTTACTGAAACTACTAATAATTACTGGAATAGTTGTTTGTGCCTTTTATAATGAGTTGTTCTGATATGCACTTGCTCCACCAGTGAGATGGCTAATTCTTGACTTGCAATAAATCAACAATGTGTCTCATGCACTGATTGTGCATGTATTTGTGCACAAAACCTGCGTGTAAACATTTTTATTCATAAATAATGATGATCAAATAATCTTCAATTTGTATTCTAAATTTAGAATAAAAATTAGAACCAACTGAAACCACAGATGCAACAATCAGAGAATCCTGGTGGCCTTAGAAACATTCATGAGACCCTCTGTTTTTGTGTCTTTTGACAATGGATGAGGCAAATGTGTGTTTGTGAGTGTGGTTGTGTGTGAGAAGTGTGATTTGCTTAATTTATATCCACTATGATGGTGCGAACATGTAAATGCAACACCATTGGAGACTACAGACATGCCCCACTCAAAACAGCTACATTATAGTGTGCATACTTGCATATACAGATTATGTGAAACTGAGTGTGGCAAAGGCTGTCGGCTAAGACAGATGTGAAAGATTTCTGACACTTTATGGTTTTTTATTTAGTTTGCGTGACTTTTGTTCATTGTTGTAGTTATGTAGTTGGTGATACTAATCTTTAAAATACATAATCTTAACAATATAGTTAATTCAAAATATTATGAATATAATCAAGAACATGTTAGAGAACTTTGGCTCTAACAGTATTGATAATTAGATAATCTGTTGAAATTAACTAAATGTAGAAGGAGATGGATGCTAAATGTCCTGTGACAGTCAAAGATCTAATGAGATGACTAAGAGAACTGGAGCAGAAAAAAGACAATGATGTTGTTTGAAGATGTAGAAATGATTGAATGACTTCTGTGTTGTTGAGCGTGTGTTTAGAGAGCTCTATTTCAGAAACATCACCAGAGAGATCTGCCTACATTTGCCTGTTCCTCCCTTTCTCTGTCTTGGCCATATTCCAGCGCTAGAATCTCAGTTCAGAAATGCACCTGAGACCAGCGATCACCCTCACAAAGACAGCAGAAGTTCAAGAGAAAGAATTGGCAGTGCTAATGGTGTATTATGTTGGACTAAATGAGAAACTCCCACATGACTGAAAAGAGTTATATAAACATGACTTGTGGATGTCATTGTGTGTATGTACACATTTCCTTTTGTTCTCTTAAAATGGTGTTCGGTATTACTTTATAGCTGTGCAGACTGCAGACTGAACCGGAATAGATTAGAGGTACACAGTAATGCAAACTCACACTGTCATGAACATGCAAACACACACAGACACTCTCTGTTCATCTTGTTATAAAAGTTTTAGGTGAGAAGTGCACAGAACAGGAGGAAAAAAAAAAATCATCCTTTATTTCTAAAACCAGAAATCTGAAAACTTTCAACTCAACTCAAATTTTTTTCCAATAGTCCTGTTTAACAATGTTGTTTACATTGAAAAGTGGACACTTTCTTTATTTGTGCAGAATCAGGGTTGAACGGGAGCTGTAGTGAATTCTGCAAATTTCGTTGTGGAATGGTGCCATAAGCTTATAACAGAGACAGTACACTTGGAGAAACTTAGGGTTAAGTGCCTTATTTAAGGGCACAGTGGTGATGACTGATGCGGATTGACCCAAAAACCTTACAGTTACAATCCCTGGCCTGAACCTTAACTTCTACAACTCTGAACATTTTCTTTTGGTATGCATGATATATCAATACCATTTTGCTATGTGCAGATTTTTAGAAATTTTCTAATTTGTTTGCTTTGGTCGATATTGGATATACTGTATAATTGCTCTTCCGCTTTTCATTTACAGTTATTAAAGAACACTTAAATAAAACCCTTTAGCAAATCTCAAAATGAATATCAATTTTTCATACTGTCAATTATTAAACTCACTTGTTGCATTTAAATTGATAGGTTTTATTTTTTTAAATGTTTTATTTAACTTATAGATGACTTATGTTGATTAATTTATGTAGACAAAATTACATAGGATTTTGGTCATTATTATTAGTTATAAACCATAATCAAATTATTAATAAAAATAATCAGCTTATCATATTAGATAATTTTATCAGTGCATTATTTCTATTGGTTTTAATTATTCTTCATGTATCTTCATTGTTGAACAGGAAATAAATAATTTTCTCTTAAAAATGTACATGAAATCTTCAGAGGTGTAGTGTGTAATTGCTGTGTTAGTGTCACCAAACAGAACTGCAAAAGAAATTTTGTTTTAAAACAAGTTTCAAATACTTCATCTTCCATTTATGAGAATTTCACCAAATTCTTCACATTTAAAGGGTTAGTTCACCCCAAAATGTAAATTCTGTCAGTAATTACTCACTATTGGCTCACTATTGGCCGATGCTGGTCATGTGTGTGATGCGTGTGACGTACAACACAGAAGCGCTGCGCTGTTACACGACGTGAACGTACTCGAGGCCCACAGAGAAGAAAATGAATAGTTGAATAAAGTCATTATTTTTGTTTATTTTTTGTTAAAAGTATTCTCGTGGCTTGATAAACTTAAGATTGAGCCACTGTAGTCACTTGGACTATTTTAACGATGTCTTTAATAACTTTTCTGGGCCGGCAAGTTTTATTCCCTTAGAAGCCTATGGACTAGTATGGAGGAGTGATTCAGCGCTCAGATTTCATCAAAATATCTTAATTTGTGTTCTGAAGATGAATGAAAGTCTTACGGGGTTTGAACAACATGAGGGTGAGTAATTACTGACAGAATTTACATTTTAGGGTGAACTATCCCTTTAAGTCTGTGATGATATGAACTGTCAAACTTCTATCTTTCCTGTATTCTTACCCAGAATGCACAGCAAATAAGCAGAGAGGAAAACCAAAGGAAATGAAACCTTTAGAACCAAAACAAAATTTTAAAATCTGATTCTCCTACACTTTTTTTTTCTTTTTCTAATGAAGTGTGAATGATTCAGATCAACCTTTGTGTCTCTCTTCTTCCCACCCCTACTTCTGCGGCCATATTGACATTCTTTCCTTCTTAGTCTATACGACAATCTGTCTAATCCATCAATCACACACTCATTGTATGTTCTCCCTCTTACACACACAAATGGGATATTGAATTTTGGTTAAGAATATGGCAAAAACATCAGATTATGTCCTCTCACGTTCATTTCATGAGCTGGACAGATGTCGGATCAGGTTTGGCCTTGAGCTTACTTGAGATTGGCGATAATTATGTTAAATGAACGCATAGAGAGATTGATTATTAATCTTCAATTAATCATCAAAGGCTTATGTCAGAATAACTAAATGAAGCATAGCTGTTCATAAGAGATTATCAGCCTTGTGTAAGTGTATGGTCGTGTGTGCAGAGGATTTTGACGGAGCAGAAATGAGAACTGATGAAGAATTACACTGATGGGAAGTAGCAGTAGATTTGCTCTGATGTGAGCATGTGTCTGTGTGTACCAGCTCTTAATGTGGTTAATAAACACCCTTTGACTTCTGGTAATATTGTGGTTTAGACCTAGATATTGTTCTCTCTTGGGTTGTAAGCGAAAAACAGTGTTTATGAACTTCCATAATATGACATCTTTCAGAGTGAAACAGGATATAAAAAAATAGATGGGGTGGGACTGGATTAAATTTATGGGATTGATTGTATTGTGGAAAAATGTCTCTATAGTTGTCTGCGTTATCTATAGGTTAGGATCTGTGCCAGGTCCAAATTATGTGAATTGATTTATAATTTAATGTTTCTATATTCATAATTTTTAAATTTCAAGGGTAGATTTCAAAACACATTTTTTACATTTATATGTATTAACAATATGTTTTATAACATTACATTATGTTTTATAAAATTGTGTATTATAATATATATATTTATGGTAACACTTTAGTTTAGGGTCCAATTCTCACTATTAACTAGTTGCTTATTATCAGTACTTGTGAAGCACATATTAATGCGTTATTCTACATCTCTTAATCCTACCCAATACCTAAACTTAACAACTACCTTACTAACTATTAATAAGCAGTAATTAAGAGTTTATCGAGGCAAAAGTGTCAGGATGTGGGTTGATGAAAGTAGCGAGGACTCAAATGCAGAGTGTTGGGCTTTTATTAAGCATAAAATAAAACAAAAACAAAAACTACCCTGTGGGGGAAACAAGACAGGCAGCAAGACTTTACAAGAACTGGATTTGGCAGGAACAGGAAACATGAGGGTAAGACGACAAACCAGCACAGGACTGAAAACACAAGGAGAATAAATATGGAGAGCAAACAAAGCATGTAATGAGGGATGACAGGTGGGGCAAATGAATCAATAATCAGGTAACAAGATGGGAGGGGCTAGAGCACATGGCACAAGGAAACACATGACAAGCCATGTGCTCACACCAAACATGACAAAAAAACACAAGCACATGGCCAGTAAAACAAATCACAAGCCATGTGCTCACACAATGGAGTGTCAGGGCTCTGTCACAAAACCAAGAAATAGACTAGACAGAACCCTGACAAAAAGTTGTAGTTAATATTTATTTTATAGCGAGAATTGGATCCTAATTAATTTAGCAGAAGCTTTTATTTAAAGCGAAATACAGATGAGGAATACAACAAGCGATTCATCTTAAGGAGGCAACAGCACAGGAAATGTTAATGCTAATAATATGAAGCTTCAATCATTAGTTGTGTCCTAAGTGACGCACTATACTGTACGTAGTGTATAAGTACATAGTCTATAAGTGCATAATGTACTCAACTGTGTAGTGTATGAATTTTATAAGGTTTTGTCATTAACCAGCTGAGTCTGATCACCCCTCACCTTCTGCTACGTAATTAAAGCTGCGAAAATAAAGCTGTCCAACATTCCACACTTTGGCTGTGTCTGAAATCACCCCCTATACCTTCAAATAGGGCACTATTTAGGGGACAGCTATTTGTAGTGGTGCCCGAAACCATAGTAGACGTTATCGTTATCGAATTCCAGTGTCTCGACAGAAGATGGCGTACGCAGCTGAATCATCCATCCATCCATTTTCCAAACTGCTGATTAAATGTGGGTCGAACAGAGTTGACAGTTCAAGATACCATAAAGATAGCTTTCTTCTGCTGAACACAAAAGAATATGGAATAATGAAGTCATTGATGTATCAACTGTTTGGTTACCAACATTCTTTAAAATACTTTTTTTGTTCAGCAGAAGAGAGAAATGTATACAGGTTTGGAACAACTTCGGCTGAGTGAATGATGACCAAGGAGTCAAGCAGTTTTGTGGGTGGAGCAAGTTATTGATAATCCATAAGACAATAATTTAGATTTTGCATTAACGCTGACAGCAATTAAATTACTTGATGTTGGCAGTTGCTTATCAGTAATCTCAAAATATTCATGAGCATCATGCTCATCTTTGTCATGTCGCGTCGCTCATAGTCTGTTGCTCATGTTCAACTCAAACCACATATTCACGTTAAAAATTAATGACTTTTGGTAACTTTGTCACTGACAATCACTGTCACTGTGAACGAGCCATTAATATTCATATATCAAGCCATAGCAAGGGTCTCAATTCCTTCTTTTCACAGTGTAATCTGACCCCGAGAAGGGCCGTCCCAGAAATACACAAACACACACACACACACACACACAGACACAGAGATGTGCAAACTGGCATAGCTCGCTCTAGGCTTTGGATTCATCTTCTTGGCAGGTGGAAGGAATGGGATGCTTTGAAGTCTGGCTGCGCACAAGCACGAAGACGCACAGACACAGGCGCTGAAACAAGCAGTCTGTCACACACGGATAGACGGCAGCACACTGGCAGCCATATTACAGGATTAGGAGTGTGTGTGAGATGGGAATGAAAGGGCAAGTGTGTGAAGCAGGGACAGTCGTGACCCGTTTTAAAGTGTGTAGCCTGTTTGTGTTTTGCGTCTAGATATTCTTGAGATGTCTGGGTGATATAATGTTGTTGTAGAAGGTCGAAATAGATTGAGAAAGAGTAATTTCTGTATTAAAGATGTTAATGAGTGTGTGAAATGTGCTTAGCTTATGGAAGGAGGGTGTGTATTTGTTGTGCTCTTTTCTCAGAGTGAGCGTGTTTTTCATGGTGCTCTATTTGTGTCGCCATTGGTTACTCTCCTGTGTCCGTTGCCTTGACGACCCTGGGGCGGGGTTTCAGACTGAATATCAGCAGTCGCCTCTCTCCTTTGCTCTTTCTCTTCCCCTGTCTGTCTCTCTCTCTCGTATATGAACATACACGAGAGACGATTTTAGAAGCCAGAATACTGACGAATTGCGTGCGCATGCATGTTTATGAACGCTCAATCGCTCATATCACCCACCTGAATGTGAAATGTATGTATATATATATATATAGTCATATTATAGTCAATATTATAAAATATATATATATATATATATATATATATATATATATATATATATATATATTTCACATCAATATGCTTAGAGCTTTTTTATATTTGTGCTTCTCATCAAGTATATGTCTGCAAAGGAATCTTTGTTTGTTTGTAAGCTTGCTTTTTCCCTAAACGTAAGAGCCAGCGTGCAACATGCCAGCATAACGTTACTTGCTACTGTTTTAGCTAATTGCTAGCAAGCAGTTGTAAATGTTGTATTCTATGTGGCATATAAGTGATCTAATAAAGCAAACAAATTTGACATATATAATGGCAAACGTCTCTTAGGTGACATATGCCAGACTTCTCCAATCATTTTGTCCGCAAAACCCTTTCTAACAGTTCGCAAGCTCGCATTCAGATCCGCCTCTATGCAAAAAACAAATGATGAATTAAACCAAGTCACTGCCCTACAGTTTTTTCATTTATATAATCTGTTTCATTCTGATGTACATCACAATAAGAAAAATATCTGTCACTGCTGCTGTTTAATTGTGACTTGTGTCATAGACTTTTGGAGAAATTTGGAGACCTTTTTTTTGTATTTTTTTGACCATATAGAAGCTAAATTCTATTTAATTGATTTTGTACATGAGTTTGGCAAGCACTGCCACTTTCACTTGCGATTGGTTCTGCCACTGCCAAATTTGTCCCATTTGAAAAACTGGGAGCTTGCTGATACAGTGCGGATATGTGTGTAAATGGCCATAATATGCTGAATTGTTTTTTTCCTTTTCATCAGCAGGGAAAGAAGTAGGTGTAATATATTTTCTTATATATCTTATATAAGTAGCTTATCACTGTCATTTGTAATTATAACATTTGATAAACACAAATGTGCTAAACATTTTTAGGTTTCCAAGTCGGTTGTCAATTGCAACTTTCACGGCACAATTTTCGTTAAACGAGAAATGCATGTAGTGGCTTTATCACAAAATGTTCTTTAGCATTTGACAGTACAACTGAATCCCTAATCCTGCCTTGATGTTGTTTCTACAGGTAGATTTGCATGTACTTTTCTGTCTCTGCGCTAACTAGTGAAATTAATCCTCTGATCTCTTAAACTGATTAGCGATTAGCACGCTAACAGTGACATATCCTGTTCTGATTGTTATTAGCATGTATGCTAACTCAGACTCCAGCTGTCACTGAGTCACTGCCAGAGTGCTTAATTAAGCAAACTAGATTGATCTGTGACACAGCAGAACACAAGATGACAGGATGGGGAGTCTGACTCACATACTTGTTTAGCTTGGCTATTCTTATAATTATAGCCTGGAGATAAATGTATGTTTGCATGCATGTGTGTCCACTGAAATGTTTTTGAAGATTAGTGGCCATCATAATAATTTTTAACTTTCAAGTTGGGACCATTAGGAAACATCAAAGTGATGTTCCAGGAAATAAAACCCATCATTAGCCAGACAAGCAAATGCAACAGTACTTATTTGAATCTGAAATACATTTTCTGGAAATCGCAAAGAATTAAAAGCTAAGAAACAAAGGAACAGTCTTGTCAGACTTTTTTTGTAAAAAGTTTAGCATATTTAAATAAATATAACTTAAACCATTTGTCTATATATTACTTTTTTGCAAGGGATTTTTAAATGTGCTTCTCAATTTGTCTTTTTCTAAAATTATTAAAGAGACATTATTTAGAATTTTGTCAAAGAGAGAATTGTGCCCATTCAAAATGTTATAGACCGCTAAACCTTTAGTTCTTAGAACTTATTTGGGACTTGTGGGACATCAGTGGGACTTATTTGGGACTTGCCATCTGCCACAGGAAGGAGGACTGACTGGTTTTTGCATATTTGTAATCAGCTCTCCCTGAATGTGTGTATGACGTGCTTGAATTCAGAAGATTTGCTGTAGAGATGAACTGCCTGAGGTGCATCTCTGTCACGTAGATTCAGCTTTGAAGTGGTGAAGGTGATTGACATGGCTAAGCTTAGTGTGTTTGTGAGTGTGTAATGCAATACTGGTCAGACCCACAGTGACATATTGAACATGATACAAGTGACACCACTCAAAACCTACACATGGGTTACATTTTCATGTACATACACCGAACTGGAACAGAGGTTATACGTCAAATTAGTCAGTAAGATTTCTTAAAGTTTTTGGAGTTTGCATATGAAGCTTACCTAGTCTGTGAAATAGCACCCATGTAAGTGTGTGGATCGAGGCTGTGAAATTGACAGCTTAGAGAAACTCCTGTGCCAGCACAAGCAAGCAGATGGCATACAGACCCACTGATGGGCACACACATATGGTCACAGTCAAAGAAATGTCACACGCACACACACAGAAAAACTGCAGACTTGCATTCACAAATTAATTCTTATTACTATACTAGGCATATATTTAGATTCAACATGCTAGGAGTGGAGCTGGGTTGCATGATTTTTCTATCGTCATCAACACAACTAGGTTCTGCATTTAATGTCATTCGAGTACCTCAGGTTTTTGCATTTCTTAACGCCCTCCCTTACTGGATCTTTCCAAAGACACAAACCCCTCTGAGTTCATCATTATGCCCTGAAATAACCAGCTCTACCAGAGCGTAAAATCGTTTCACCCCCCCCCCCCCTTCTTTTTTTGCTAATAATTGGGGAAACATCTTCTCTCTTCACTTTTTGAGCTTCAAGTTTAAACCGATTCACATCTGCAGGTCCTGCTGAGGTTGTTAGTGACATGGTAATGGATTTGAAAAGATATCAATTAGAAATAGATATGGTAATAATTGTAATCAGTTTTTGTCTATGATTCATTTTGATTTATACAAAAAATTTAAACATAGATTTGTAGGACCCCCTAGAGCAAAGCCGCCAATATTTGTTGCGTAAAGATCAGTTGCTGTTTAATTTAAGGGGAGAAACATGCTTTTGACCTGGAAAATGCTATGAACTTTTGTCCCCTGGAAGTAAAATTGATAACATGAGGAAATGTTTCCTGAGCAGAAAATCAGCATTTTAGAGTGATTTTTCAAGGTTCATGTGACACTGAAGACTGGAGCAATAATGCTGAAAATTCAGTTTTGCATCACAGGAATAAATTACATTTTAAAATATATGAAAATAGAAAACCGTTATCTAAAATTATTATTTCACAATCGGATTGTTTTTACTGTATTTTGGATTAAATATATGCAGCATTGGAGAGCATAAGAGACTTTTTAAAAAAAAAAAAAACATTTCTTCTTAAAAAAAATCTTTTGAAAAAAAGTAGTTTTGAATGGTAATGTAAACATGGTTTTCCCAAACTTTGCACTGTTTACATTGACAATTCTGTCACTGTGACATAATGGTTAGCTAAAAGCACCATTAGCATTTCAAAACACTTGGGTGGCATCTCTATGGCGACAGGAAATGTTATTTTCTGCTGTGACACCGAAGACTGGCCGTTTGCAAGGGCCCACTTTGAGATCGATCCGTTACTCTTAATGTTGCATAAGTGTTTTTCAGGGATCTTATTTATTTTGATACAGCTAACTTGAGCTTAAAGAGACAAATACCATGGGCATTCTCTGCATCTTGTTTGTGTACACTTATGGTATTTTCCGTATATGGCAAGAAGGCTCAAACCGTCATATATAAATGCTATTTAGAAATTAGATCGTTTTAATTGTGAGGCCTTGAGTGTGTATTATGTTCTAGCATGTGGAAACAGTGACATTTACCCTGTGTAACACACTCTGTCCCCTTGTGGTTAAGGAAGGTAATGGTTTCCAGTTTAAAGTGTGTGCGTGTGTGTGTGTGTGTGCGTGCGCGTGCGTGCGTGCGTGTGTGTGTGCGTGCGTGCGTGCGCGCTCGCTCTTGTGTGTGTGTGTGTGTGTGTGTGTGTGTGTTTCAGGTTATTATACGTCATGGGGACAAAATGTCCCCACAAAGATGACAATATCCGAAAATCCTTGTCCTTGTGGGAAAATGTTTTGGTCCCCATGAGGAAAATCGCTTATAAATCATATTATATAATGTTTTTTTAAATCATTGGTTGGGGATAGGGGTTAGAATATACAGCTTGAACAGTTTAAAAATCATTATGTTTAACGTCCCCATAAAACATGAAAACCAAACGTGTGTGTGTGTGTGTGTGTGTGTGTGTGTGTGTGTGTGTGTGTGTGTGTGTGTGTGTGTGTGTGCGCGTGTGTAAAGTGGGCTAACTAGGTTAACATACGAGCCAAAGAGTTATTGTCACCTGTCATTTCTCAAGAAAGGAGAGGAAGTAATAGAGTGTGACCTGGCTTCATTATAAAGAGATAAACATAAAATATAAAGAGAGAGGGGGAGAATCCAATTTTTTTCCATGTATAATGTGAGACCTGGATTTTAGATCTCGGTTTTAAAGTGGCTGTCAAGATGATGTTATATTTTTATTTTTATTCTTTTTTAAACCAAAACAATTATATTTGGTCAGGAGTTGAACAGGTGTCCACTTGCACGTTAAATGACTGTAACATTACATTAACACAAGTTGACCATTCACCTTTGACTGGATGTGACCTATAAAGGCATGTGTTAGCAGGTTTTCAGTTGAACGTCTAGAGCAGAACCCACATTTTTCCCATTGACATTAAGCCGCGACCCACATTTTTAGGATGAATAAACTGTATAAGGCAAGGCTAAATAGCAGTCCTAAACTAGTTTTTGTTTATATAATAACATATACAGTAAGTTGGTATGAGCCACCACAGTCATCAAAAATATAGAAAATAACACAAAGTGAAAATAAGTGGTATTTTGGGTTAAGGTTACAAAAACTACAGTTACCATGGTAAATACATAATACTAATGACCTGTTAATAGGCCTTAAACGTATGGATACTGATCCTGGTGAATAGAATGAACATCATACCTGCATGCAAATCCTTCCCAGCTAACACACGACGAAATAGTTACATAATTTTATTTTTTGGGTATTCACGTCTTACTAATTGACACCGTAACTACGTCATTGCATGCTCATTCGGTCTTTCAGTATATTGAGGCAATAGCCTACTCAGTTAGTGCCGTGAGCACGTTATAATGACTGACGGGACAGGAAAGGTGAGAGACTTTTTATTTCGTTACAAATTATGAAGGTAGAATAATGACACTGACATATAATGCCTGAAAACAACATCTAATCTGACAGCAACACTCTTTAGGCTACTTAAACTGCATCTAACAGAAATTTCAAAACAGCTTTCAAAATAAAAATGTTGCATCAGAAAACCATTTCGAACGACGTTTTTCTTTTCATTGTTTCTTAGACTACACACTTCGCGACTCACTCAAAACTGTCTTGAGACCCACTTTTGGAAAGTGACCCACCGGTTGAGAAACACCGTGTCTAGAAGCTTTAGACAGATGCCTTGATTGGCTGGAGAGATTCAGAGACATGCCCACAATCTTACATCATATGTTTTGACTACATTAGTTCTCTCTCAATGATTTCATGCACAGTATGTTTTTATCATTTGTATAGAAGTTGGACAAATATATATATATATATATATATATATATATATATATATATATATATATATATATATATATATATTTTAAAATATGCATACTGTTTTATTATATAATAGGAGGACCAAAGTATAATGTAGAGCAAGTTTTGTCTGTTATTTCAAATAGGTTTTTATTTTATTTATTATTTCTTTTTAGTTAAAAAATATATTTTTCCATTTTCACATTGCTTCAATTTCTCTTTCAAACCACCAGAGGGCAGTAGAGCACCACTGGATCAGTAGGATCAGAAGTGTGTGGATATTGGAGTACTGTATAACAACTTATATGCATGCAATGCATATATGTGCTGTGCGACATTTAAGTAGTAACATTTATATACATTGGTTATTGTCCACAGTGTCCAGCTGTGAATTTAAAGCTGCTATTTTGCGACTTTTAGGATTTTCATTTTTAAATGACCCCTACACTATTTTTAAATCATCCTTATACTATACTTTGTCTAAATGTGAATTCAGGGCAGGGTCCCCACTGAAATTTACACCAGCTACAAGCAAAGGACGCACGTTTAGCAAACGCCAATCTGACGACACAGGGCCAGCACTCAAAACATTTATTCATGGGACCGGTTTCCACAACTTTAAATAGAGCAAGTTAAAAACATTTTCTTTATTGATTTAATCAAACCTTTTTGTTTGTAAAGTTGCAAACATTATTTTCTTGAATTCAGGTGACATAATTATGTGGATGATTACATTAGCTTAATATTGTATGTAATTTAACTTTAATTGAATAATTTTTTGTTTTTAATTTTCTTGATAGACTTGGAAATTGGGTATAGTGGATTTCTAGTTACCAGCATGCTTTCCATAGGAGTGGATAAGGAGAGTAAATTTTGAAATTAAGTGTTATTTTATGTGGGTTTTTTAGCAAAGGGAAAGACCTGTTAGTGTTTAATGTTTTGCCAAAGTTTCTGTAATGTTGAAGTTTTTGTGGTTTATTTGATAACTTATTTATTACTCACACCCATAAACGGTTTGGGAGTTGAGCGCGCCGGTTCTCAGCACTATTTGAAGTTTTTGTGGTTACCATTGTGCTGAAGAGAAGATGCATGATACACTACATGCGCCAATTCCAGTAGCAAGTTATATCTTACTTGTTCATTAAATATACATGCTAAAGAAGTCAAATTTTACATGTTCTATAATAGCTGTGGATTTTATCTGAAGTAGATAACATTAATTGGTTCCAGGGGTAGTTGGAGCCACTTAATTTTTTTTTTTTGAGTAATCAACTTATTATTTTTTTTATTCAATATAGTTTGTTGGTTGTAAATAATTTAATTCGAAGTTGTCATTGTTAAATGGTTGGGCTAATTTTCTTTTGTTGGTTCAACACATTATTTGAGCATAACCTTTCCGTATGTTCCCTTCGACAGTGGCCCTGACCCCCGAGGCCCTAAATTTGCCATTGGCTTGTGACTATTGAAATTGCATGGTCTATGTCCAGAACCCTTCATGGCGACTGTCCTGAGCTGTGACATCAAAGGCAGTAGACAGGGAAAAATAAAAAATAGTTCCTTTTATGGTTACAAAAAACACATCTAATATAAATATAATGAAAAATCAGTTATTTACGCTACTGTTCAAAAGTTTGGGGAAAGAAAATACATTTTTTTAATAGAAATGAATATATTTATTCAACATGGATGCATGATTAAATTGATCAAAAGTAAAGACATTTGCATAAGACTTAACATATATATACAGCAAAACCTGTCCCTTTTCGTAATCTGACAATTCTGTACTGAAGACAGGTTTCATGGTCCTTATTATTTATTAGTTCTTCCACACATTAATTGGCAGAGTGTTTTCAATGGAAGCTATTGATTTGTTTTGTGTGTCTGATCTGAAAGTAGCCGATTTGATGGGTTCAGCTTGGTTATGATCTGACTGGTCCAGCTGTTGTGACTATTATCATCGGTCAGTTTGAATCGACAGCCGAACTGGTCACTGTTGGTGGAGGTGCGCAGGGGTGTATTTCTGCTTGTGCCTGACTGCAGAGGGAGGTCACTGGGTTCAACAACTTAGCACATATATGCATCATGGGTAATTCCCTATGGTGTGATGGTCCCTTTGTTGATTACGGGTGAGCTGGGATTTGTGCACACACTGTCCCAAGGGAGGAGGGAAAACCGGGACTGCATGAGCACAAGCTTTGCTCAGTGTGCCAATGAATTATGAATCAGCTTTTCAGGAATCATGGACTCTAAAGTGCTGTGATCAGCTCTTATGGTCTAGGAGTTGCACGTTTACAACCAATTATTTGGTAGTGGTCATAGTTTTGATGGATGGTTGGTTGGGCTTTTTAAGCGGAGGGGCACAAAAAAAAGTTTGCTGAGATAGTGTGTGTTTATAAAAACAAAAGCATTAAGTTAAAAACAATGTTCCCAGACAGAGGTAGTATATGTATTGGGCTTTTTGCCCAGTCTGTAAATGGACCCTTCTGAGTTGTGTTTGTGGCGGTAACCGTGTATTCAGAGCAAAGGGAACTGAGCCAGGCTGAGAGTGAGCCAAAACAGATGACTTGCTCAGTCTGACTGGGACTTTAAGATAATGTAGAGAAGTATTGTAGTAAAAGAGTTTTTTTTTTACCCTATGGTACCTCTTTCAAATAGAGACATCGATGCAAATTAGTACAAATCACAAAAATAAGATGATGGTCAAAAAATAATATGACTGATTTTCAGTTAAATATATTATCAATGAATACCACTCAAGACTTTTATTAAATAGAAAGAGATTTATATAATTGGTCTGCACACAAATAGTATTAATCACTTTATTTAATAATTTACCAATGGTATTCATTAAATAGAAAGTGAAAAATCTTAGTAAAGACAATATAAATAACACATTCATTTTATACCTGGTTCTGTTTATTGTTATTGAATAATTCATATCAGATGAATATAACACATGATGAGTTAATGAGCTGCAGCGTGTGAAGACCAATATTATATATAACTAATTATAGGGTGAATATTTATTGTTCAAATGAAAACTCATAACTTATTCACCCTCATGTCATTCCAAACCTGTATGACTTTTCTTTGTGGAACACAAAAGATCTAAGGTAGAGTTTCCATATTTTATTTTGCACTTGCTTACATTTCATTGAAAAGAGCAATATGACCATCCTGCCTAACATTTCCTTTGGTGTTCCATGGAAGATTAAAAGTCATAGTTTATAATGAAAAGAAGGTGAGTAAATGATGACAAAATTATTATTTTTGAGTGAACTTAAAGACATTACCACATGTTTAGCATGTAGTTAAACAATGCATGTCATTCAATAGGCAAGGCCAGGCAAGGCAAGTTTATTTATATAGCACGTTTCATACACAATGGTAATTCAAAGTGCTTTACATAGAAGAAATTAAAATAATCAAAAGAAATAAGAATAATTAAAACAGTTTAGAAAAAAAATAAAATAATAAAATACGGTACAAACAGTCGGACGAGCAGTGCCACAGTGCTCATTCAGTAAATGCATAGGTAAACAGATGCGTTTTGAGTCTGGATTTGAAAGTGACTACTGTAGGAGCACATCTGATCTCTTCTGGAAGCTGGCTCCAGCTGCGGCTGGCATAGTAGCTAAAAGCACACTCACCATGCTTAGAGTGAACTGGTTGTCCTCGGATAGAGGACATTTCAATTTCAGATTTCAATAGAATGAAATTGATTGGCCTTTTTGGTGTTTTTTATTCTTTCCTTCTGTCACGCACACATTAAGTGCAGGGTGTTTTGTACAGGCAGTGAATGAGGCAGTCTTGGAGTTGCCGAGGACCCTGCTGCACTCAGGTGGCTGATAACGCAGGGGAAAACCAACATGGCTGCCATCACTTCATACTCAGAATGTCAATGACATCAGAGAGAAGCTGAGAGCTGTCAACCGTGTGTGAACCACGGTTGTTTTTTTCACTTTTGTTTATTCATCTCTCATGTTTCCCTATGGGAAAGACACTGGGCTTTATGGCCACACCAATTTTTGCTGGTCTTAACCATGAATTCACCCCAAATCCCAAATAAATATGATCTAAATATAATGATACATTACCAATGCACAAACTATTATCCACCTGTCTAAGTATGTGTGCATATACAACCAGTTTAATATGCAAAAATATACCTCTTTCTCCATTTTGTGTGGGTTAACCGTTAACATAATGAGGTTGGAGTAGTAGTGGTACCCTCCCTCGCATCAAATTATGTGTGTGTGTGTGTGTGTGTGTGTGTGAGTGAGAGTGATCGCACATGCATGAGCTAAATTGTGCGACACCCCTCCCCTACAACCACCATGCACACTCACACACACACGGTGCTGGTGGGGGGCTTCATATATGCGCATATATTAACACTCACACACACTGATGTTGATTGTCGCGTACACTGTTCAGGTAGGACCGTCTGGGGACGGCTGAGAAGAGAACGTGGTTTCCGTAGTAACCACCCCAGCTGCCCTCCTCCACCCCTCTCTCTTTCTTTCTCTCATTCAGTCGTTCACTTGTGCCTGATGATGTTGGTGTCACCATCCATCTCTCTTTCTCTCTCCCACCCTCTTTCTTTCTTTTCCTGTATCATCTTCTCTCTGGATATGGTTCCTTGAACTGCCAGTGATAAAGGCTGGAGGCAAGCAAACGGAGTAGTAAATTTTTTTTTTCTTTTCTGGATGGGATCTTTCTCTTCCGCTTGGAGGGATTTTTTTTGAATATTTTAGGGAATTGGAAATCTTCTGTATTCTGGACGTTTATCTCAGTGTATTTGTGTGAGTGTGTGTGTATGGTTGCTGTGGGGACGTGGCTGATGCTTGATAATGGCTCATGCGGCGTCTCAGATTAAGAAGAATAAAGATGTGGATATTAATGCACTGGAGGATGAAAAGGAAAAGAAGAGGAAGAGCAAGAAACAACTGCGGGAACAAAAGAAAAAGGTACCGGGAATACACCCGCACACATATGTGTTATTACTGGGAGACTTATTGGGTTTGTGGCACGACAACATCTCGCCTGTTACTGCCAGTGAGTTTAGCGTGTGTGTGTATGTGTGAGTGTGTTAAATCTGTGCTGCAGTGCCAAGGTTACACTTAACATTTACCGCTCGCCTTCACATAAATACACACATATGTCCCTTAAACAACCGGCCATGATGTGTGTGTGTGTGTGTGTGTCTGTCCGTCCTCTTATGCGTTCAGGTTAAAAATGAGAGCATCACACTGCAGCATGTTCTGAGAGATTTTACTGTCCTCAGAAACGTGTGTGTGTGTGGGCATGCACACAGACACTCGTGTATTATACATCACATACTGATTTATTGATGTTTGTTCTGGAGAGTGATGGAATGAAAAATGCAGATGTGAACCGTGCTAACTGTCTACCATTTCATTTTATAGACACAACATACATACACACAGCCTATATCCACCACACCCAGACAGATCTTCTTCAGCAGTATCTCTGCTGTTCCTATTTGTTATGTTGCTGCTGTGTAATTTTAAACTGGAGTGTGTTTTGTGATGTGGTTTGAGACTTGAAGGATCCCTGTGTTAGAGATGAGTGGCTGCCTCCTGCCTCCTTTAACATGTGTCTTGCCTGTGATCAACACACCGAGCTATGTTCACATCTGTTGACCTTTGCTGTTTTATGATGTGTGTGTGTGTGTGTGTGTGTGTGTGTGTGTGTGAGACAGAGTTTCACCCTCTACTATAGTACCAGAATTTGTTACACCAACAAAGCACTGAAATACTGAAAAAAAGGTTTGTCAGAGAAAATTGACATTCAACAATATCTATGTATTTTTTATTTTTTATTATTGTTAGACCAATTTATTTTATGTTTTTTTCTTTTGTTGGTTTAAGGTGTCATTGTATTTCATTTTATTATTTTCAGAGTCATTACGGACACCCTCTTTTTATTTTCTTACAGTATATCTTATTATTTAATTTTCTTTAATTGTATCTTTTCCATTTCCATTGATATTTATTTATTTATTTATTTATTTATTTATTTTGGTCTTTTTCTATTGATGCTTTGGCAAATTTGTGTGCAAACTGCCATGCCAATGAAATACATTGAAAGATCAATTATGTGAGAAAGATAGTGTTTTATAGATAATAATACATAATGACATTGGAAAAAGGAATTTTATCTCATCTTATTTTCTAGAATTAAGAATGTATCAGGAGGTAGAGTAATTAAATGAAAGTATGAGAGAAAATAGAGGACAGTATGTCTCTTTATACCTATGACTGACAAACAGAGAGACATCATAAAGATGGATGCTAATCTGTGTCGCACTCTTGCATAGAGAGAAGGTAATTGCCTTGGCATTGTGGGACAGAGACACACATGTGATCTCACACACACACACACACACACACACACACACACACACACACACACACACACACACACACACACACACACACACACACACACACACACACACACACACACACACACAAATAGCCAAATAGTTGTTTTGTTTATGTGGGTTACTGGGTGGTCATTTTGTCTGCGTGTACAATCAGGGTATCCCAGTACCTCTACTATAAAACAATCAGTGGTAATACCGTGCTTTTTTGGATATGTACTGTATCATGGCAATACCCAAAATTGGGACCTAAATGTAATGCTTTAATTTTAATATTCAGGAACATGTGTCACCCTCGATGTCTATGGTGGATGTCGCCCTGGTAATACCATGGTATGTAAATATGGTATTATTATTTATTACAATGGTGTATATATCACCTTTATTCACTTTTATTCCTCTCAAGCCCCTTTCACACAGAGATTCCGGAAAATACACGGATAAAGTGACCTGGGATTTGACCTGGGTTCGTTTGATTTTGGTTCATTCACACTGCCAGTGATTTTCCGGAATCAAAGAATGCGTTCTCACACAACCCATAAAAATCCCGTAAAGACACGTGACATCGATGTGACATGTAATGTCTCTGCAGCGTCTTAAGTTTGCTTATGAGCTGCGAATTCTCTCTCGAGAAACCAAGAGATGTGCCACTCTTGTGCATTTTTTTTTCTGATTCAGAAGGTGTTCTAGCAATTTCCCGGCAATTTCCCGGGAGTATAGAGTGGGATCCCTATAGAGTGGGATCCTCTGTTTATTTCAGTGTTTGATTCAAACACAGCACTACAGTCACACAACGTACATTTCTGCATCCCAGGTTATGCTGAGGGTTTCCGTAGGAACCGGAAACATCTGTTGTGCTTTGGGAGTCAGGCCGTCTGAGTGTCACTGACCTGATCTCAGATCAGTCCACAGGGTGTTGTTGTGAAAGGCCTCATCTCTCAGGGGTCAAAGTTGGTGTCCATTTCATAAAGAGCTATAACAACTTGTATGTGCATGCCTGAATTTTCATTCAGGTGTGTGTTTAAAATGACTTGAAACAATCTGTTACATGAAGGTGTCGCTGTGGGCTTAGAACTTCATCCCCCTCTTTTACACCTGGTGTAGTGTCTTCATCTTATATTACAGAAATGGACAGAGATAGTGAATGTAAAATGACAGGGAGAGGTAGAGGCAGAGAGAGCAGCTGATTGACATTGGCAGAGGTCATATGAAGGTTAGATGTTCTACTTGTGTGCTCCGGGACAGTGAATCCTGATACAGAACTCACTCATGAAGAAGTGAAGCTGCTGAATCCTCCAGGGCATTTGAATCAAGTTTGAGCTCAATTCACTGACCAGTTGGTGATATTCACAATTGTCTTTGAGCAGATGATCATTGAGAAAAGTTCAGCTTAAGAGATGGTGCATTCCTTATATGTGTTAACAGAGGGCAATAGATAAAGATAATAGTTGTTTTTTCTTCTCTACTTTTTTGTTTCAGCTGAAAAATATCAGCTTACAGTTCAAATAAAAAAAAATATAGTTCATATTTATTTACATTGCGTCTTCTTTGATTATACTTTATAATACATGTTTTGTTATTTCTTTAAAAATGTTTTATTATATAGTCTACACTGCACAAGAAAAAAAGTTGCTGTATGGATTTAAATAAGCAAATGCTTAAGAGTCCATGATTGGATAATTATTGCTGTGTTTATTATGTGTATAGCATGTTATATGCTTGGCAACAGTTCTTCTAACCCTAATTGATGGAGTGTAATTTCCATTAAGAGGTGCATACATTTTTGTTCAATGCCTGCACCCACTTTAGCTATAGGGAATTTGACAATTTTAAGAGAAAAAAATCTGCAATTATTTTTGTTTGCGTGTGTTGTCAAAAATGACTTATTAAATAAATTGTTTAATACAGTCATTTTAACGCCTAAACCAAGTTTGATATTAAATTTTAAATTTTATATCTTTCTAACTTTATAAAAATGCCTGGATATCATAAGATTAATCATGTTTAATTAATCAGTTAAAAAATGTGCATAATAGGATTATATTAATTACTATACTAAACAATTACTAATATATATATATATATATATATATATATATTTTTTTTTTTACAGTGGTAACAACTAAAGTAATGAAAAACTGCACTGGGCAGTGAGAGGTCAGAGGAGTTAAATACTTTTTTGGGGTTTGTCCCTGGTGAGTACTCATGCCTTGTGGAGCCCCTACAGCAGAATATACAGTCACGTATGTGCATGTGGCAGGACATTGTGATAAATGAGCTTCGCTCCACTCCATTAATGAGAGAAGCCATGTAATAGTGCGTCTCTCTCTCTCTCGCTCACACAAACATGAAGAAGGAATGGTGTGGGGGAGGGGAAGGGGGTGATAGAGAGCAGCGCATGAGAGACACACACATCGAGGGGGAGATGAAGAGGGTGATTTTGTTGAAGAGGTGGAGAAGGGCCCGTTATCCATCTATTCAGATGCTTTGTTCTTCTCTGTGATTATGTGATCATCAATTATGGCCTAGATCACTGTGTCTTTCACTCCCTTTTTCTCCCTCTCTCACGCTTTGTTACCAGATATGCTTGCCTGTAAATGCAAGTGTGTGTTGCAGTATTCAGGCATTTTAGGATGTATTTCGTCTGTCGCAGTTATGAGATTGTTTTTCATTCATTTAAAGCAGATCCACATCAACAAATCTACATTTGTGATTGTAATTGAGAGGTGGATAATGCCAGGACTTTTTGTCTATTATTCATTCAGTGAAACATGAGTAGCAGATGTTAAAGGTGTCGAGGGTAGGAGAGAACAGGTGTAAACAAGTATATTTATGGTAATAATTGTGTGTGTGTGTGTGTGTTTGCCTTGCTTACATTGTGGGTACCAGATGTTTCCACAAGGACATCAAAAATTGACATTCCAATGAGGAAAATGGCTTGATTGCAGAAATGTTTGTGTGAGGGTTATGTTTATTGGATAGAAGTCAACAGAAATCAATGGGTCAGTGGGTTTTTATGAAAATGGGCTTTACATTTTTCTATAAAGCTATAAACAACATATTTTACATTTGTATCACTTGACATTTCCTCGAGTGTTTGTGTTGGTCTATGAGCTGTATCGGTTGTCTGTTAAAGGTTGATACATGCTTGAGGCTCCATATAGAGCTTCAGTTCCCTGCTGACAACACTGTGTGAGAGTACAGATCACACACTCATGCACAACCATACCTCCTTACTTAAAGCCATATTTCCACAAGCAAATGTTAAATACAAATGAAAATGAGAAATTTTTTTATTTTAAAATAATTGAATAGAAAACAGTTATTTTAATTTGTAGTAATATATTACTGTTTTTATTGTATTTTGATCAAATTAATGCAGTCTTTTGAATGGTAGATTATATAAGTTAACGGATTTGACACTTTGCGCTGTAAAAGTTTTTAAAATATTGAAATAATGTATGAGATAAGACAGCTCTCGGCATCTCGAAAACGCTATATGCTGATATTGATCCTCGTTTTAGTTCTCCTTTTGTCCCAAAGTCTGCTTGCCATGGTCCATGTTTGAACGAAACAACAACAGCGTGAGCGTGCCGCTAGACGTAACGAAGTTGTCCACGTCTGTCCTCATGGTTACTATGGCAGTACGAGCGGAAACCAGGGATAACGTGGATATCACGTCATTGACAGGCAACAAGTGAACAGGGACGAGCCATTATTTAAAATTGGAACTGCAAGAAATATATCACACTGTGCAAGTGATTTTTACTTGCATATTGTAGCTTTAAATATCCATAGCCTACCGCACATTAAGCTATCAAATGGAAGTCTTGGAATATAGTGCAAAACTTTATGGTGCTTTACAATATTTTGTATATCTTTAGTGGGGCTTAACAATAACAGAGAATAGTACGTACAATATCGTACGTCACTGAGAAGTTGCAGCTGCGGCGGGAGGATTTTTGGGGGATGAATCTCCCGAGCACTGTTACTGCTTTCCGCCATGTCTTCTCGTACACAAAAACAACGTTGCATGCTGCGGCTGTCAGACTGATGCTGCCCGGACAGGATTTACCGCGAGTTTTCAAAATCGCGATAATGGAACATGGTTTTCGTGATAATTAAATTTTAAACGATAATACTAACCGCGAGAACATTTTATCGTGAAACTGGTAGGCGTTCCATCTTGAGATCACATTGACTAGGCAGATACTTTCTGTGTAATGTACAGTGTGTTTGTCTGGCTGCTAATGCATCCCAGTTTTCTTAGCGGAACAAAAAAGTACCTATATATTGATGTATTAAAAAGCACACATAAAATGCATAAAATGCTGTGCAGTAACTTCTGGTAACACTGAGTGTTGATTCAAACTATCATTGGAATCAATCACACAAACGAACAGATTCACTAAAATGAGTGCTAGTCAATAGATGTTTCAGACTTTCAAATGGTGCAGAACTTTAGTCATGAGTTTTTAATTGAACAAAGTCTTTTGTTACATTATTCATCATTTAAAAGGCTGATATGATAATTCTTTCTTTCATTCGTTCGTTCTTTCTTTAGTTCTTTTATGTGACGCATTATTCAGGAAATTCCCACATTTCCATTTTGGAATTATATCCAGCTACTGTTAATTCTTATGTCATGTTCAATATAGATCATATTAAGGGTGTATGACATGAAGGTGTGTGTCTGTGAGTGAGTGATTTCTTAAAAGATGTGCGTGTGAGAATCATGTGATCAGAAATTAGGTTGCCCTTCTCACAGTATATCAGGCTATAGCTTCTTCTTAGTCAGCAACACCATGAAAGTCTCCCTGCGTGAGTGAGCGTTTGTCTTTGACATGCTTACACAACATGTTTGTCAATGAGTTCACTGCTAACCTTAGAAATATGTTCTTCAGTTTATATGTCTGTAGGGATGGAGTACTTTTGTATGTATACTAACACTGCTTTCTTTAGTATACGTACAGTACCATTCAAAAGTTAAGGGTCGGTTTTGAAAGAAGTATTTCATGCTCAACAAGGCTGCATTTATTTAATCAAAAAATACAGTAAAAACAGTAATATTGTGCAATATAATAGAATTGAACATATATATTATAGAAATCTATCATATAATCTATAATATATACTCAAGGAACATTTCTTATTATTATGGTCTACAACTTTTTAGAAGTCGTCTGCTTCAGAGATAATATGTGTTATTTATTATGTATTTTGTTGTGCTGAATTCAAATATAACCATTAAAACAACTGAATGGCTTCTGTTTCCAAGATATTTAAGTTTTTACATTTTACGTCTGTGTATTGTGTAGATATTACTTTTCACCTGTCTGTTTGTGTAACGCTTTAAAAACCAGCAAAAGGTTATGTATCAAATTTATTATGAAACAAAAGGCAAAAAACTGGCTTGTCTCTTGTATTCATTAAATGGAGCATCTCTTGTCCCTGTCGAGCAATATTCTGCAAGCATTGATGGGCTTCATTTGAAGTTATCTGCACTGCTCATATAAGTATGAGGCATCTCTGCTCACTGGCTATACAGAAATGCCCCTTTGCAAAATCAAAACCCTGCAGAGTTTAGCTTTAACCATACCCAAATTATAAACACCTGATCAAGCTTACCAAGTTCCTCAGGTTTATTTGAAAACTACAGGTATGTGTGTTGGAGGAGATTGGAACTAAACTCTGCAGGGCTGCACTGTAAAAAATAAAAACGGAAAATGTACTGGTAATTTTCTGCCAGGATATTATCCAGTAATATTATGGAATTTCCGTTAATCCTTGAAACACAACCTAATGGAAAGCGCAATTCAAAATACAGGTAAAACGCCTGTATAATACCAATATTAAAAATTACAAATTTAAACATTTGTATGTTAAAAATAACTAATATACTTCAAAACATTAAACATATTTGACTGGATCTATGAATAAATCTATGAATAATTCTTTGTTCCTCTTACTACTTGCTTTTAAGTCATTTCTGGTTTAAATTGAGATCCCTTCCCTTATTACTCACTTTTCCTCCGCCATTCAGTCAAGGGTCTTATATACTGAGCCAATAGCAACAATCAAACATTTAAAGCATAATTTTCATTCTCAGTAACCTAGACATAGTAAAGTTTAACTACATTTCAGCATTTTGGCTGTATACCAGTGTTATCAATGTTTAAAACTGTTGTGCTGCTTACATTTTTTTGTCAATTTTTTGTGCTGCTTACATTCAGGATTCTTCGAGGAATAAAAAGTTTAAAAGTACAGCATTTATTTGAAATCAAAATCTATTTCTTTCAAAAAATCACGACAGAGTGTTTCTGTAAATATTTTCTTGCTCTTTCTGTCCATCTTATTGTGTTCATTCTCTCTGCAATGTAATTATTTTTAGATCACTTTTGCTTCTATCCTGTAAATGCCAGTCAAAGGTACTCTGTCTGATAATGGTCTATTACCCAGCAGCTCTCTATTGATCGTGTTCAGAGTGTTGTTATATCAGCTCTGCTACATTCTCAGGGAAGCAGCCAGACTGTCTGCCCTTATAAAACTCCTTTACTGTAAACTTAACAGAGATGCGCGTGTGTGCGCTTGTGTGTGTGTGTGTGTGTGTGTTTTATCTTTTATGGTGAGCTGGCAGGTCTTCATAGCTTTAAGTTGTTTGATATTACTTGGAACGACAATATAACAAGTTCTGGTTTGGTTTAAATTTAAACACTTTAGGTAATAGGTAACACTTAACAAGAATGTCTAATTTGTTTAAAAAAATGCAATTGTTCATTGTTTATTCATGCTATTTCAAAGTGATCTAAGTTGTTTTGCGAGCTCCGTGGTAGACTTCTACTTGACAGGCAAAGTAATTTCTTACATACTCCACTTCCCCATGTGTGTTTTGTCATATCCGTAAATTGAGAAAAGTCTCTCCGGCTAGCGGTTACTTTGATGCGTGTGTGGTGTGGGAGACGGAGTGCCATAGGTTTGTTGTCACAACGTCTGAAAAAGGTTGACATGTAGCACATTACATCTCAAACCTCTGGGGAATCACTTGCTTAAAATGAAAAGCCAAATAGAGGAGAGTCTGCTGGCAAAAAGAGAACGTGACAGAGCTTGTAATAAAACAAGAATCAACATTGGCTTGGCGTGTAAGAGATGGCGAGAACTGAGGGATTTGAAATGTTGTAAAAGCGACGCAGAGATGACGTTTTATTATTCAGCAGGTGAATAAGGTATTTTACTGAACAGATAAATTGTCATATGTAGCATTCTAACAGAGTTCACTGTAAAGCATTATCTATTGTGAAGGGTCATTTCATTATGAGTTGTTGAAGCGCTGTGCTGGAATTTATTTTCAAGGAAGATTAATGCATATAGCTTTAGTAATCAGCTTGAGATCCTTTCCATCTAAACTGGTTCTATCTCTTAAAGGCAGAATATGTAAGTTTCGCCGCTAGATGTCGCTTATTCGAAACAAAATGAGCATGGAATCATGGGAGTTGTCGTCTTCACCTCCACAGCTGATGGAAAAGCAATCTGAAGGGACTCAGGCAGAAATCATGTTCATGGTTGAGCTATTGTATTAAAGTTTTATTAACGTTGCTGTGTGGTATGAAGCATGGCGGGCTGAGAGTCTGGTACATTTAACGGTGCCGTTTTTATTATGCCGCAGTCAGCCGCTCGTGCCACTCCTTTCGTTTTGTAGCTAATATTTATTATGATTATAGTTACATTTAAAATCTGCCTCCTTCCCTGAACTTTGTTACAGTTATGTTCAATCACCTAAATACACATTATTTTATTTTATTCTAATAAAACAGAATTTACTGAATAACTGAATTACTACACATTCAGTAAATTCTGTTTTATTAGATAACAGAACTGACGAATTAAAATTGTGGGGTAATGCATCTCTGTTTTACAAAACAATCATGCTAAAAATATGTTTGAGTGTGCTGAACATTGTTATAATGTTACTTGGTGCGTTCGTTCAATGGCTGCTATGAGACGCTTGTTGCACATTGCAGTAAGCTAGCTCGATTTCTGATTATGCCATATTAGCCACTTCACAAAGTTGTGTTGTCTCTGAGGCACGGTACAAGCATGTTATTCTCTGTAAATCAAGAAAAGGAGAGATTCAAACAATAAGACTAATGGGATTATGCTATATAACAATGATTCTTTTCTGTCAATAAAATATATAATATATTAAAGCATCTTTAGTGGAAATCAAGGGTTGCGTGGCTATGGCGTCATTAACTGCGTTTCCATTACTCTTCAAATTGGGCAAATTGAAATTGCGAATTGAAAATAGGCCCAATGGAAACAAGTCAATTTCGCAAAAACTCCCATTTATCTCAAAAAAGTTTTTATGCTCGCATGAGATGGTTTTTCAGGCAATTTAAAAAATAAATATTTCACAAAACTGCAATGGAAACCGTTTTTGCGCATTTACAGGTCACCTGACGTAGAGGACGTGGTATGTTTGAACAGAATACCAGACAGAGTTCTGTATTAAATTCATAAAAGACAAAAGAATTATAGGAATACTGGATTCTAAACCTCAAAGAAATGCCACAATCAAGACCTCGGAGCAGATCTGAGGGAGAAACACCTCATATGCCGCTCCAAGTATAAGGGTCTTTCCTTATTATTAATGCTTGGATAACACACGTCTCCTTCGATTAATAATAATGGCCAGTGCAGTGGCTGGGATATACATAAACCTACCAACATCCGTCGCCATGATTTAATTTGGAATGACTTATCGCGAGAGGAAAAAATTACGTTTTAGTCGCATAACATTGGTTAATGGAAACATTTCGCAATAGTTTTTTGTCGACATTTAGAAAAAAATCTCAAAAGTTTTTTTGCAAATCTGTAATGGAAACGCGCCTATTGACAGTCAACGCAATGATTTGGGCTGTTACACAGGTTAAAATAGCTGATTTCTTTGGATTTAAACATTGTTGGAAACATTTGAGATAATGCAAGTACACTAGTCAACAAAATATATACCACTCTTTAAGTGTTTTTTGGATATTTTAATCCAACAATCTTACATATTGTGCCTTTAAGTCTAGTTGTGAATGTTTTATGAGCAGTAGGATAATCTCTCTCTCTCTTTTTTAGTTGTGAGAATGAACAAAAACAATGCAGTTTTTTTTTACTGCTAAAGGGGGCAAAAGTTATAGTGTACCTTTTAATAAATGGTATTTTTATTGTAAAGTGTTTCCACAATTTAATAATTTTAATTGATGATTATTATATATCTGCATCAATGCAATAATTTAGACTTGTCCCTCAGTTCATTGACACAAAAGAAAAATGTGTGTCATTCGATTCAGGTTTTACCGAACGACCATTAGCTTAAGGAGGAAAGCGAGTAACTGATGCAATATTTTGGCTCATGGTCTTCAAACAGCATGTGTGTACATTTGAGATATTTTGAGGTGTGTGTGTATGTGTTTGGGGGTGTTTGAGGGCACATGGGGGAGTAATACAGGCAGATGGCCTTTCCCTCCTCTCTCATCTGCTACAGTCTGGGTGCCAGATAATATCTCTCTCTCACACACACACACACACATACACTTCTAAATGGAGGAGTGTGTGATAGTCATTCATCGAGCATGTGCACAGATTTGATCCTGTGTTCTGCATTAGAATATGTTAGAAACGGAGCATGTGGTTACTTATCTTTAAGTAAAGGGCATGAGACATTTAGTCTTTAAACTATATCTCAAGGTTTTCATGGATTTCTGTCATACCTGTAGCATTTGGTTAAATCCTAGCACACAAACATACTCTGATTCAGCTGATATATTTGTACTTGGTTTTATTTTTTAATTTTTGTCTGGTTGGGGCTAGGTTTTACCTACCTTGGCATCAGTCATTACTCCAGTCTTCATTAACACATGATCCTTAAGAAATCATTCTAATATGCAGAAACTTTTCTAATCATTATCATTTTTGAAAACGATTGTGCTGCTGAGTATTTTTGTGGAAACCGCAATTCATTTTGTTCAGGATTCTTTGGTGAATAGAAAGTTTAGAAATAGAACGAACAGAAATTATATGATGTCATGAATTCTGTCTGTTTATATGATAAATGAAAAGCATCTGCTGAAAAAAAGTATTTCTTCTTTTACAATTTTTTTTTATGTTTGTTTCGAATACAGTACTCCCTGTGGAAGTGGCTCTTATTTAAAATCAATATTACTGTGAGCATTAAATCATGGCTATTGAATGTTGTACAGTGTTTCTGGACTTTTTGTGACACTTTGGACACTGTTTGTCTCTCAGCAGAAGACTAATATGATATCATACACGACTTTCAAAAATTTCACACTCTCTCTTGCTCTCTCATTCTCACTTGCCTCCTCGATCTCTAATTGTCTTACTAATTCACAAATGATTAAACGCACCCACATTACATTACAACCATGGTCTTGTCAACACTTAGTTCCTATATTACTTTTCTTTAATCCAGATTTACAGTGTTTCATGATATTTTAAGATGCTTGTAAGCCTGTGGAGCCTTTTTACCTCCATACTTTTTGTGTCTTCGCTGCTCACTCAGTTAGCCTCTCTTTTCTCTCTGTCCTAATGACGGGGGTTGGGATTATCCTTTTCACCTGACTTTAAATTCCCAGTGTAATTATAATCCATGAATCCTGCTAATCTCAGTCCCACAGCTGGATGGACATCTCCAGTCCTACTCAACACTTGTTGGGATGGCACTGAAAATTACACTCTGTATGTATTATTAAGAATATCTGTAATGTATGATCTATATAGTATACCACTAAAGCAATTATAATTAATTCCTGGTGAAGTATAAATGAAATATCTAAAAAGAAAACATGATAGAAACAGACTATTAGTAATTATGTGGCAGTGGTAATGTTTGTGTTTTGGATATCTGTTGAGTTTAGAAAGTAGACTATTATATGCAATATTTTCTGAACACAATTACAACAGACTTAAGTAAGAAAGATGTGTGCATGTGTACAATATTGCATCCCACATCTGCAGGCTGTCTGCACCTGGGTGCTGAGGCCACACACACACACACACACACGCACACACACACACACAAACTGAATTTTTTTCCCCAGAAAATTTGTTTTAACATTTTACTTCACACTGTGTGTGTGTGTGTGTCAGATATGGTTTTATGGACGATGGTTGGGGTCTGTAATGATAAATTCCTTGTAGAAGCATGATTCTGGGTCACACGCTGCTGTTCTGCCTCCAGAGACCCACAGACACACACACTCGCAAGTTCATGCTTGCCGGCACACATTAACTGCTGCCCCTCAGAGAGAACAGGAGAGGGTTTAAAGCACTTCCAGCTGCCCGAACTCACATGAACTATTCAGTACATCTCTGATTGACTCATTAATTGACTGATTGTTAATTGAACTTGTTGATTGGCTGATTGTAGACTTGCTAAATTAGATCATTAATAATAATAATTATTATAATAATATTGTAAATTGACAATACATAATTTGTAGAGGTTATATACATTTTATTATTATCAAGTGTCATAACTTGTGCGTTGCTGTCACGATATATCAGTTGTGTTTGTTAGTTTAGTTTTCATTCATCACATTTGTTCCTTTGTTTGAGTTTTCCCGCCACTCATCTGTTTCCATGGACACTAATCCTCATCACAGCTGTTCATTGTTTAGTTTATCTCCATGTGCATATTAGTTCCTCATTTACACTCAGTGTTGGTCTGGTCTACGTTTAAGTTAGCATGTGTAGTTGCTTCAGTCTGAACATTATGTGACTTTGTGGATTTTTATTAAACTCTGTGTTTTGAATCATCATCATAATCGTCGTCATTGTCATCGTCTTTGTGTATTCCTGCACCCTTGCTAACAGCTGGGTTTGTTTTTAGTTGTGATATAAACTCACATATGAACTTACAATTGTGAGAAAAAAGTCAGAATTGTGAGATTTTTCCCCCTATGAACTGCATATGCGAATATTATGTAGACCTATTGTTTACATCAAATTCATGCATCAATAGAAGGGTAATCGTCACAGGTTTCATCAGTCCAGTCTATCTATTTAATGGCTTGCAACCATAAACTTGGTATGCTGTAAAAATGAAGACTTTTTTTTTGCATTCCGATTCTGACATCCAAAGACATTTTTTCTTATTCTGTGGATTTTGCCTGTTTTCCTCCACTTGTTACCACTGTTTTCCCGTCACCACAATGCGCACATAGCTGTAAGTGACGTAGATGTGCTCCAAAAAGGTCTGTTTCTTGTGTTTGATTTAAGATTACGCTGATTTGTTTGGAATAACTTGCTCTGATTATTAATCATTCACAATACGACATGTACCATGCATTAGGAAAGTAAACAGGGTCAATAGGTTTTGTTTTCATGTGTACTTTAACATTTTGCCATTTCAAATGTAACAAACAGGACAATAGATGTGTTAGTGGTAGGTAGAGTCAGTAGTATTGAATCTCTCCACTAGGGTCCAGTGTGAGTCTGGATATCAGGCACATTCTGGTGATGTCGTCATTTCTGATGTTTCTTGCAGTCACTTTGTGTTTAGCGCTGGTCACCTCATTTCCTCTGTGTCTGACATAAACCTTTCCCTGCCATGCCTCTGCTTTACATGTAAGAAGACTGTTGCTGATGGGCATTCAATTTCACATTTTCAGCATACACAGTGAACACTCACAAACAACGTCATCACTAATAACAAACATACATCCAGACACAGTACTGACAGCCTGACACATCACTCACTTACAAACTGAGTGAAAATGCATACTTAAATACTGTATTGCTACATCCAGTCTGTGTTGGCATTTCGTCATGTAGGAGCTTAGCCCATTTATCTTTCTAGAATGTATAATAATGCCCTATTTCTGAAAATGTGGAAATCCTCCAGTGCCCATGGGTTTAAAGCAGGTGTAGCCCTTGTGAATACCTCTGTGCCTGACTGTATTTGAGAGAGAGAATGATAACTCTCATACACTCTCCGTGATTGGCTGATGAGGTGGAGGTCATTGAGGGAAACCATCACCACGGTTACTGAACATCTTGAGCTCCTTCAGATCACATTCTCTTTCCCCTCCTCCTCTGTTGCCATAGCAACGCCACGATCCCAGAACGAGGAGACCTGTGTTGCACCCCAAAGCATCATGGGATGCCTCTCTGCATAATCAAAGTGTGTGTGTGTGTGTGTGTGTGTGAATGCCTGTCTGTCTACTGTATATGACTACAGAGATAATTCCATGAAACATAAAACAACAGCGTACATAAATAATCACAGCAAAAAAAAGAAGTGTTGCAGATGTGGTGTGTAACAGGAAATATGTCTAAAGAGTTTTTGAAGGGTTTACAGAAGTAGTTATTAAATGTCTACAAAGCATGTCCATGTTTCACTCTCAAAATCAAAAGAAAAGAACAAGAAATATATATTTTTTAATAACATGATTTTTAGTACTATTAAGATTTTTAGTTTTCAGATTATAAATCTAATTTTCATTACTCTAATGGAAAAATGTTTATTATATATTATATTATAAATATAAATAGATCACTAAAATATTTATATTATTAAATGGATTAAAAAATACAGTAAAAACTGTAATACTGTGAAATATTACTACAATTTATTACAATTCAATTTGAAGATATTTTAAAATTTATTTTGTTTTAATTCTGTATATTTGAATTAAATAAATATTTTTTAAAATTAATACTATTACTTAAATTTGCATTTAAAATATCCATACGTAATCGTAGAACTTCTTTTACATTAATTTATGCTATTTCTTTGTACAATTTTTTAATTATCATTGAGAATGTTTTTATGAGATGCACTTTTAATAAAAAAGTTTGTTGTTAAAATAATTATTTTTAAATATATGAAAAATCTCTTGATGCAAGCTTTACAATTTATATCGTTAAATCTCAATAATGAACAAACGCAAGAATAAAATAATTTTTTGTTGTAAAATCAAATTGTCAATGCCGGTTAGCTCTCCATATGTTCACACAGTATGTGTCTGTCTAACACACAGCTCTAGGCCACTCCCCTTTTCCATAAACGCATGCTGATAATACACGGAAAATAACAAACACCCAACGGTACATTCAACAGAACAGTATATTCAAACAGACACTAAGATACACACAGTTCAAGCACAGTATGTAAACAACACAGTCTGTGTCACTGTATAATGTGTGACACGCTTCATCCCTTTGTCAGAGGTACAGCTGGGGTGCGTGCTTACATGATGGTGCGGTGGCCCTAATACTGGGGGGAAATGCCCCTAATCCTTTTTTTAAGCCGCACCATGAACCCAGCATTCAGCCTAATAAACCGACCCCCAGCAGTCCTAAACACACACACACTCTTTTTATTCAAAAAGGGAGTAGATAAGCATTCAGACAATACAAACCAGGCACATGAGGGTTGCAGGCAGGGGGAGACTGCAGAATGGAGGGAAAGGGAGTCTGCCATAGTCCTATTTGCAAATGCATTGGAATCAGCTGCTATATTTGGACCCCCTTAACACCTCATATCACTATTCAAAAGACCCCCACCCTCTGTGTTCTGTGTGTATGACAGAAAAGATAGAGAGAGAATCAGAGAGGTAGTGGGAAAGCACATAAAACATGATATCTTTGTCCGTGTTGAATGAAGATTGGAGCTGGTGCCCATTGGATAAATAGAAAGAGAGAGATCGTTTTGGACAGGATTGTGAACAGTCAAAAAAAATAGAAAAGTCGATTTTCTTGCAGAAGGAGAGGTCAAGTTGTAAAAGAGAAAGGAAGAACAGAGAAGGTTATATTCAAAGTGACTGTATTTACTGTATTACCGGAGTGCTTTGTATCCTTGAATCCGTACTCACACACACGTCAGGTGGAAGTGTGACTGAGCATCCTGCTGCCAGGGCATTTTTACACGTCACATGACTGAATGGCACCTTGCTGGCCGCAGAGCTAAAGAAGTAAGTGATCGGGTTTCTGTGGGACTGCAGGAAAAATGGCGGTGGAAGAGGCTGCTGATTATTTTTCCTCCGTAAGTACTCTACAAATATGACTGGGAATGGTTGGGAAGTGTGTGTTGTTTTTAAATAGGAAAATGTAAGATTTGTTGGTTGGGGATGCTTGGGTCATTGTGTAAGAGACCCTGAAATGCTCATGCTCTTTATCTGCTACACCTTGAGTCAGATTTTGTATTTCAAACATTTTATTAACATATTTCTTGAATACATGATATATCTGACACCTTTGGTCATTTTAAACCCTCTGCTAGACCCTCTGCAGTTTAAATGGCGCTAAGTCTGCTCTATTGGTCTTGCTGGGCTCAGATTTCCAGATTTTGTTAGCAGAATCCTGCAGAGCTAAATGTCCTCACAGATATTAGAGAATAACTGTTTGTTTGGAGAGTGTCTCTGTTGTCTGTTGAGTTGTATCACATGCAAAAATAATATTTGCTTTATGTTTGTTAGTGTCGACATTCATGTTGGTCAAGCGCTCCAACTCTACCTTTGCTCTAGTGCTTTTTTACTGACCTTGATGCGTGTGTGCATGCATGGTAATATAAGCACAGAGTGATTGCCGTGCTCACTACTGTTCTAGACCACTTTATCTGTGTCATTTACCTAACAAAGCTTTATACTGTACATTCATGACTGAATGATTCTACCTCTTTAAGGTGTTTTGGTTGGAAAGACATTGCAGTCTTGAATTTGGATCTATCCATCTATCTATCTATCTGTCTGTCTTTCTGTCTGTCTATCTATCTGTCGGTCGGCCGGTCCTATTGGCCATTATTAAGGTTTAGATTTCCATCTACTTTAGCAGTAATGAATAGTGATAGATTATGTCAAATATTTAACTCTTTAAGTTACTATTTCTTTCCCTTTAAGAGTCTACATGAGTTGCTGTGTGCATGTTATGATAGTTTTTATTGTGTTGTAGTTTCTTTTTCTCTTTTTTAAACAAATTAGTAGTATAGATTTTTGATATTGACTGTTATTTGTTATCATCCATAATATGATAATATAAAATAATAATATAAAATCATAATAAAAAAATTATTATTGACTATCGGCCAGAGTTTCTACATCGGTACATAAGTACTTATAAACTTATAGTATATATGGTGAATATTTTGATTTAAAATTAAGAACTATGGATATGAATCAGTCACCAGTTGGTAGGTATGTTTTAAAAATGGTTGAAGTGCGAATCAAAACGGACAGGCTGAAAAGGAGTGAGGAGGGATTTTTAAAACTAAACAATACTGAACAGCTTCACTTGTGGCCATTATGCCTAACCCAGATGGTCTAAAAACTGACCAACACCATTGCAAAACCAACCACTACTGGTCCATTCCAACTGTAGATCACAACATGTTTTGCATTGTTTGACTGTAGCTGCGTATAATGATGCTGATGTTGTCTGTTCAAAGGACAGGCATGTGTGTGTGTGTGTGTGTAGTCACCCTGTCTGCAGCCACACTGACGGGTAGCTTTGTTTTTTTTGCCAATCATGCAGTATTTGGATCTGCTTCTCTAGGAACTGAAGAGACACTGGGACAGAGAGGCAGAGACTGGGGTATTATTGGGTCAACTATTTAAATGCTCTCTTTCTCTTATTCTTTTATGAACAACAGCTGTACGGACATTAACATTTTGTTTTCACAAGTAGTGTCACATCATTTTAATCAGCTATGACCTTTTCTCTTCTTTCCTCATGTCTTCCTTTCAGTCCAGTATCTCTGATGTTTTAATAACAGCTGTACCCTAGAGAATGTCTTATGTAAGATCTGTCTTATTGGTCACTGCGTTTGTGTTTGTGTGTCCGAAACTGTGTATATGAGGTAGCATAGAGCGTTTCCACTGTACCGTGTGTGTACTGTACATGCATAAAGTGTTCACAGGATTTCCCACTATGAAATATTGATGCTTACTATTTTAAAACAGAGTGGCCTTTCACATTGAGATGAATTATACAACGGGAGCATTTATAATGATTCAGAGCTCGACACTTGACACACAGGTTACTAACACCAGTGTCACAGGGAAATATTTATTTACTTTTAATTTTGGTGTTGGGAGAAGTATATCAAAAACTGATCTTTGGTAAGTGCTTCATGTCTGTGCATTACATTACAGTACAAACACCAAGAAACTGTAACATAAACCTGTAAATATAAAGATCTTTTTTTTTGCATTTACAGAAAGCTACTTGTAAGACATGGCACCAGTTTTTCAAAACTTAATCTTTACACAATGCCAATTCATGACTGTGTGTGTGTGTGTATGTGTGTGTGTGTGTGTGTGTGTGTGTGTGTCAGTCGGACAGTAGGACAGGAGTTTTTTTTTTGTTTGTATTCAGTCATACATTTTTAGCTATACCTCCCACAAAACCGTTTTACTTACTGAAAAAATATTTTTCTTCTGTGGTGACTGAAGTTTGTATGGTTTTGTGTAAAACTAAAGTGATACAAAAGATGAAGGATCTATTCTGATGGAGATAAATGTCTATATGGTGTGGAAATTACCAAGGTGGAGTAAAGAGTGTGTTCACGTTATGAGTGTTAATTAAGGCTGTGTAAAGTTTAGAGTCAAATGTTTTATGGATGTTGTTGGTTTTCTGTGATGCTATTTTCACTCTGTGGGTTGTATATGAATGTTTACATGTGTGTGCATTGTGTGAATGGTTTAAGATATGTTGTGTACTGTTCATTTTCCTGTCCTTTATTGTAATGCAACAGATTTAAGCACTGGTTAGCAGGTTCGGCATTAGTTTACGCTTCAAAGTCTAAAGTTTAGGTCAGTGCGAATTATTATTATTATTATTATTTTTATTTTTTATTTTTGGAAAGAGATTCATATTTTTAATCAGCAAGGATACATTAAATTGATCAAAAGTGACAGTAAAATAAGTTGTAACACAAAAAAACTGAAATATCAAGCAGCACAACTGTTTTCAACAGATAATAATAAATGTTTCTTCAGCAGCAAATCAGCATAATGGAATGATTTCTGAAGGGTCATGTGACACTGAAGACTAGAGGAATGATGCTGAAAATTCAGCTTTGCCATCACAGGAATAAATTACATTTTAAAACATTACAATAGAAAACAGTCGTTTTATATTGTAATAATAGTGCAACAGGATGTATTTTCAAGTGTAATAGTAACGATATTACTGTTATTACTGTATTTTTGATCAAATAAAAGCTTTGGTAAGCATAAAAGACTTCTTTCAAAAACATAAAAAAAGTTTTACGACCCCAAATGTTTGAACTTGTCACTAAGCAAGTTTTTTATCCAAAGCTTTTATTAAACTTATAGTACAGAGAATCCCATCGGAATAATGAAGGGTTAAGAGTCTTGCTCAAGGTCACTGTGATAACAGGACAGGAGATCCTTCCTATTCAGTGGCAACCCGTTCCCCGGATTGACCCAAAAACAAATATATTAGAAAGTCAGATCTTATCCAATAGGACACCAGCGCTCACATTATGTTCTTTGTGACTATGTGTGTGTGTGTGTGTGTGTGTGTGTGTGTGTGTGTGTGGGTGTGGGTGTGGGTGTGGATGTGGATGGGTGTTATTTTCCCAGACAGAATCCTCCAGGGAATGAGTTATGGGTGACAAGCTGGAAAAACTCATTAACTCAGAGATAAGAGGGGAAATCACAAAAAATACCGCCACACACATAAAATGTCCTTTCTCTCTAAGTCTTTTTTATTGTGTATGTGTGGGGCAGAATTTGTTTACCGTAAGCATTACCCTCTGAACAAAGGCATTTCTTGCATGTGATTTTAATCCATCATTTCATACGGCACAGCCTGTAAGTGTCTGATGATACACACACACACACACACACACACACACACACACACTGGAAATGGAGGTTCTCCCAGCAGAATAGGTTGAATAAATGACTAGCTAATGAGCTTAGAGTTCATAATGAACTGTGAATCTCACAAAAGAACACCGTAACAAAAACACATCTGTCATTTTCTGTGCAATATGTTGAGAGTTTTTGTCACTAGATTAATGTGCATAAATGATCCTTTAACTCTGTGATATGCCAGCTTGACTTCTTGTCAAACTCATATTAGTTACTTTTTGAAAGTGAACCTTTCTTTCCAGAACCTCTTGCCAACACACACACACACACACACACACACACACACACACACACACATACACGTCTATATTACTAACAGGGGACTATCGCTCTACACTGGCCAAGAGGGGACTAGTGTTTCTAGTCATTTTGAAGAAACAAAAATGACATACAAAATTTTCTTTTAAGGTCTTTTTTCATAATATAACTTTAAATATGCATTTTTTTATTTTTAAAAAAACATGCCAAGTGGGGACCTGAACGATGTCTACCTTACCAACAGGGGACTCCCATAGACTGCAATGGAACTGTGTGTGTGTGTGTGTGAAGAGTGAAGTCTGTCTTCATTATGTAACTTTATATATCTATATATTATATATATATAATGTTTATATATTAGATATGTAATCTGTAATTATATAATGTTTACACAGGTATCAGACACACACAAACACACACATTTCTATATTACTAAAAGAGCACTGTCGCTCTACACTGGCCAAGTGGGGACTTTCATAGCCTACAATGGAACCGTGTGTGTGTGAACAGTGAACTCTGTCTTCATTGTGTAATATTGCATATTGTGATATGCATATTGTAATCTCTGATGACTGTGTGAACATACATATATATATATGCCTGTATGTGTTAATACAGGCATCAGAGATCACAATATGCACAGATAAACATATTCAATATACAATTAAAAAAGAATGACCAAACCATCAGTTATCAAAAATTAAAAAAAATTGCAATTTTTGAGGAAAGACCATTTGAATCTGTTTTTCATTCAACGGGGTAAAAAATACCAACGGCAACAGTTCAAAAGCAGAGGCGAGAAGATGCTTCTTATCATTCATAATATTATTTCTCTTATTTAATGCTCTCTCTTCATAGATACTTTATATTCTTGGTTATGCAGTCCCTAACAATTTTTTTTTGCCATTGTTATGTGCCATTGTACAAACACACACATTTCTATATTACTAACAGAGCACTGTCGCTCTACACTGGCCAAGTGGGGACCTGAACGATGTTTACCTATCAAACAGGGGACTCCCATAGCCTACAATGGAACTGTGTGTGTGTGTGTGAAGAGTGAAGTCTGTCTTCATTATGTAACTTGTATATATGCAACTTTTATATACATTATATATATAAATTATATATATATGTATATATGTGTGTGTGTGTGTGTTCACACAGGCATCAGAAATCACAATATGCATAGATAAAAATATACAGTATACAATTAAAGAAAAATGACCCCATCAGTTATCAAAAAAAATATTGCTTGAGGAAAGACCATTTAAATCTACAACGGGGTAAAAAATACCGACGGCAACAGTTCAAAAGCAGAGGCGAGAAGATGCTTCTTATCATTCATACTATTATTTCTCTTATTTAATGCTCTCTCTTCATAGATACTTTATATTCTTGGTTATGCAGTCCCTAACAATTTTTTTGCCATTGTTATGTGCCATTGTACACACACACATTAATTTCTATATTACTAACAGAGCACTGTCGCTCTACACTGGCCAAGTGGGGACCTGAACGATGTTTACCTATCGAACAGGGGACTCCCATAGCCTACAATGGAACTGTGTGTGTGTGTGTGAACAGTGAAGTCTGTCTTCATTATGTAACTTTTATATATATATATAATATATATATAATGTTTATATATTATATATGTAATATGTAATTATATAATGTTTACACAGGCATCAGACACACACAAACACACACATTTCTATATTACTAACAGAGCACTGTCGCTCTACACTGGCCAAGTGGGGACCTGAACGATGTTTACATATAAAACAGGGGACTCCCATAGCCTACAATGGAACTATGTAACTTGTGTGTATATATATATATATATATATATATATATATATATATATATATATATATATATATATGTATATGTATATGTGTGTGTGTGTGTGTTCATACAGGCATCAGAGATCACAATATGCATAGATAAACATATACAATATACAATTAAAAAAGAATGACCAAACCATCAGTTATCAAAAATTAAAAAAAATTAGAATTTTTTGAGGAAAGACCATTTGAATCTGTTTTTTAACGGGGTAAAAAATACCGATGGCAACAGTTCAAAAGCAGAGGCTCTTATCATTCATATTATTATTTTTCTTCTTTAACGGTCTCTCTTCATAGATACTTTCTATGCTTGGTTATGCAGTCCGTTTAGGGTTCATGGGATAAATCAAACAGAAATAGCTCTTTAAGGTAACAATTTCAGGTCACTACTTTATACAGTCAATAATGATTATATTAATCAAAATGAACTTCGCGTCCCCAGTTGGATGGTAAAGAACGACACCAGTTCTTCTGCTTTGTACATTTCTTCCCATCACAAAAACACGGTAAAGATTTTGGAGGTCAATCTCAAAATGTTATGTTGACTGCTGCACTGAACAATTTTACTTCATTCAAGTTGAAATATATGAAGTAGGGATGTTCATTTAACATTTTGTTTTCTGACTGACAGCTGATGCTTGTTAACCAGTCATCAGCAGTTAACTGACATTATTTTAAGGTTAGACTAGAATTAAATGTAATTAGAAAAGATAAGTGTCTGTGACCCATTCAAATACCTCAAAAATGTAGATTTACATGTGCGAATAGCAGCATAAACAACAGAACATGAGGATTCACACACACCGTCACATCAAGCACCCGCAGTGCTTCTGTGAACACAGTAAACCAGAATAAAAGTGTTTATATAACTGTATATATATATATATATATATATTAGTGCTGTCAGTTTAACGCGTTATTAACGGCGTTACCGCAAACACATTTTAACGGCGTCAATTTTTTTAGCGCGAGATTAACGCTCTTTTTGGCCTAGCAAACATTGTAGTTTTTTCACATGCTGTTGCAACAACTGGTAACGTTAGAAACACTACAACATCACACCGGATAGCTAGACCGGAAACAAAACAAAACGCGGGACTAGATTTGATGGCCGAGTGCGAGCGCGGGCGGTAATGCACTCACTCTGTGTGTGCGGGTACGGGAGAATACAACGATTCGGGACTCCCACAAACTAGAAAAATCTATGAATAAAACATAAAAACTAATACATTTTTATTCTTATGTTGCAGAAAAGCAACAAGAACAACTAAAACAAAATAGAAACGATTTACAGGCCAGAGTTACTTTTTATGACATGTTTGCAGCGTTGAGCGATGTAGCCAATCACAGACATGTGTTGATTTCTTAAACGCAATGGCCAATCAGATGCATTTAAAATAGACTCCCCTCACTGCTCAAAACTGACTTTTTGTTCAGTGCTGAATTCTGTATATTGGCAAATCCTCTAATTAAAACAAACAAAGTGTATATATTATGAAAGATTCATTGTGCAGTCAGCTTCATTGATAATAACAGAGATGTGTGAGATTGCGATGAACTGATGTCAGCTTTTTAGGAATTTTTAAAGGATTGCACTTTGTGCGCATTCAGTCATCCCAAACCATGCACTCAGTAGCCTGCTTGCTTTTATATTATAACAGTGGTTTGTGTGTTAATGCTTTAATCACAAATAATTGATCAGGAGCATGTATGCTGATGTGTATGGTGGCGACACGTAGGCGAAGTAGCCTACAAATAAAGTCTATTTGCGGGCGGGAGCGGGACAAAAATGTTGCGGGCGGGAGAAAGTAACATAGAAAGTAGTTGAGAACGTCAGTTATAACGACCCACGTATTAAAAAGAAATGGGCGGTTTTAAATCGGGCTCGGGACGGGCTCATAATTACAGTAAATGTGTCGGGCCGGGCTCGGACACAATGCGCACGGGCTCGGGTCGGGCTTGATTTTTTGGGCCCGATCTAAGCTCTACAATGGATGACTTCAGACAGAAGCACATGGATACCACAGCTAAGAACAAACTTATTGCTGATCCACTTTTCCTTGTTGATAAGAGCATTCAAATTAGAAAAAATGATGGGACAAATAGAAATCAAGGGACATTTAGAATAGATAAAAATGTGCGATTAATCGCGAGTTAACTATGGCATTAATGCGATTAATCGCGATTAAATATTTGAATCGTTTGACAGCACTAATATATATATATTTACACAACATTATTTTCAACTGAAAATTGCAAGCTTTTCATGTGTTTTGGCCGCTCATTTACACGAAAATGCCATTTTGGAGGCCTGACAATGCAAACTTTCCAACCCGGTCACACTAAATGCGTCTCTGCTTAGAAATCTTGGCTTGCTCAAAACTTTTTGTCTTTAAATGAAGTCAAAACTGAGGTGATAGTTTTCGGCCCCACTGATAACTTTAATACCACCAGCATCGATCTGAGGAGCTTCTCTGCATTCAGATCTACGCATGACAAACAAATATCTTCGGTAATTGGATCTAGTTTCTATCAACTCCGTCTTTTGTATCAAATTAAACACTTCCTATCTGACAAAACTCTAGAGATGTGTTCATGCTTTTATTACTTCCCGTTTAGATACTGCAACTCATTGTATTGCGGTATTTCCAAGTCACAAATCGCTCGCCTTCAACTGGTCCAAAATGCTGCAGCAAGATTTATTCGCAAAAGTCCTAAATATGATCACATGATGATAATGATACATTTTATTTATATTGCGCTTTTCTCCAACCCAAAACGATACAAAAACAATACACAGTACCAATATATATATATATATATTTATATAAAGAGATTAAAAATTGTAACATTACAAAATTTAATGACAGTACATTTCAAATACCTAAAAATGGTACATTAAGTGGTTTTATTCAAGTCAAAATATTACTTAACATTAATGAACCAACCTACATACAATAAAACTACATTTTTGGGGGGTTAAATCAAGCAGAAATATCACTTCAATGTAACAATTGCAGGTCACTACACAAGTTAAACTGTACATGATCTAGACTCGAGATAAATGAAATGCAATCGCAGCAGTAAGTCAGGGGAATGCTTATATTTATTTCTTTGGTTTCAATTTTCAACATGTTGCAGTTCTTTTTAAAAAGGTATACATTTTGACATAATTATAAAATGATATAACATGATTTGATACTGTATAATAGCAGAAATGACACATTTTTCACTTCAGCAACAAAGTGGAGACCCTCTTTTCTGTAATGAAAGACCAATCTTATGGGTTGTGGTCTCTCAGACGTTGGCCAATATCAGTAAAAAAAAAAAAACATTGTTTCCCTTAGGGCTTAAATGAACCAGATTTTTTTTTTACATCCTTACACTTTTAGACAGGTGATGCTTGCAACCCGACCATAATCCATTAGCCGACAAGATTAGAATGTTATATTCTAATTAAATTAGAATGTATGTATTTCTCAATACTTATCACTGTTTTAAAAGCTCTTCACTCCGTTGTCTTAACCAACTTTCAGCTTCACTGCAGTAAATTTCACATTCAAAACGCATTAAAACTACCAAAACACATCATTCATGTCTCAAAATAAGTCATTCTTTCAGAACACTAGTAAAGGTTTCACCCAACAAACAAAATTAAAAATACAAATCAAAAAACACAAACAACAGGCAGTAATATGCACTATTTTCTGCTGTTCAGAATTCAAGGCAGTTTATTTTACATGGTTCATGTTTACATTAATGTACAAAATTGTTTCCTTTTGTATAGATGGCGATGAAAATGAAAGACTAAGACTAGTGTAGGTGTTTAGTTACATCTTAATTGTTCTGATAGGTTTTTTTTTAGATTCAGAATATATTTCAATGTGGTATACGGTATAAAAATATTGCAAATTTCAGTCTTATTCATTTTTGTTTGAGTTGAAATGTTTTTAACTTAAATATAACAGTCTTGGAAATAATATGTAAGCATGTGCAAATTGGCCTGTACAGTAAATCAAGTTCTGCTGGTCTTTGTGTTTAAGTGAGAAATGAATTCATGTAAATTGAAAGATCTCAGTTTAGCCGGACACTGATCTTGTGATCACTGTGTGAAGAGTTTCATGGTATTAATTAATCTTGAGAAGGTATTAATCTTTCAGTTTAAACACAAATGTGTACTGTAATGTAAACATTGACCATGTAACATAAAATGCTGTGAATTCGGAACAACAGAAAACAGCAGAAATATTTTATAATGCTCCAGTTATTTGTGTTTTTTGTATTTTATGAGTGACAAAGTGTGTTTGTTGGGTGAGCTTTACTAGTGTTCTGGAAGAACTGTATTAGCAGCTGTAAATGGATATTCTGACATAGGTAGTTTCATGTGTATGTAGACTCTTGTGTGTGGATTGAGTTGCTGCACATCCCCCCACACGCAATTTACATCTCAATACTTGAAGGTGTGTGTGTGTGTGTGTGTGTGTCATGGAGGAACCGGCCTAAAGATCTCACAACTCTAACAATACAGTTACCAATGTCCAAGAATCTGTGGAACTTCTCAAATAAACTACAATAAACTAGAGAAAACGCTGGGATTTACTCGGACAAATTAAATTACAGGTTTTTACAGTCGCTAGGACACATTTCTCAATATTTAGGTACATTTTCAAAACTCTTCACTCAGTTCTTCATTTCACATTCAAAATGCACTGACACTTCCTTCATGTCTCAAATCCCAACTCAATCTTCCAGAACACTAGTAAAGGTTTCACCCAACAAACACACTTTGTCACTCATAAAACAGAAAAAACACAAACAACAGGAGCATTACACAATATTTTCTTTTGCAAATTGCTTTTACAAAACAAGAATGGCACTACTCTACTGTTTTTAATCCACTGCAGTTTAATATTAGATTTTAGAATCAGAATATTTATTTCAATATATTACTGTGGAAATGTTGCAAATCTCGGTCTTATCATTTTTTGTTGTTAGGCTTTGAAAATAAGTTTAACAGTTTTAAAAAGAGTATGTAAACGTGCAAATTATCTTGTATAGAACATAAAATTCTCTTTTTTTATAAACTCTCTTCACACAGTGATCACACCATCCGTCTATATGAGCTAAACTGTGGATCAGTGCTTTGAACAATGTCATCGGATGGATTTTGTTCCATTTACATGAATTATTTTCTCTCTTAAACACAAACACTTACAGAATTTAATGTGCTATACAGGATAATTTGCACGTTTACATACTCTTTTTAAAACTGTTAAACTTATTTTCAAAACCTAACAACAAAAAATGATAAGACCGAGATTTGCAACATTCCCACAGTAATATCATATTGAAATAAATATTCTGATTCTAAAATCTAATATTAAACTGCAGTGAATTAAAAACAGTAGAGTAGTGCCATTCTTGTTTTGTAAAAGCAATTTGCAAAAGAAAATATTGTGTAATGCTCCTGTTGTTTGTGTTTTTTCTGTTTTATGAGTGACAAAGTGTGTTTGTTGGGGGAAACCTTTACTAGTGTTCTGGAAGATTGAGTTGGGATTTGAGACATGAAGGAAGTGTCAGTGCATTTTGAATGTGAAATGAAGAACTGAGTGAAGAGTTTTGAAAATGTACCTAAATATTGAGAAATGTGTCCTAGCGACTGTAAAAACCTGTAATTTAATTTGTCAGGGTAAATCCCAGCGTTTTCTCTAGTTTATTGTAGTTTATTTGAGAAGTTCCACAGATTCTTGGACATTGGTAACTGTATTGTTAGAGTTGTGAGATCTTTAGGCCGGTTCCTCCATGACACACACACACACACACACACACCTTCAAGTATTGAGATGTAAATTGCGTGTGGGGGGATGTGCAGCAACTCAATCCACACACAAGAGTCTACATACACATGAAACTACCTATGTCAGAATATCCATTTACAGCTGCTAATACAGTTCTTCCAGAACACTAGTAAAGCTCACCCAACAAACACACTTTTCACTCATAAAACACAAAAAAACACAAATAACTGGAGCATTATAAAATATTTCTGCTGTTTTCTGTTGTTCCGAATTCACAGCATTTTATGTTACATGGTCAATGTTTACATTACAGTACACATTTGTGTTTAAACTGAAAGATTAATACCTTCTCAAGATTAATTAATACCATGAAACTCTTCACACAGTGATCACAAGATCAGTGTCCGGCTAAACTGAGATCTTTCAATTTACATGAATTCATTTCTCACTTAAACACAAAGACCAGCAGAACTTGATTTACTGTACAGGCCAATTTGCACATGCTTACATATTATTTCCAAGACTGTTATATTTAAGTTAAAAACATTTCAACTCAAACAAAAATGAATAAGACTGAAATTTGCAATATTTTTATACCGTATACCACATTGAAATATATTCTGAATCTAAAAAAAAACCTATCAGAACAATTAAGATGTAACTAAACACCTACACTAGTCTTAGTCTTTCATTTTCATCACCATCTATACAAAAGGAAATAATTTTGTACATTAATGTAAACATGAACCATGTAAAATAAACTGCCTTGAATTCTGAACAGCAGAAAATAGTGCATATTACTGCCTGTTGTTTGTGTTTTTTGATTTGTATTTTTAATTTTGTTTGTTGGGTGAAACCTTTACTAGTGTTCTGAAAGAATGACTTATTTTGAGACATGAATGATGTGTTTTGGTAGTTTTAATGCGTTTTGAATGTGAAATTTACTGCAGTGAAGCTGAAAGTTGGTTAAGACAACGGAGTGAAGAGCTTTTAAAACAGTGATAAGTATTGAGAAATACATACATTCTAATTTAATTAGAATATAACATTCTAATCTTGTCGGCTAATGGATTATGGTCGGGTTGCAAGCATCACCTGTCTAAAAGTGTAAGGATGTAAAAAAAAAATCTGGTTCATTTAAGCCCTAAGGGAAACAATGTTTTTTTTTTTTTACTGATATTGGCCAACGTCTGAGAGACCACAACCCATAAGATTGGTCTTTCATTACAGAAAAGAGGGTCTCCACTTTGTTGCTGAAGTGAAAAATGTGTCATTTCTGCTAATATACAGTATCAAATCATGTTATATCATTTTATAATTATGTCAAAATGTATACCTTTTTAAAAAGAACTGCAACATGTTGAAAATTGAAACCAAAGAAATAAATATAAGCATTCCCCTGACTTACTGCTGCGATTGCATTTCATTTATCTAGAGTCTAGATCATGTACAGTTTAACTTGTGTAGTGACCTGCAATTGTTACATTGAAGTGATATTTCTGCTTGATTTAACCCCCCAAAAATGTAGTTTTATTGTATGTAGGTTGGTTCATTAATGTTAAGTAATATTTTGACTTGAACAAAACCACTTAATGTACCATTTTTAGGTATTTGAAATGTACTGTCATTAAATTTTGTAATGTTACAATTTTTAATCTCTTTATATAAATATATATATATATATATTGGTACTGTGTATTGTTTTTGTATCGTTTTGGGTTGGAGAAAAGCGCAATATAAATAAAATGTATCATTATCATCATGTGATCATATTTAGGACTTTTGCGAATAAATCTTGCTGCAGCATTTTGGACCAGTTGAAGGCGAGCGATTTGTGACTTGGAAATACCGCAATACAATGAGTTGCAGTAGTCTAAACGGGAAGTAATAAAAGCATGAACACATCTCTAGAGTTTTGTCAGATAGGAAGTGTTTAATTTGATACAAAAGACGGAGTTGATAGAAACTAGATCCAATTAAGTGTACTGAAGATATTTGTTTGTCATGCGTAGATCTGAATGCAGAGAAGCTCCTCAGATCGATGCTGGTGGTATTAAAGTTATCAGTGGGGCCGAAAACTATCACCTCAGTTTTGACTTCATTTAAAGACAAAAAGTTTTGAGCAAGCCAAGATTTCTAAGCAGAGACGCATTTAGTGTGACCGGGTTGGAAAGTTTGCATTGTCAGGCCTCCAAAATGGCATTTTCGTGTAAATGAGCGGCCAAAACACATGAAAAGCTTGCAATTTTCAGTTGAAAATAATGTTGTGTAAATATATATATATTAGTGCTGTCAAACGATTCAAATATTTAATCGCGATTAATCGCATTAATGCCATAGTTAACTCGCGATTAATCGCACATTTTATCTATTCTAAATGTCCCTTGATTTCTATTTGTCCCATCATTTTTTCTAATTTGAATGCTCTTATGAACAAGGAAAAGTGGATCAGCAATAAGTTTGTTCTTAGCTGTGGTATCCATGTGCTTCTGTCTGAAGTCATCCATTGTAGAGCTTAGA